>OY992532.1:20590704-21166252 GCA_963921185.1 Dasysyrphus tricinctus | reverse complement strand
ATACTGCATTCGCCAAAGTTCATAATGCAGCCCCTCAAATATCTCAAAAAAATGTTATTTACCCTTTTCTCCTAATTCATTTGTATAGCCTTCACCTTCCCCTTTAAATATTCCTCTATTCCCTAGCCATATTTAAATCAAACATAATTATTCATATTTATTTGATTCGAATTCATTTTCAATTATTATATTTTTCTTTTTTCAGAATAAACGTTATAAAAAAAAATCATATTCTTAGAACTAACCTATCCTAACATTGAGTTCATTAACCTTTGCATATGATCGTGTGCAGATTTCTGCAAACTGCATGCTCTATTCCAATTAATGGAATGATCTCTTAATAATAATTGAAGCTGCAAGCAATTGAGTGATTTACTTTTTACATTTACATGCATAGTTCAGATTGTTCTGAGAGCAGATTATTCATTATAACTCTCTACTTTCTTTTGTAATTGAGTCTGGTGAAATTATTAAGAGAGTGCGTTTTCTATACGTCACTCCCACACTAATAAAATAAAATCTACCGAAACAAATATTTTGTCACAGATATGACGTATACTTTAAAGAGAAAGATAAACTTAACTATAAATTTGATGATAATGCTGATATGAACATAAGATCTAATGCAATGATGACAAAAAAAAACTATATATATTTAGTTTTTAAATTTTAATAATATAAAAAAAATTTATGAGAAGTAAGTGGAAAAAAAATATTAATAGGTACTCTTACTCACGGATTAAATTTGGCAATGATGTCTATGGAGATCCATCCAACGATGTGCGCACATAGCTGTGATGTTGATCTTGATTTGTAGATTTGTTGCTAATTAATGGGTTAAGCGTTTATATAAGTAAGCACGCAAATTAATACTTTTTCTTTATCACTGTCACTTCTTTAGGTAGAATTAGGAATATAAGTATTTTCTTTTTTTTTTGTAAGATTTTATATAGGTAGGTACATTTCGCTTTAAGTATAAGAATATTTTTTTTTTCTTAATGAACTCAATGCAAGTTTATGTTTTGTTACACTTTAGTATTTTAAGTATTTTTTTAAATTTTAGGAAAAATATTTTAAGATTATAAATTTAAGTAAAGTATGGCACTTAAACTTTTGTCTCTAGTTTTGTTCGTGAGACACGTGGTCTGGTCTTATACAAGATAGTAAGCTTAACTGGCCGCACAAATTTCACACTGGTCGAACCAAGCAGCACAATTTTGATAAGCGCACTGATGGCCTGAAGCTGTTTGGTGATCTTGTGGGTTTTCGAGCATCGAGGGGAATGACGATATCGAGATGCTATGATGCTCTTACGTCGAACGGACTTTTTTCCTCCAAGGGAAGATGATGCTCCAACTTAATCCGTATTTTATGCAGGTGGATTTCACTATAGTTAATAGTATGATGTGATCACAATGATCAAACCTCACACGTGCACACAGGAGTTATGATGATGGGGTTGCAAAAATGTTTTGTCAACTCCAATATTGGCAACGCTATAGTGGAAATTGGAGGTTCTTTAGAATGCTCTTTGTAATTTAGTTATTTTTTCTTTTTTTTTTTCAAGATTTGGACTTACGTGGGCTTGCGCTTTAAGGTGCTTGATTTAACTTTTTAGAGAACGGTATGCACTTATTTTCACCCAATACGGCAAGTTACAACTAAGCTAAAATTATTTCTTATTTAGTTTTAATTTTCATTTTTTTATGCAAATCTTTAATTTTACCTTATAGAACTTTAATTTTAAGTTTTAGTCTTAAGCGAAATTTTAGTAAAAGCTTGCAGGTTACTCGTGCGTTCTCGGATTTGATATCCGTCCTGACAAATGGTTAAGTTGGAAAGAAAGTTTGGCTCGACGGAAACAGTCATCTTACCGATGTACATTAGCGAGAGTCGAAATTACGAGACGAGTTCAATGTATGTTTTTATTTTTCTTCGAATAGAAGAATTTTAAGGGTAGGTGGGCATCTTATTTACCGAGAGGTTACATGATGTTGTTTTAAAAGTGAACTTAATATATTGGAGGTTTTCATAATAAGTACCTATACTTAAATAAATTTCATCACAAATATTACAAATTTGAAAAGAAAATTAACAAAACCTGTATTCCATAAAAAATATAAATATTTTAAGAAATTAATTTTATTTACAAAGATAAGAAAAAAATAAATAAAATGTGTATTTCATAAATAATATAGGTAAATATCTTAAGATTTTTTTTATTTACATTGATGAAAAGAAAATAAATAAAAACTATATTTCATAAATAATATAAATATTTTAAGAAAATAATTTTATTTACAAAGATAAAAATAAAATAAACAAAAACTGTATGCCATAAATAATAAAAATATCTTAAGATTTTAAGTTTATTTACAAAAGTAAAAGAAAAGAAAAATAATTTATATTCAATAAAAAAATAAATATCTTAAGATAACACATACAAGTTAAAAAAAAACATAACTGAATTACTATCGGTACATAAAATCAACTCGTCGGTCAACAATCAAAAAGTTTTCAATTACTTGATCATAAAAATCTTCACTTTCTTTCAGCTCTTTCAAAATTCCTTTTCGATTGACATGAGAGATAAATAGCTCAACCTCTCCTGTCCTTGAGTACTTCGAAGATACGTCTTTATCCTCTTAAGAGCAGAAAAAGAACGCTCTACAGAGCCCGTCGAAGCTGGTACTGTTGTAGAGTATTGAAAAGTACATCTGAGTGGAAAATATTTTCGAAAACAGATTCAAAAGAAAAACAGTTTCAAAACTTTTCAAGAATTTACTGTAACTGATGCAGCCATTCGATCGTTACTCTCCCATGTATTTGTTTCATCATTTTGAATACTTTCAAAATATTGTTCAATATTTACCGCGTAAGAGTAAACTACATTGACCAATCGTGAACTGAAGCACCATCTAGTCGCGGCTTAACGATGGAAATTTTTCTTTTTAAAAATTCTTTAAGAGCATACCGTCGGCTTAGAGTGAAAAGAAGCTAACTCCTATTTTGCATTTCTTTCAAAAAATTATTTAAAAAATAGTGTTCACATTATTTGAATTAAACCAAAATTACATTAAGTATTTTTCAACACTCTTTATTGTAAAATTAAGTGAAATTGCAAAGATTTGATAGATTTTTGTATTTTTTAGCAATTTTTGAAGTGATCTATAATGATAAAAAAAAATGTGGAGGTAGCCGCTTTTCACTCTAAGCCGACGATACGTCCTTTTGCTTGAATGAGATGCAATCGTTGCAATGCCATTTAAAGTGCTAAAAAAAATTCTACACTCTCTTATATTGTTTAATCCTTGCGACAAAACTAAGTTTAAGACGTGCGCATAACAGTGGACAAAAATAGCTTTGGGACATATGTTCTTAACTTTCATTTGCAGCCCATTCAAATGGCCACTTTTAACGGAAGCACCGTCATAAGTTTGGGCAATAAGTTTCTCTTTAATATCATATTTTTGCAACAGAGCTGTCACTAACTCAAACAAATCGTCTGCTGTTCGCCCAGAGCTTACATCAATAAATCCAACGAAAGTTTCATGAATTTTCTTATTGAAATAATAGCGAAATACAACAGATAATTGCGATTTCATTTGAATGTCAGAAGTCTCGTCGAGCATAATTGCAACAAACTCTGACTGCTCTATTTTTTTTTAAATATGACTGTTTAGAAGCTCTCCAACCGCTTTGATCAAATCATTTTGAATTGCCATTGAAGTACCTTTAAAAACCGTTGCCGTTTCAAAGTGGTGTGCTAATGTGGAGTCGTATTGTTTCATTAAATTCAAAAGTTCAATGTAATTTCCTCTATTTAAAGAACATGCAGATTCATTGTGTCCTCTAAATGGTAACTCTTGGTTTGCGAGAAAATAGGTCACATCTATTAGGCGTTTGAGCACCTCACGATTTTTTCTCACCTGGATGTTATGTTGGGTATTGAAATTATGGAATTGGGAACTTAAAGCTTCATCTATTCTTTTTTCACCAAATCTGGCTAGTTGGAACACACATTGCAAATGGGATGCGCTTTGTTTGTGTTTTTTTTGAAGTGTGGCTAGAGTATTTAGATTGTCCACACCTGAGGAACTCCAGGCAGATTTGATTCGAGAAAACAGCAAACAAGGCCAACAAAAAAGTTTTTTTTTATTTTCGCATCCAGCTAGCCATGGATAAAGGGAATACTGGGATTCCTTGAAGTTTCTTGTATACTCTCTCTTATGGTCCTTGTGTGCTGATTTCAAATTTAATAGCTTTGGACAGGGGCGTCCATTTTGAATAATCAAACTTTTTTCCGCAAACGATCTCGTTCCAAAAGGTTTTTCTAGAAGTTCTTGAATTATAGATTTAGTTTGAAAAGTTATTGTTGCTGATTCCATTTTATTTTCCTACCAAAATAAAGATCCTATTATTAATATAAAAAAAAACAATCCTATTCATCAAATAAATATAAAGGAAAAAAGCGAATGAAAACATTAAAAATATTTTTTCTTTGAAATTTCGAGAAAGCGATTTTATTTATTGATACATATTTTCACGGAAGGTGACAGATGGCAATACAAAAAATTTTAGCTATGCTTTTAAAAAAATAAACACTGATTTTATTCTTGCACAAGTTCTTTTTAAACTTAACCCGCATGGGAGGTACCTAATAAGCATAACAACTTTTTTTAATTATTAATTCAAATAAATTATAAAATTATATTAAGATTATGCGAAAATATCTTCAGCAGACTATAAACAAAAAACAGATAAAAATAATTTTTGTTGAAAGATAAAGCGTTTTTAGACCCTGATGTCTCGTAATCTAGAGGAGATTAAGTGAATTTGCGACGATGTGAAACAAAAATTCAAAACAGTTCACCCTTATAAGATTGTTAGAACCTACTTATTTCCGATTGTTGAAATTATAAAAAATGAATTAGAAAAAAAAATACCTAGGAGATATGTACCTATAGGTAATTGCTTTGGAATATTTTTCTCACTTAATACATACGTATGTCACAATTAATATGTTAAGGTACCTACAATGAATCTTCACACAAATATTATACTTATGTACCTACAACTTTTTGGATTAACCAAAATATGTAACAAGCTATGTCCGTAATAAAACTTTTATCACTTTATAAAAAAAAATTGTCTGCACTTAGTGAATTTCCGACGCAACGATATATGTACATATGTACATTTATGTAACCATAAATTCTTTTCACATTTCACATTCAGATCGTTCTTAATAATGTAAAAAAGTTTTTACGTTAGCCGATGCTACTGCGGCGACTTTTTGCCAAATATAAATTTATGATTATTTTAGTAAAATCTTTGATATAACTACTTAAAAATTTATTTCTTACTTCTCACAAAAAAAAACAAGATCGCACTCTCATATTCCAAAGCAACACAAATAGGTACCTACATATGTATATTTACTCACATAAATAATCGCCAAAATATTAAATAATCAGTTAATTATTCCCACTAAACTGTCGATTCAATAACAAATCTCTATTGACTCAAATAATGACAAAAATAAGCACACGCATATCCACCAATACCAAAACAAAAAAGAATACACAATATATACCTGCTTGCAATCCGCTTTCGAGTTTGAACGTAATGCCTTTTAGTTTAGCGCATTGTATTGCGCTAAACCTTCCCTTTATTTTACTGTGACGTGAAGTAAAAAGGCACCAACACTACTACATGGATGGTATGAAATTGGTTAGCGCAAATTCTAGCGCTAAACAAGGTTCCAACGGAGATATTTTGTATGAAAGTTTTGTATTGTTTGCAGGGAAAATTGATTTGAAAATGTAGGTAGGTAGTTTGGTAATTATTTATGCCATTGATTATTGCAATTAATATTTGTAAATACTTTAATTTTGTAATCGTTTTGCTTATGATAAGGAGGTTCATATGAAGATAATATAATCTAATATATTCATTTAAATTGTTGGTTTAGCGCCGCTAAACCAGCCAACTGAGAGGAATCGCCCCTGACTTTTATAGAGTTCTGTTCGTTTGTACTCCCTCCCACTGCTACCTGCTTCCCGTTACCATGATGAAAAACTTTAGGGAATGTTATAGATTCGTAAAAAAAATCTAAAGTTTTAATCAATTTTCTGCGTGCTACATTTTTGTATTGGCTTAGCAGGTCATCAGTTTAATATCATGCGGAGTTGAAATTGTTCAGCAAAATTAATCAACTCATAGTGAAAGGTTAATGCTTGAGGTCCTGCAGTTGTGGTTTTCCACCATCCTCTGGGATTCGTGAATATTCGGTGAAGCGAAGAGGTACAGTCTCCCTACTTCCTTGTCACTTTGAGCGTGGGGGCTGGAATCCGAATACTCTCTCGGCTGATTTCACTTGTCTATTTGCTCGCATGCCCTATTCAATATAGTCGACGAGTTTTCGCTTTTTTCACTTCTTTTGCTCATAGAGTTCAAGGCTGTCTTTTCTCCTCCATTCGTCGTTTTCGCAAACAGGACCAGATATCTCGAAGAGTTTTTCTTTCGAAAGAGCCCAGTATCACCTCCCTCGTTTTGCTTATCAACAAACAGTCGGTGCCGCTAAGTTGAACTAACAATATAAAGATTTTTTGTAGAACTTGCACTTTGCCTTACTGTCTGAAACACAAATAGTGTTGAGCTGTGTTAACTTGGCCCGCAAAAGTGTCCTTTTTTTGTAAGAGATGACCATTGCTATGATCTTTGTTTTACCTTCCCCTAAGTTTTCTTTTTGATCACCCATAGTTTTCGAAAAAATCGATTTAGAAAAATGCAAGGCAAAAAGAACGCTGCCCCTCAAACCGATTTTACAAACCACATCTTCCCAAATTCTATGTAAATAATTTTTCCGTTATCGTCTTTGATTTTGTTGGATGTATGTAATGTAACACTTCAAATGAAAAACTCTTTTGACCTTTTGTGTAAGTTCTTTACAGTGCAATAAGTAAAGTGAAAACACAAATAAGCGCTAAACTGTCAAACACGTTTTTTATCTTTTAACTTGGATAGAGGTGAGCTAGTTCAAGTTTCTTTACGACTCTGAGACCTTTCCCTACAATGGGAATCATGTTTGCACTAAACTTCGGCGTATGAGAGTATTTCTTGAAGGCTTATGGTTTTTCAATTATACCACACACAATGGACCAAGGTATCATTCTCATTCAAAAGCTAACACATGTTTTAACTCTTTTGTTAGATAACTTATGTAAATAAGAAGTCCCGAAAAATTTTATTGTTTTTTTTTTTTACAACTTAAAATCGAATCTGAAAATTTTGATGTTAACCTTTGGAGAAATAGATAATATGATAGTTAATCCCGCATAAATGTCACATCATGGCACAGTTGGTAACTTAGCCTAGAAACCTTATTTCCGGACTTTTTTATTGTATTTTATCTTTATTTTTTTAATCTTGTATTTTTTTTACACTCGTAAATTGAAAACCATACCATAAAACCTATTCAGAAAGAACATCAATGAAATTTCAGAAAGAACATCAATGAAATTTGAATCACATCTATGTACCTTCCTACCTATCTATCCTTTTTAAAACATCTAAAGATACCTACTCGGACATTCATCAATTAATTTTTTTAAGTATAGAAAGTTACCCGTATTATCAATTTAAATTTAGTAAATAAAACAACTAAACCCAACTTATTTGACAACTGATGGACAAGGATAGATGGCAGATACTGTTAACAAGATAAAGGTGGAAGTGCTGAAAATGGTATGCAATCTCATCATCAAAAGAATTAGACAATTATAATATGTTGATATACAGAAGAGTTAGCAATGTACAATGCATGTAAATGAAGAGGAGAGTAATCTTTTGTTGCACGGATATATTTAAGGATATCTGATACGCAGGCCTTCCACCTAATGACATTGTTTTACAAATTACGATACAAATATAAATAGTTTGAAGTAGTTTCATTATGTGTGGAAGGGCTTTACTTCGGCTCTTCGGAGTGTTCACGTTCATACCTACTCATATTCATATTCATATTCATATTCATATTCATATTCATATTCATATTCATATTCATATTCATATTCATATTCATATTCATATTCATATTCATATTCATATTCATATTCATATTCATATTCATATTCATATTCATATTCATATTCATATTCATATTCATATTCATATTCATATTCATATTCATATTCATATTCATATTCATATTCATATTCATATTCATATTCATATTCATATTCATATTCATATTCATATTCATATTCATATTCATATTCATATTCATATTCATATTCATATTCATATTCATATTCATATTCATATTCATATTCATATTCATATTCATATTCATATTCATATTCATATTCATATTCATATTCATATTCATATTCATATTCATTTGTTTCTAGTGTTGAATTAAAGCTGTCGTAGTTTCTGGATATAAATTCCATACTTGTAGAGTATTCCTTAAGCATCTTTTTAATTTCTTTAACATCATTTTCCAGGTCATTATTCGTGATTTCTCCTACTGATGTTGAGGTGGTACGTCCCTTTGACTTGCTTGAACCTCGTCCAGTATCCTCGCCGTTAGCCGTTAGTGCATCAGTTTGCCCTTGGCTGTCCTTGGGAACGTCTTTTGGTTTTCGGCAGTATTGGCACTTCCAGGATTCCCTTTGGATCGAGTTCATACCTTTGAAAGTTCTTGCGGATATGGTGGTGCATTCGAAATGAAGCCTTCTACTGCATGACTTGCATTTGACATATTCGCCTTCGCTGGGAAGGTCTTCTTCACAGTGTCCACAACGCACCATCTCAATATTTTTTTTTTATTTTTAAGATTATTTCGTTTAAAACAAAAGTCAAAACTATAAGAAATCAATAAAAAATACTACTTTTTACTTTGTTTTATTGAAGTGTAAGCTTTGTGGCTTCAGGAAAAAAAAAAATAAAAAGAACTTTTTACAATTGAAAAGAGAAAAAGAAAAAATGGGGAGCTAATAAAAAACACGTCCGATTGCTTCGTTACACTTTTGATATATTCATATTCATATTCATATTCATATTCATATTCATATTCATATTCATATTCATATTCATATTCATATTCATATTCATATTCATATTCATATTCATATTCATATTCATATTCATATTCATATTCATATTCATATTCATATTCATATTCATATTCATATTCATATTCATATTCATATTCATATTCATATTCATATTCATATTCATATTCATATTCATATTCATATTCATATTCATATTCATATTCATATTCATATTCATATTCATATTCATATTCATATTCATATTCATATTCATATTCATATTCATATTCATATTCATATTCATATTCATATTCATATTCATATTCATATTCATATTCATATTCATATTCATATTCATATTCATATTCATATTCATATTCATATTCATATTCATATTCATATTCATATTCATATTCATATTCATATTCATATTCATATTCATATTCATATTCATATTCATATTCATATTCATATTCATATTCATATTCATATTCATATTCATATTCATATTCATATTCATATTCATATTCATATTCATATTCATATTCATATTCATATTCATATTCATATTCATATTCATATTCATATTCATATTCATATTCATATTCATATTCATATTCATATTCATATTCATATTCATATTCATATTCATATTCATATTCATATTCATATTCATATTCATATTCATATTCATATTCATATTCATATTCATATTCATATTCATATTCATATTCATATTACTCTTAGTCAAAAAATTAAATGTTGGCACTTGGTGGCCATAACCTTCCCTTGGTAGCATCATATATATAATGAAATATAAATCAAGGTTAACAAAGCAGAACAAAAATATACCTAGTACAATCAGCTTACCCTTTGGCGCAACAAGTACCTATTGAATATGATTTGAGTAAAACACCAACCAGTAGTTAACATCATTAATTAATTTTCTGTTAAAAAAATAATTATTTGATTCCATCATTTCCAGATATGATTTCAAAATATTAGGTGTTGAAGTTTCGTCACCGTCAAAGATTAAACCACCTTTTCCGGTTCGAGGATCGAAACATAACATACTAAAATGTTGAAAAATTGAATTCAACTTCGCTGAAGGAAAAACCATAATCAAATCATACCTGGTTTGTTCCCAACGCAATCTTAATGGTACACTTTGCTTATTAACATTTAGAGATACACTCCAAACAATATTCAACAAATTTATGTAGATTCAAAATTCAGATGTTGCTAAAGTTTATGTTGGCCTCATGTTGCTTAAAAGCAAGTTTGTTATGCTTAAAACAAATTAAGATAAAAGAAATATGGAAATGCAACTGTCCCGATGCCATACTGTTACCGATAAAGTAGTGTACATTTTCAAATATAAGGTGTGCGGTAAAGAAGATTGATTACACATACACACAGCTGGATGATGTAGAGTAAACACGCTTAAATTTCTTTGATTTTTGTTGCAACATACTTACCTACTGCAGACGGGATATTTTGTAAGTTAATTTGATACATGCCACATAATTATTATAAAAGTGTTTATAAATTTTTGTTTATTTTATCTTTATTTTGACATTTGAGTTGCTCATAAGAATAATGCGTGATTGAGTGAGGGAGAGTGTATTGATGCTGAGTATTAAGCTCGAACGAAGAGGTACTGTAACTGTACACAGAGGAATTACTTGACAAAAAGTTGAGTAAAAAAAAAACTATTTCTGTGCCGAGATTCAGCGAGTGAGATATGACTCGCCTTACTTGCCGCCTCATCTCACTTCACTCGCAAAAGTGATTCAGCTATTTAAGTGAAATGAGTAGCTTCGAATTTAGTTTCGAACATGAAACAAAGAATAAATTTAATGGAGCCAAATTCAACCTCCTTGTCACACTCGTACGTTTGATATTCTATTTTACATCACCACTAATAGACGCGAAATGAAATAACAAATACAACAATGTATACATTGAAATATTAATAATGGAGTATCTTTTGTATCAATTATTTGTTTTTGTCGTAATTAAAGTTGAATATGAGTCTTCACCCTAGAGCCTAGAGAAATATAATTCTATTATACATATGTGCATATGATAACAAAATAAGATCTTACAAACAATAAAAGGGTGGTTGTTGTTATCTACATTGTTGTTTTTATTTCATTTCCAATCCATGAATAGGAATTCTGTGCCGAGATTCAGCTATTTCCGCGAGTGAGATGAGATGACTCGCCTTACTCGCCGACTCATCTCACTTCACTCACAAAAGTGATTCAGCTATTCAAGTGAAATGAATAAGTTCGAATTGAGTTTCGAACATGAGACAAAGAATAAATATAAAATAGCTAAATTCTACCTCCTTGTCACACTCGTTACTCAAATGAAATGAAATAACAAATACAACAATGTAAACATAGGAATCTTTAATAAGGTCGGCATTTACACCACCCGATTTTTCCACAAACGATCTTTTGTTCATGGGTGAAGGGAGTAGAAAGTGAGGGGTAAGGACCAAATCGTCTGTTCCTGCCAAACTCACACGATTTTTCCAGTATGTTTGCGTTCTCTTTTATACTTTTCCCAGAGTATTGTGTGTTCAGCGTTGCCACTAATCGGAGAATTTTCCGAAGTTGATCCAAAAACAAAATGCAGTAAGTAGATTTATTTTTTTTTCGTAGTAGATATGCATTTTCAAATTTGTATTTATATTTTCGAAGAAGAATTTAATAATAACATATAAGTGATTGAAAATACATACATAGTTTGCTACACGGCTCATATGCAAGGCACTTAAAGGTTGGGTTTCAGGAGAAAAAACAACAACAATGATGATGCAATTATTTGTGGTTTTAATTTTGTTGAATTATATTTTTTTTTTCGTAAAATCAAAAAGTATTTGATTGCCAGTAGATGTGTTTTACGAAAAAAAAAAATACAGTAGGCAACGCTGGTCCTAATATGCCATCTACCTCTGAATGCAAAATGAGAGAGACAGCAATAAAGTATGAAGAGGACAGGAATAGAAATCGGACTGGAAAAATCGTTTCATATCGTTTCATGTAAACATTTCACACGATTTTGGGAAAAATCGTACTAGAAAAATCGGGTAATGTAAATGCCGACAAGGGAGTATCTTTTGTTTCAATAATTTTTTCTGTCGTAGTTAAAGTTAAATGTGAGTTTTCACCCCTGAGAAAAAAAATAGTTTAATAGGGTCGAAAGTGAATAGAATATTATTTTATTTAATATAGATATGTTCATATGATAGTAAAATACGATTTAAGGATCAGTAAAGGGTAGTTGTTTTTATCTACATTGTTGTTTTTTTTTTCGATTCCTATCCATGAATAGGAATTCTTGAGAAAAGCACTCATACCTATCCAAAACTGGAAATTTACCAATACATACACCAAGTCACTGTGGAAATATCTGGCGAGTAATCTGATATTTCATTTCACTCGCTCACTCACTCACTTTTGCTAGCTGAATCGATTTTCGACGAAAAGTGACTCATCTCACTCACTCCCTGTGGTTTCGAACTAGCTGAATCTCGACACTGGAGGAAAGCACACATACCTATCCAAAACTGGAAATTTACCAACACATACACCAAGTCACTGCGGAAATATGTGGCGAGTAATCTGACATTTCATTTCACTCGATCACTCACTCACTTTTGCTAACTGAATCGATTTTCGACGAAAAGTGACTCATCTCACTCACTCCCTGCGGTTTCGAATTAGCTGAATCTCGGCACTGGTCTTTTTATAAAACTTTTTCACAACATTTATCAATCTACCTGAATAGACCAGTGCCAATCTAGTTTTCAGAGGCCAAAAGTTGGAAAAATTATTATCAGTGTTTGAGCGATGGGCAAATCTAAGATTGGTACCTTTATAAAAGGGGACAAATAAACTACTAGAGCATGGTATAAGAATAACAAGGTATGCTTGACAGCTCAGGCAGTTGACTCGTGACGTCATTGCGATGATCTCAATTGTTTGTCATTTATGGCAAAGAAAGTAAACAGAAATTGTTTATATTTTGAAGCTATTTGCTATGAAAACTCAAAGTAAAACAATAGATTATTTATGTTTTGAAGTTATGTTTTGTTAAATTTCAAGTAAAACAATAAATAATTTATTTTTTAAAGCTATGTGTTGGTGAACACTCGCTATGACGTCACACAAAACAAAATATGGCGACCCTTCATCTCATATACAACATACCTTGTATTTTTATACCATGCTACTAGAGTACAAACTCGATTTACGCAACTAAGTCCCCTTTCACACGAAGAAACAATAGTTGCTGGAGATTTTTTGACGTTTTCTTTTAATCTCCTTAAAAATCTCTTGTAGTTTGCATACGAGGAAACAAATCTCCAGGCAATTTTTGAAATTTCCTTTGAAAGTCTATTGGTTGAACACCCCTAAACCTAGATGTGAAAGAAAATGTCAAAAAAAAATTTCAAATCCTCGACCGGGGAGATTTCGTTCACCCCTCTTTCCTCTTGCCCTTCTCACCCAGGAACTAAAAGTTGCTGGCAACTCAGTTTCCTCGTGTGAAAGGGCACTAAAAGAAATTGGGGCAGTTGCAATAACCGAGGTTGTTGTACTTACTGGATTGTATTTTTTTAATACAACTTATAGTTGAAATAGCTTATACACATAGCTTATGAAACCATCCATATAAAGCCTTTTCCATCTTTGGATATTCAGAAGCCTTCAACGTTACCCGTTTCCCTGGTCCAGATTCAGCTCCAGCCACAAATTGTCTAAGAGCGGTTCACTTTCCTTTTATGCGACTTATTGTTGATTTGTGAACATTATATTTTAAAAAATTGTCTTAACTGAAAACCCTTTTCTAATTCTGATAAAATATCACTTCTTTTTTTAATAGACAATTTTGTAATTTTTTTTGTAATACCCATCCTGGATAAATTTTCCGTAGACACTTATGAAATCGCAACCCATTTATATAAACACAGAAATGCATTTTATGTGTTTGTGTATTCTTCTTACAATGAATTTTGTTCGGACAAACTAGCTGTAAATTAACGGCAGGAATACAGAATCGAAAGGAGTGCATGCAAATAGAAAACAGATGAATAAACAGTTGCATAAATTGAGGTAGCATTTTTGAAAAGTTGCACTTATAGAGACAAGACGTGCTACAAATTTAGTGTTGCTAAAATCGAGGAGGTGCACGAATCGAGGGTTGCGCGTAAATCGAGTTCATACTGTATTTTGTTTTTATTTTTATCTTCGACGAAAATAATTCTATTTTGATGAAATTAGGTGAAAACGTATATTTTTATATTATATAAATTTTTGGATTTTTTGTGAATTTAATATGAAAAAATGGGAAAAATTCAAATCAAAAACGTTGACGAAAAGACTTTTGATTGTTGAAAAATTTAAGACGGCATTTAATTTTGCTTTAGGATGGCTTTTTACACCACTGTTATTGTGAAAATATATTGTCAAAATTGGCAAAAACAAAAAAGCGATTTTTCAAATTCGATTTTTCCGTAAATACTAGTAATTTTTCACTCACCCCATTTCCTGTCATCTACTGTGTGGCAATTTATTATTCCCCTTTTATTGGCCAATAATCTTAAATTTGCGCATCACCCATATACTGCTATAATTTTTTTTTTTTTTATTATTGGAACTGGTCTGTAACAACATAAATATTTAAAAAATTGTGTACTCTTAACTTAAATCTGTGAAGAATTTTTTGAAATAATGATGTACAAACTTTTTAAACGTTTTAATAAGTTTTTCTTTTAATACCTGAAGGAGATTTGAATAGAACTTTATACGGTGTTATCACATTTGTGCTAATATATTTGTTTTATATTTTTGTAAAACAAGTCTCGTGCATATAAAAAGATCTCTTTCAGGCCCACGTAAATATGACAGAAGACTTGTCTTCATATTAATTACCATTTATAATATTCCTGGCACATGTTCAAGAGCCTCCTCTATATGTATATGCCATCAAATCAAACCAAGGCATTGACAGAGTCCCATTGATAAAGGTTTCAATATATCAAAGTGAATAAGCTGGTCTCGCCGCCACGTTCGTCAAGCCACCATATATGTATACCAGAAGTTATAATACCTACTTCTGATGAGACAAGCGGTTCATACGTAATGTGCTGTGGAACAAACTGTTTAAAGAAAATATTGATGAGGTTGCATTGACAATTAAATTACTTCATATCGTTTTTGCTATCTGAGTTTAAAGACAAAAAAAAGTTAAAAGAAGTAAAGTAAAGTGAACACCTGCGTTGCTCCGTATCTACTACGGCTTTATGCGACACTTAATGACCAGTTTATTTAAAATGCCACTCATTTTCTCCATAAATTATCCTGGACAAAAATAAATATCTTCTCCCGGATATCCCTTCAAGTTTCAATCAAGAATCAAAACTCGAAATGTGCGTGAAGTTAGCACCGCCATTTTCGATTTTCAAAAAAAAAATGTTGTGCTGTAATGTGCCCAACTTGTGCTGCTATGTGCCGTATTTTTTAAAAAAATCGTACTAAGGGTTTGGTTTTTAGAGGGTACCCATTTTTTTAGCGTGAAGTTAGCACCGCCATTTTTGATTTTTGAAATAAAAAAAGTTGTGCTCTACTGTGCTCAACTTGTGCTGGCTTGTGCCGTAAATATTTTTGAAAAATTCGCAAATTTGCAAATTTTACGAATGAAATTTTTGCGAAATCTCAAAATTTCGTAAAAAAAAAATTGTGCTGCATTGTGCTCAAAAAATGATACTAAGAACGAAAAAGAAAATAACAAAAATTCGCATAATTGCATCTATTATGGCCAAAACTAAACTTTGCGAAGGGCGGTAGCGTGAAGTTAGCACCGCCATTTTCGATTTTCAAAAAAAAAAAGTTGTGCTGCATTGTGCTCAACTTGTGCTGCGTTGTGCCGTAAATATTTTTGAAAAATTCGCAAATTTGCAAATTTTACGAATGAAATTTTTGCGAAACTTCATAATTAATAAAAAGTGAAAGTTGTGCTGTTTTGTGCACAATTTGTGCAACCATATCCCAAAGAGATAAAAAAAAATTTGCATTTTTGTGACTTTTATGCCAAAAATGAATTAATAATTTTTTTTTTAAGTTTTACATTTGTCTTAAAAACTAACATATGCTATTTCGGGCTCAGTTTGTGCTGCCATATTCCGAAGAGATAAAAAAAAAATCGCATATTTGTAACTTTTACGGCCAAAAAACAGATGTGCGAAGCGTGAAGTTAGCACCGCCATTTGCGATTTTCAAAAAAAAAAAAGTTGTGCTGTACTGTGCTCAACTTGTGCTGGCTTGTGCCGTAAATATTTTTGAAAAATTCGCAAATTTGCAAATTTTACGAATGAAATTTTTGTGAAATCTCAAAATTTCATAAAAAAAAAGCTGTGCTGTATTGTGCTCAAAAAATGATACTAAGAACCAAAAAGAAAAAAACAAAAATTCGAATAGTTGCATCTATTATGGCCAAAACTAAACTTTGCGAAGGGCGGCAGCGTGAAGTTAGCACCGCCATTTTCGATTTTCAAAAAAAAAAAAGTTGTACTGCATTGTGCTCAACTTGTGCTGCGTTGTGCCGTAAATATAAAAAAAAATATCGCAAATTTGCAAATTTTACGAATGAAATTTTTGCGAAATTTCATAATTACTAAAAAGTGAAAGTTGTGCTGTTTTGTGCTCAATTTGTGCAACCATATTCCAAAGAGATAAAAAAAAATCGCATATTTGTAACTTTTACGGCTAAAAACCAGATTTGCGAAGTGTGAAGTTAGCACCACCGTTTGTGATTTTCAAAAAAAGAAATAATGTGCTGTATTGTGCTCAACTTCTGCTGCCTTGTGCCGTAAATATTTTTAAGAAATTTGCAAATTTGCAAATTTTACGAATGAAAATTTTTCTAATTTTGCAATTTTGTAAAAAATTAAAGTTGTGCTGTTTTCTGCGCTATTTGTACTGATATATTCCGAAGAGAAAACAAAAAAAATCGCATATTTGTAACTTTTGCGGCCAAAAAACAGTTTTGCGAAGCGTGAAGTTAGCACCGCCATTTTCGATTCTTAAAAAAAAAAAAGTTGTGCTGTATTGTGCTCAGCTTGTGCTGCCTTTTGCCGTAATTATTTTTAAGAAATTTTCAAATTTGCAAATTTTACGGATGAAAATTTTTCAAATTTTGCAATTTTGTAAAAAATTAAAGTTGTACTGTTTTTTGCCCAATTTGTGCTGCCATGTTCTAAAAAAAAACGCATATTTGCAACTTTTACTACCAAAAACAATAACAATAACAATAACTTGAAGTTTAAAGATAAAGTAGTTCCTAATCCGTTGTCTTTAAATCTTTTTTGGATAATTTTTATTATTTTTTATTTTTAAGAAAAAAGTTTTCGTTGTAATGAATATCGCCGCATTGGGAATTGGGAAATGATTTTATAACTAGAAAAAGATGACAGCGAATCACGTCACGCTCTCGTCTCGTTTTCCCGTCGCATTTTGAATCAGGCTTCAGGGTAAAGGTAGAACTAGAATAGTCGGAAGCCAATTTAAGTGGTCGTACGAAATCGAGCGAAAACAAGAAATTTATATGACGCGCACATAATTGCGAAGTGGAACTTTTCGTTTAGTTTTCGTTAACTTTTGCCGTCGGACGTGAGAGCGCTCAACGACCGCTCTTTCGTAAGTGGGCGAATGCAAAATCAAAATGGTGGAAGCAAACTAACAAAAACTTGGCCTTTGGTGCATAGTTTTCAACTTTTTTTCTGTTCTATGAAGGAATGAGTGAAGTCAAATCAATTTTCTTTTAATTAATTTATATCACATCGAATTTTAGTGGTTTAACAAAATAAATAATTAAAAGCATATCACTCTGTGCTGTGAAAAAGTATGAGAAAATAAACATTGAATAAACAACTATGTATTTTTGTTTTTTTTTTTCACTTCCAACCACTAAGTGCATTATGGGTCACTTGTGAAATTGACGTTTCGGATAGCTACCTTTCGATCGGTTTTGACATAAGCTTCCGCCTATTCTAGTTCTACCTTAAGGATGAGAGAACGGTTTAACATAGTGTAATCTTACCATAAGCATGAGTTTCAGACCTCGGAATGTAGGTGTCGTTCACCAAATAAGTGGAAACCGGAAACTGAAACAAAAGTATTTCTATATTGCTTGACTAGGGAACCATGAGAAGCCGTTTAATTTTCTCTACACAATTTTTAATAAACTATAATAAAAAACGGAAAAGATGAAAATTTATCATTTGTTTTCTTTTTTTTTTTTAATTGAATACTCTGCTTACTTAACGCAGCAAAAATTTATTTTTGGCGAAAATATGTACATGGGAATTCAAATTGGGCACAAAATTGCTTCGCAAAACTGTTTTTTGGTAGTAAAAGTTGCAAATATGCGTTTTTTTTTTGAACATGGCAGCACAAATTGGGCAAAAAACAGTACAACTTTAATTTTTTACAAAATTGCAAAATTTGAAAAATGTTCATCCGTAAAATTTGCAAATTTGCAAATTTCTTAAAAGTATTTACGGCAAAAGGCAGCACAAGTTGAGCACAATACAGCACAACTTTTTTTTTTTAAGAATCGAAAATGGCGGTGCTAACTTCACGCTTCGCAAAACTGTTTTTTGGCCGCAAAAGTTACAAATATGCGATTTTTTTTGTTTTCTCTTCGGAATATATCAGTACAAATAGCGCAGAAAACAGCACAACTTTAATTTTTTACAAAATTGCAAAATTAGAAAAATTTTCATTCGTAAAATTTGCAAATTTGCAAATTTCTTAAAAATATTTACGGCACAAGGCAGCACAAGTTGAGCACAATACAGCACAACATTTTTTTTTTTGAAAATCGCAAACGGTGGTGCTAACTTCACGCTTCGCAAATCTGTTTTTAGCCGTAAAAGTTACAAATATGCGATTTTTTTTTATCTCTTTGGAATATGGTTGCAAAAATTGAGCACAAAACAGCACAACTTTCACTTTTTATTAATTATGAAATTTCGCAAAAATTTCATTCGTAAAATTTGCAAATTTGCGATATTTTTTTTAATATTTACGGCACAACGCAGCACAAGTTGAGCACAATGCAGTACAACTTTTTTTTTTTGAAAATCGAAAATGGCGGTGCTAACTTCACGCTGCCGCCCTTCGCAAAGTTTAGTTTTGGCCATAATAGATGCAACTATGCGAATTTTTGTTTTTTTCTTTTTGGTTCTTAGTATCATTTTTTGAGCATAATACAGCACAGCTTTTTTTTACGAAATTTTGAGATTTCGCGAAAATTTCATTCGTAAAATTTGCTAATTTGCGAATTTTTCAAAATATTTATGGCACAAGCCAGCACAAGTTGAGCACAGTACAGCACAACTTTTATTTTTTTGAAAATCGCAAATGGTGGTGCTAACTTCACGCTTCGCACATCTGTTTTTTGGCCGTAAAAGTTACAAATATGCGATTTTTTTCTTATCTCTTCGGAATATGGCAGCACAAACTGAGCCCGAAATAGCACATGTTAGTTTTTAAGAAAAATGTAAAACTAAAAATTATTAATTCATTTTTGGCATAAAAGTCACAAAAATGCGAATTTTTTTTTATCTCTTTGGGATATGGTTGCACAAATTGTGCACAAAACAGCACAATTTTCACTTTTTAGTAATTATGAAGTTTCGCAAAAATTTCATTCGTAAAATTTGCAAATTTGCGATATTTTTTTTTAATATTTACGGCACAACGCAGCACAAGTTGAGCACAATGCAGTACAACTTTTTTTTTTTTTGAAAATCGAAAATGGCGGTGCTAACTTCACGCTACCGCCCTTCGCAAAGTTTAGTTTTGGCCATAATAGATGCAATTATGCGAATTTTCGTTTTTTTCTTTTTCGTTCTTAGTATCATTTTTTGAGCACAATGCCGCACAGCTTTTTTTTACGAAATTTTGAGATTTCGCAAAAATTTCATTCGTAAAATTTGCAAATTTGCGAATTTTTCAAAAATATTTACAGCACAAGCCAGCACAAGTTGAGCACAGTACAGCACATTTTTTTTATTTCAAAAATCAAAAATGGCGGTGCTAACTTCACGCTAAAAAAATGGGTACCCTCTAAAAACCAAACCCTTAGTACGATTTTTTTAAAAAATACGGCACATAGCAGCACAAGTTGGGCACATTACAGCACAACATTTTTTTTTTTGAAAATCGAAAATGGCGGTGCTAACTTCACGCACATAAACTCGAACCTCGCAAAATCTGAGATCCAATTTCGAAAATGTCAAATTAATTGAACTTAATCAGAACTGATCCGCACACTCGCAAGGGGCAATGAATCTATTTTTAATGGGTCAGGAGGTTGCTTTTATCAATTTCTGGAAGTATGAACAGCTCTGTTGAAGTGTCAATCAACATTTATGTACGTAAAATCATCGAAGTGTGTTTTAATTAAATTATTTGCTTTGCATTTTAACACTTTTGTTGAATCATACTAGGTGAGTTCTCATGACAATTCAAGTTATGCATGACAAAATGGAAATTTAGTTAGAATGGAGTGCTTTGAAAAAAAACAAACTGAATAAAGTGAACCTGACAAAAACTAATGGGCTTGGTCAAATTTAATTGAAATGCATAACATCGTGGGCAGTACGGATATGATATTGGATTCGAAGAATGTCAACTTAGCGCGTAAGAAGATTGGACTGGACTTCCAAATTCGGGGCAGACAGAGTACCGCGAAGGCAGCACGAGCTTTATTTATTCTTCAGATCCGTACAACTATTTGCTGATACAAAACTGCCAATATAGTTACACTGTTGGACTTCTTCAACAAGTGTCTCCTTTGGAATAATACGCTGATGTGTTTAGTGGCCTTTGGTCATTATTTTTGTCTTTCTGCTGTTTATTCAGAGACCACTCGACTCTCCCTTCACTTTACCACGGGAGATAACCCTGACTTGAAATCGTTCATGCAGAATTTCTTTGGAAGCATCAGCTATGTGATACGTATTGCAGATCAGTTGGAAGCACATGTCGTTCACATCCATATCATCCAATTTGGGCCAAAGGAAATTACTGTTTATTTTCTATCGGTAGAGGTTTTCCTCTCCATTTACTGAATTCATGGAATTGAGGGTTTTCCTACAAAGTCCAGGGGCGGACTGGGCCACCGGGCAACCGGGATTTTGCCCGGTGGGCCCCCGGGCTAGCAAAAAGTTCATAAATGTTCCTGCGTTTCTTTTTTGATTTTTAAAAGAAAAGTTTCTTATACAATTTTACTCACACTAAATATAGAGTTTTTGTGGATTCAAATACTTGGAAGCCCCCAGAATGCGGTTGGTGGCTTATACAGATTTTTTGAGGCCATACAAACTGAGATGGTGGCCTCTACGGATGTTTGGAGGCCTCCAGACCTCGGTTTGTGGCCTCTACGGATCATTGGAGGCTCTTAAACTTCGGTTGGTGGCCTCTACAGACCTATGGAGGCCTCCAGATCTCAGTTGGAGGCCTCTAAGGATGTCCGGAGGCCCCCAGAACTCGGTTGGTGGCCTCTACAGATTTTTTGAGGCCATACAAACTGACATGGTGGCCTCTACGGATGTTTGGAGGCCTCCAGACCACGGTTTGTGGCCTCTACGGATCATTGGAGGCTCCTAGACTTGGTGGCCTCTACGGACCTATGGAGGCCTCTAGATCTCAGTTGGAGGCCTCTACGGATGTCCGGAGGCCCCCAGAACTCGGTTGGTGGCCTCTACAGATTTTTGGAGGCCATACAAACTGAGATGGTGGCCTCTATGGATGTTTGGAGGCCTCCAGACCACGGTTTGTGGCCTCTACGGATCATTGGAGGCTTCTAGACTTCGGTTGGTGGCCTCTACGGACCTATGGAGGCCTCTAGATCTCAGTTGAAGGCCTCTACGAATCTCCGGAGGCCCCCAGAACTCGGTTGGTGGCCTCTACAGATTTTTGGAGGCCATACAAACTGAGATGGTGGCCTCTACGGATGTTTGGAGGCCTCCAGACCACGGTTTGTGGCCTCTACGGATCTTTGGAGGCTCCTAGACTTCGGTTGGTGGCCTCTACGGACCTATGGAGGCCTCCAGATCTCAGTTGGAGACCTCTACGGATGTCCGGAGGCCCCCAGAACTCGGTTGGTGGCCTCTACAGATTTTTTGAGGCCATACAAACTGAGATGGTGGCCTCTACGCATGTTTGGAGGCCTCCAGACCACGGTTTGTGGCCTCTACGGATCATTGGAGGCTTCTAGACTTCGGTTGGTGGCCTCTACGGACCTATGGAGGCCTCTAGATCTCAGTTGGAGGCCTCTACGAATCTCCGGAGGCCCCCAGAACTCGGTTGGTGGCCTCTACAGATTTTTGGAGGCTACAAAAACTGAGATGGTGGCCTCTACGGATGTTTGGAGGCCTCCAGACCTCGGTTTGTGGCCTCTACGGATCATTGGAGGCTCTTAAACTTCGGTTGGTGGCCTCTACAGACCTATGGAGGCCTCCAGATCTCAGTTGGAGGCCTCTACGGATGTCCAGAGGCCCCCTCCAGATCTTGGTTGGAGGCCTCTATGGATCTTTGGAGACCTCCAGAGCTCGGTTGGTGACCCCTACGGATCTCTGGAGGCCTCTAGAACTCGGTTGGTGTCCTTTAAGGATTTTGGAGGCTCCTAGATTTCGGTTGGTGGCCTCTACGGACCTATGGAGGCCTCTAGATCTCAGTTGGAGGCCTGTACGGATCCTTGGAGGCCCCCAGAACTCGGTTGGAGGCCTCTACAGTTCTCTGGAGACCCCCAGAGCTCAGTTGGTAGCTCCTACGGATCTCTAGAGGCCCCTGAAACTTGGTTGGTGTCCCTTAAAGACTTTGGAGGCTCCTCGATTTCGGTTGGTGGCCTCTACGGATCCTTTGAGGCCCCCAGAACTGGGTTGGAGGAGGCCTCTACAGATCTCTGGAGACCCCCAGAACTCGGTTGGTGACCCCTAGAACTCGGTTGGTGTCCTTAAAGGATTTTGGTTGGTGGCCTCTACGGATCCTTGGAGGCCCCCAGAACTCGGTTGGAGGCCTCTACAATCTCTGGAAACCCCCAAACCTCGGTTGGTGACCCCTACGTATCTCTGGAGGCCCCAGAGCTCAGTTGCTCCTCAACGAAACCTCTACAACTCGGTTGGTGGCCTCTACGGTCTACGAATCTTTATAATAAAGTTGATAGAAAAATTTTACCATACCCAAAAACTAAAGATGCAAAACAAATAAATAAATAATGTCTGAAATCTAACAGTCAACGAAGTCTTAAAATTACAGAATAAATTCAATAAAACATGCTCTCTGGGTTTATTTTGTATGTAGTAGGGGTGACTCCCAGGTATAACATACTAAAAGTCCCCAGTCTAGGGCCACGAGCTTTAAACAGGAGGGAGCCTAAAAGTCCCTTTTTATAATTTGTTATGAATATTTTAAAAACTAAGCGTATTAGCGGAAAAGTGTACCCAACAAAATGAAGGATTATAAAATTTCCCACCGAAAAAGTTTAGTTCATATTTTTGGTAGGAGAAAGGTTAAGAAAGATACAGGGAGTAGAAATTTAAAACATTTGAAAAAAGATTTGTATAGTCTTATATAATCAATGTTTTTTTATCAATTTACCCAGAAATAACGGAAAAAGTAAGTATATACTGATTCATATAGTAATATTGCAGTGACGTCATATGATCAAGTTTAGGTAAAAGGAAGGTAGTTGTTTGGCAAATAGTTTATGAAATAATTTTAGGACATATCCTAAAAAAAAATCATATAAGACGGGGTGTATTTCCCTCTCTTTTTATACGGGGGTAAATTCCCAAAACTTTGACCTCAAAAAGAAAAATAGCTCTTTAAAAACAACGGAAATACTTAAAATAACGAGCTATTGCTTTTTGAAAAGTTTAAAACGGATTCTTTTATTATGTATTCAAATCAAGTTTAAAATATTTGAAAAACACGTTTGTAAACTGAAAATTAATAAAAGCAAATTAAAAAATTTTGTGAACTGATTTTCTATTTTATGGTGTTAAGTAGTGAATTGTCTTTTATTATTTAATGTTATAAGTTTTTAGTTGAATGCTGAAAACCAGCCGGTAAGGTTTTTAATTTTTGAGGGAATTGAAAAATTTTTTCTTGTTAAGAAATTATTATTGTTTCATTTTCAAAACTTAAAGACGTCAAAAATCGATTGAGAAATACCTTGGTACCGCAATGCTTATGCCCAGGCGTTTCCTTTTAAAAAAATAGCTAATGATCAAAATATTTAAAAAA
Source organism: Dasysyrphus tricinctus (assembly GCA_963921185.1). Lineage (NCBI taxonomy): Eukaryota > Metazoa > Arthropoda > Insecta > Diptera > Syrphidae > Dasysyrphus > Dasysyrphus tricinctus. Next base: position 21,141,861 of record OY992532.1, on the reverse strand, counting down.
TTAAAGTCTCAAGTCAGTGATTGTTAATTAAGTAGACATTTTCCAATAGCCAGATCACAAAATGCTCACAATGCAATTTCCTACTGAACTATTTTTTTTGTTGCAAACAATGTGCCATTCATAATTTAACCCTTTATTCGTTTTTTTTTTTGGGAAAGAGCACACCTTTCATTTTTTTAATTTCTCAAAAAAAGAAAGATTTTTGCATCTTGTTTTCAGCATTTTATTAAAAATTGATAGGAGCATGGAGTATTAAAAAGAACAGTTGTGTTTAGTAACGCAAAATATTGAAAAAAGCAACTTACAAAAAAATTCACAATTATTTTAAAAATCTTGACTTTAAAATTTAATTTCTCAACAATTTTTCACTAATAGGTACACCTTGCTTTAAAAAATAATAAAAAATGGAGCATTAGCTTTCAGAAAAATTTGACTATTTTTGTCGTGCGATGCACGGCTCACGAGATATTTGATAAAACGTGTTTTTCAAAATGGTGGCTAATGCTCGCACCCCGTCCCGTCAACTTGGATTTACAATTGGGGGACATATTCAATCAAGAAAATAAGAAAATCACTTCAGTAGTAAATTGCCGAAAAAAAGTACCCGGCTCTTGGCCTAATGTACATATGTATGTGCTTTAGGGATGTCGGAATTTTTTATAATTTCTTTTATTCAAAATGGGTATGGTGGATCTTGTAAACTGTAAGGGGTTTAGAAAGAATTAATTGAGAAAAGTCTCGAGCACAAAGAGCATACCCTGGCAGCATTTTTGGACATTGAGGGAGCGTTTAACAACGTAAAAACGGAGTCCATTAAATCTGCTCTGGAAGAGGTTGGAGTTGAGCCTGCCATTGTAGGCTGGATTTATACCATGCTCAATGGCAGAATCATAAACTCGCGACTTGGGGATACTATTGTTGAGAAAACACTTACAAGAGGCACGCCACAAGGAGGGGTAATTTCGCCTCTCCTTTGGATCCTAGTTGTTAATAAAATTCTTACAAGATTTAGAAATAAGGGCATTAAAATTGTGGCCTATGCAGACGACATAGTAATTTTGATATCGGGTAAGTATCTTACCACCATCAAAGATATTATGGAATCCGCACTTAAAGAACTATCTTCTTGGGCAGCACAAAACGGTCTCGGGTTAACCCTACAAAAACCGAACTAGTTCTGTTCACGAATAAAAAGAAATTAGGGGATTTTACTCCTCCCAGACTAAATGACATTCCTCTGAAACTCTCCAAGGAAGCTAAATATCTTGGAGTTATCCTTGATTCCAAGCTAACATGGAAACGTAACACAGAGGAAAGAATGAAAAAAGCACTATGCGCTTTCTACACATGCAAAAAGACCTTTGGTACACGTTGGGGTATGCCACCGCAAGTTATCCAGTGGATGTACATGACGATAGTTCGCCCCATACTTACCTACGGTTCTATAGTGTGGTGGAAGGCTGTTGATAAGGTAAGCTATCTCAAAAACCTGAATTAGGTACAGAGACTAGCCTGTATAGGAATAACGGGGGCACAGAGGTCTACACCACAGGCAGGGTTGGAAATTATTTTAAATCTTCCAGCCCTAGACGAGTGCACTAGATGCACAGCAGCCAAAAGCGCATTTCGACTCAAAGAACTGGGCTCTTGGAAGCACAGCACCTATGGTCATGGGTCTATCCTACGAAGGTATGACACAGTGGCTGGACTTGATGTGAAGACTGATTATATTCCACCTTTAATGGATTTTAACAAACACTTCTCTATTTCAATACCCGAAAGACATGGATGGGAACCCAACTCACTAATTAGTGAACAGGGTATCCCCTGTATACTGACGGGTCAAAAATGGAAGAAGGAACAGGTGCGGGGGTGTTCTGTGAGGCCCTTAATATTAGAGAATCATATAAACTCCCAGATGTGTGTAGTGTCTTTCAGGCTGAGATTTATGCTATTCATAAAGCGGCAGAATTGGTACACAAGAAAAAACTGATCTCGTCGGAGATCACTTTTTTCGTGGACAGCCAAGCTGCGATCAAAGCAATAGCCTGTGAGATCATAAGATCCAAAACAGTGGCAAAATGTCGAGGCATACTGAACAAAATTTGCAACACTAACCGAGTCAAACTCTGCTGGGTTCCTGGACATAGCAATATAGAAGGGAATGATATAGCAGATGAACTAGCAAGGAAGGGGTCATTGTCAAATGGAAACAGTAGTAGCCAATTAGACACAGGACTAGACACCCCGATCGGCGTAATTAAAACGAAAATGGACCTAATAATGAAAGAGCAAATCAATAAATCCTGGATTACCAGGAACGATTGCGCTATCTCTAGAAGTTAATGCCCTAGAATTAATGAAAAGGAAACTCAGTATATTCTATCGCTGAGTAAAAAGAACATTAGAATCTTGATAGGTTTACTAACGGGTCACTGCGCCATTGGCACAATGGCCACCAGATTGGGTGTACTCGCACCCGACTGTTGTAGGAGCAGTCAGGATGTAGAAGAAATAGAAACCATTAAACACCTGCTCTGTGATTGTCCAAACCTCCAAACAAGCCGCCTCCGCTACTTGGGAAACAGGTTTGTTGGAGAACTGGACGATCTAGCGCAGGTCTCAATGGTAAATATGAGGAAATTCATAGATAGCACAGGCTGGTTCGTAAATGAGCCAGTCTATCTGAATCATTAGCTTAGGAGCATCTCTGCTTTCTTATTGTAAGGGGATCACAATGGACCGACAGGCCCACGTGTACGCAACAGCCCTGTGCTGTGCACATCCCTCCTAACCTAACCTAACCTAGGAATTAATTTTTGTTCTGGGACATTTGCCAAAATTGAATTTTGAGACCCCGGTTCTTATGTTAAAAAACTTGAATTCGAAAAAGCTGTCAGAAAAACCAATTACATTTACGTCGATATGAGGAAACAGTAGCTTATAATAATTTTGTTTGCTTTTGTAACCTGTCGTTAAGAAAAAAGCATAAAAAACTGCTTTCAAAATAGTATGAAATAACTTTTTACCTTAAATCTTCATGAAAACCTCTGAAAAATTGATCGATTTTCTAAATGTTTTCGATTATATTTCTTAAATGGAATGCTCGAATCGGTTGAAACTTGCTTTCTTAACATTATACAGCATACTTAAATGGATATTCGGTCAATTCAAATGAGAAAACTAAGCCAAAATAAAACATTGTAAGTAGTTTTGAGCACATACCGATGCAAATTTGAATTCTCAAAACATTGACCTCAAATAGAAAAAAAAATCTTTGAAAACAACGGAAATACTAAAAATACAGAGTTCTTGCTTCCTTTACATATTTAAATCAAGCGAAGAATATTTGAAAACTCGTTTGTAAACTCTGTGACTGTGGCCCTTTGTCTAAAAGTCCCGGTAGGCTCTTTGACCCCCAGTCCTCCCCTGACAAAGTCTCATGGATAGTGTTTATGTTTATGGCAGATTTCATTTTTTCATAGCAAACCGGTTGATTTAAATGTGCTTACCAAATGTCGAATATAGTTGTCTAAGAAGGACGACCATGTAATCTGACAAAAGGTTACACTGCACATCCTTGCCTCAAGAGAACACCTATTTCAAAATTAAAGTCTAATCAATCTTACATGTTGCTAAATTCTATTACTTGTTACTGAATAATAAACAGTTGTGACAAACGCCAAGCCACGCCCACTGCATCGCCGCCACAGACTATCAACACCAACCCGTTGCTATTCGAAATGTTTTTCATTTTAAAAAAACTATTTCTTTCTTCGAATTTTGAAATATGATAAAGACCATTGTTTTTGCTTCGGCAGAAGACACACTAACGGCCAATTTCTTCATAGAGTCCTTACGTTAGTACCTGTATTAGTCCAAAAGCTAGTACTCAAATCAGTATTTCTTTTTTCTTCATACACACAAGTATGAATAAATGAGAGATATTGATCACAACAAAAATATAAATGTTAAAAAAAGAGCCAAGTTCTTATATGTACAAGAAACCCGTGCGTGAAAAGTCAGCCAAAAAAAGTAATGAGATCTAAAATATATGCCAAGTTTTAAGTTCATGAAGTTTCATATCAAATATCTGAATTATTATTCTAATAAATCGAAACAAATCCAAATTATAACAGAAATTGATATTAAATGATGAATGATTAAAATTTGGTGGGTTTACTGGTCAAGTTTTCATACATTTTAAATTTGTGATTAAGTAAGTTATAAAGAGAAAGCTTGCCAAGTAAATCCACCAAATTTTAATAATTCTTTATTTAATACCAATTTCTGTTGTTTCGATATTATTCGAATTCAGATATTTGATATGAAACATCATGAACTTAAAACTTGGCATATATTTTAGATCTCATTACATTTTTTGGCTGACTTTTCACGCACAGGTTTCTTGTACATATAAGAACTTGGCACTTTTTTTAACATTTATGTTTTTGTTGTGATTTCCCTCCTTTTTGCAAAGATTTTATTTTGCCGGGTGAATATAAAGCCCTACCGCTCAACAAATATTTATAATTCTACGACAACCGAAAGTGCTTCATCAAAATAATAGCAACTCTGAGAAAGTGGGTGGATGCCACGCCCCTTGAATGGAAAATCTCAATTTTTATTTTTCTCTTATTATGCTCTACAAGCATAACGTTCTACCAATTTTCATCGTTCTACAACAAATGGAAGTGCATTATATGATTGATTATAATTTTTAAAAAGTGGGTAGATGCCACGCCCCTTCAGGTGAAAATTATAAATTTCTGACTTTAATCTTTGTATGCACGTCAAACCCCACCGCCTTACCAATTTTCATCTTTCTACAACAATCGGAAGTGCTCCATATAATTTATAAGAATTTTTATGAAAGTGGGTGGATGCCACGCCCCCTGAATAGAAAATTGCAGATTTTCGATTTTTTCCTTTGTATGCACCACTTGGCCTACCGCTGTGCGAAATTTCAAATTTCTACGATGTCGGGAAGTGCTCCCTCCATAATTTTGATGATTTGTCAGTGAGTCAGTCAGTTACGGTTCTTGCGATTTTTGAAGTCTTATATCTCGGGAATTACTAATGCTTAATAGTTGAAATTTGGTGAGCCACCTGTGTTTGATCAGCTCAACAAATACTGCGAATTTGAAGTTTCTGACTTTATTGGTAATGAAGTTAGAGGGGGGATGAAAATCGCCTGAGTTTGTTCCTGTAAAGGGTGTAGTGCCGCGAATTTGGCTGGGCACTACCGTGCCCTTTGATTTGAGTAACAACTTTAGGACTAGGACCGGTACTAGCGTTAGTACTCTGTGAAGAAATTGGCTGTAAGAGTATTGTGAAAAACTCAATCATCTAAAATTAACAGAGTTTTTCAAAATGGTTATCTTTCAAAATTTGAAAATTAAATAAATTAAAGGGGGATAAAAATAATCGAATTAAAAAATTTCAAAAATAAAAAATATTTCTAAGGTGGTGCATTCGTCAGACTTTTGAAACCATGCATTTACTCTGTAAGATGTATATTGAAAAAAGGTATACGAAACTTTTGAACATTTTACATTTTTTTAAAATCCCCGAAACTTGTTCCTCAGTTCTCCACTACACAGCTAACCCGCCTCTGATGGGCAGGTTGATCAAAAAGTTCTTGGTACAAATGTTGATTGCCAAAATGTAAACCACACCTAAAATAGAACAAAGTTTCAATTAAAAGCGATAGGGCAGTTTTCGAGATAAATACGCTTTTCTTAAGTTGTAATTTTGTGTACTATTTTCTTATGTGTGATTTCTCAATTCAGTTGTTTGGAAAGTAGCCACTTATTGATTTATGAAGTTATTTTTCCAGTGAGTGAGCTTGTGACATTATTAATAGTTCTGCCTTTATGATGGAAAAGATATAGAAATAAATTAGTTAACGTGCAAAACATAACTATTATAATTTAATTGTCATTGTTGCTGAAGTGGTTGAGAATGAAATTCATATTTCATTACTATCTATGAGCTCGTATCACTAGAAAAGTAAGTATCAGTGATATTGGAATCTATGATGCGGGATTTAATTAAATGCCATAAATGTATTCCTTCAATGTGGTTAATCATCGTCCATGCTTACTCCTTGTTATTGAATTAATTTTAATGCCAATCGAACCGGAGATGATTTTTTTTTATGGCAAACTGGCTTCTTGAATCTCGAGGTAGTTAATAAAGTCACGGTAAGTAATAAATTCCAAGAAATGAAGTGGAGCGATGTTTAAAGATTCTTCAAATGGCGTGCTGATTAAGAGGTCCCTCTTTTTTCTTCATGAGGATCTGTCCTCCAACCATTAAAATTAATCTAAAATTCATAGAAGCATGACAAGAAACATAAATTATGATCCACTCGCTTATTCGCACAGTGAAAGATATGTTTGTAAAATACGAAAATTATGTACTTTGATTTCTGTCTTTAATTAATATTTTAACTATATAGCATCACCATTTACAGCAAAGGACAAAATGATACGCATCAGTGAAAATTTTGTAGCTAACATTGTTAAATTATTTTTTTCAATATTAATTTGGATATTTCCACAACACTATTGAATAGGTTAGAAGTTCCACACCCAACCAATATAAACAAATTTCGTTTAAAATGATTTGCATTTAAAAGTATTCATTATTTGAAGAAAAAATCAATTTTATTTATTTCAAATTGAGATTAAATAAATTTTGTATTGTTTCTTTATTTTTCTTGGGACAATTAGTTCAAGAAATTGTATCTTTGGGATTTTGTCCTTACAAGGGTTTAACTTGAGGATTTTATCTTTGCGGAGTTTTAATCAGGGATAAAGGGTTGTGGGAAAACATTACAAACCCAAAAAAAAACCTATACAAATCTGTAGAGTCGTTTTTGAGAAAAATTATATTTTCTTCTACGGGTTTTTAACATTTGTATGGAAAGTACTGTTATTCTGGTATAAAAGAAAAATTTGATTTTTTAATATTCTAAGAAGTGTTAAAAAACCGTTAACAACCAAGTTTCAAAACAATCGCCTGAAATTCTTATTAAAATGTTGGTACACAATACTATTTAAGAGCTTCTGCATTAGAAAAATTATGGGAATCCGTCAGATTTTTCAAGAAAATCAAAAATGAAAAAAAAATGGTTCTTTGAGAGGACTCTTTTTCGGAAAAATTGTATTTCACCCAAAGGTAGCCTTCACCAAAAGCAATTTATAATTTTTTTTTAGAAAAGTTTTTGAGCCGAAAAATTTAAAAACCATGTGGGTCACGAATGACCTTGCAACGAACTTTAAAAATTCTTAAACAAAAAACCTATGGCAGTCTTACTGAAACTGAAAACAACTGACCATTTATGATGATCTTATAACGATAACCTATCACAAGGATAAATTTTTAGTAAAATTACCCAAATGAGGTGCCAAAGATCATTAGTGACCTTGAAAAATAAAACTATGGCTGAACTATTACTGAAAATAGTTGACCTTTTTAACGTTCTAGAGATATTTCGAATGGTAAGACTTTGCAAACATCCCACAAATTAAGTGCCAAAAACACTGTGTAACCTTGAATAACTTTGAACTTTGGGGCTGACCAATTTCTAGGACTAGTTAACCTTTTCTGCCAGTTAGATGACAATTTCTTTGTTCAAATTTCTCCCAAAGGTTCAGAGCCGCCATATATTACCTAATTGCAGGTAAAAATAGGTAGTGTGACAGCTGACAGGTCGTGTTTTGTCCCAAGTAGGTACAGTTATAGTGTAAATCTGCGGTAGTCATAGTGTCTTGTAACTTTCAACCATTTCTTTGTTCTTGTTGTCAGGCATCAGGAATGCAATATGGAAGGCTCTACAATTTTTTGACTTATTTGATAAGAATCACTTTTTGTGTATTTGAAGGTGACCAGAGACTAGGAAAGGGAATCAATCGCCAGACTGCGGCATGATAGTCGAACGTCCCGGGCCATATTATATAAATAATTTTACTGTTCCAGGAATTCTTCTTCTTATCTTTCTTAAAATACATGTCCAAATCTACGACCAAAGTTACCTTATAGCCCCGCAACCCTTGCGTTTGACTTAAAAGACATTCTCACCATTTCGCCAAAAGATTACTGTGTTCTGATACGAAAGGACTACATTTCTGTATACTGAAGTTATTAAGATTTACAAGTTTTTTTAGCTCCAAAATATATAATATTAAACCAACAAAATAAAACTGAGTGATGGTTGGCTAAGTGCTTCGAAAGCGGTTCAACTGTGTGGCATGATGTCAATATTTAGCTTTTTACAATTTGTTTTTTGAATTTATTAAAGGACTGCAGCCTTTCTACCGCAGTTCCTCTCACAAATCACTTAGCACATCATACCCACCTAAAATCGATAAAATAAATTCCTCGAACCTTAAACCTCTTCTTAATCATGTCATTCTTTAAAATGTCGAATAGAAAGGTATAATGCGTCTGTGGACAGATTCTTATTCAATTCTCTTAAACTTTAATATTTTTCAAATAAATATCTTTCACTTGATGAATCTCATGATGATGGTCCTTTTGCTTGTGTATTTGTGTACATAACAATATATAACAATATAATAAGGTATGTATTTTCAAACAATTATTGTAGAAATCGAATGAAAGAATATAGATACCTACCAGATTTGTGAGAAGGCAAAATTGTATCTTTTTTTCATCTTCCCCAGCAATGCCTATATGTATATGTTTGAAGGCCCAACAAACCAAGACCTTTGAATTTGAATTATACATTAATCAAAAGGGATGCCAATTAATTTCGTAAATTCATTCATTTAACAAAAATAAATCAAATCATGACAAAATAACAAAAAAGAAGACAAAAAATAATACAATGAAAACATAAAAGAATGTGCGTGGCTTAAAGGCGTTTTATCCTACAATATACACATTCATACAGACATACATAAACTCAATTCTCTCTTATAGCATACATTTTGTTATATTCAACCTTTGTATATCGATTTAGATGTACAAAGATTCAACCTCATTGCAATATCTTACCGCGGAATTTGGTCTTGACATTAGCTTTAGCTTTGCTTTGGCCCTTGACTCGTTCGTCCAGCAATCTTTATAATCTCTCCCAAGTACCTAATCTTGGTGCATTCTAACCAGCGGCATTTCTTCTTCTTCATCTTATTTTTTTTGTTGGTCCAATCTTCTCAGTTTTTGTATGCGAATCCTTGTAAAGCTATCACAACATCAGAATCATAAGAAGTAGCGTGAAAAGTATTATCTTGTTGTCTTGTTATACAGCCATCTTGATAGCCTTAAGGGCATACATGCAAATACGTTGTAAACTTTGTTGACGGGCAGAGAGATCCGGAGGTTGTATCAAGGTAGCTTATCTCCATCTCCATCAAGATTTGTGAAGCTTGTTATTCGTCGCTGAAACAAAAACAAAAATGAAACATAAGAAGAAAGCTTGATTTGAAAACTATTAAAGTCCGTCGAAATCGGGTCACATATTGATTAAATTGAGAAACGGAGAAGAGGAACCTTACAACTTACAAGGAGTTTTAACATGCCAGTAATATTAAAACACGGTGTCAACATTACGTTTCTTATAGAGGTCATTCTTACAATTTAACCAGACAGTGGGATGGGTGGATTTTCAAGGGGTTCTATTCAATAGAATTAAAAAAACTTCATTTATGCACATCGAACTGAAAGTAGGAACTAATCGTATACTTACTTACTTATTTAAGGTGGCGCTACAGTCCGGGGTGGACCAGGGCCTCAACCAACAAGCTTCTTCCAGCCGGCTCGGTTTCTAGCTAGCTGTCTCCAGTTTCGCATGCCAAGTTGGTTGAGGTCCTCTTCCACTTGCGTGAGCCACCTTTTACGCTGGCCACCTCTACTGCGTTGTCCCACGGGGTTGGATTCAAAGACTTTCCGGGCCGGAGCATTGGTGTCCATTCGCTCCAGGTGACCCAGCCATCTTAGTCGTTGGTTTTTCACTTTTGTGACTAGGTCGGTGTCGCTGTACAGCCCATACAGTTTGTTGTTGTATCTTCTTCTCCATTCCCCATCTATGCAGACGGGACCAAAAATCACCCGGAGAATTTTCCTCTCAAAACAGCCTAACGCGTTCTTATCCACCGTTAACAGTGTCCATGCCTCTGCACCATACATCAGGACCGGGATGGTAAGCGTCTTATACAGGGACAGTTTAGTTGCTCGAGAGAGGGCTTTGCTTCTCCATTGCCTCCTTACCCCGAAGAAACAGCGATTGGCAAGAGTAATTCTTCGTTTGATCTCAGCACTGGTATCGTTCGCTGAGTTTATAGCGGATCCTTGGTGGACAAAGTCTCTGACCACCTCAAAATTATAGCTGTCTATAGTGACGTTCTGTCCTAGACGTCGGTGCTGGGTGTCCTTTCTTGTTGACAGCATATATTTCGTTTTGCTTTCATTCTCCGTTAAACCCATCTTCTTGGCTTCCTTCTCAATAATCACAAAAGCACCACTGACATCACGCTTTGTTCGTCCGATTATGTCAATTTCGTCAGCGTAAGCGAGTAATTGGACGGACTTTTGAAAGATTGTGCCTCTGGGGGTCAATTCTCGATCTGTGAAACTGTGAAGTGATAAATATGATAACGCCTTCACGCCAAATGCGATTCTCGAAGTGTGAAAAAATGAAAACAAATGCCAAAATGTTTTCATATGATAATTCGTTTATCACAATCATTTCATTCTTTGAAAATCTGTTAAAGAAAAATGATAAACACAAACAAACTGTACTCATTTGAAACACCCAAGTCGCCATCTTGGTCTTTCTATGACGTCACAATAATCTTTTTCAATGATATAGATAATCCTTTCAAGGAAAATTTCAATGGTTCCATTTATGGTACAATAATCTTTTTCTATGAGCAAGTGGTAGCATGTTTTATGTTAGTACTTTTTAGTACTCACTTTGACAGCTGTTTTTCATAACGAGTTCGGGAATCGTCTTGCGCGTGTTTGTGAAGTGATAAAATGATAAAACTCTGTGAAAACTGAAATGATAACTTTGTTTTCATTTCACAGTTTCACAGATCGAGAATTGACCCCCTGGTGTTGACGTGAGAGTTTTGCACTATTCTTTCAAGAACGATGTTGAAGAAGTCGCATGACAGCGCGTCGCCTTGCCTAAAACCTTTTTTGACATCAAAGGTGTCGGTGAGGTCTTTGCCGACCTTGATGGAGCGGCGTGCATTCTCCATCGTCATCCTGCACAAACGGACGAGTTTGGCAGGGATGCCAAAACTAGACATTGCTCTATATAGCTCGTCTCTATAGATGCTGTCATACGCGGCCTTGAAATCGATAAAAAGGTGGTGGGTATCGATTTGAAACTCCTGGGTTTTCTCCAAGATCTGCCGTAGTGCGAATATTTGGTCGATGGTGGACTTCCCTGGCCTAAGGCCACACTGATATGGACCTATCAGATTGTTGACGAATGGCTTCAGGCGTTCACAAAGTACGGCAGAGAAGATCTTGTAGGCGATATTAAGAAGACAGATACCTCCGTAGTTGGTGCAGTCCAGAGGATCGCCTTTCTTGAGGATCGGGCAAACAATGCTGAGGTTCCATTCATCGGGCATGCTTTCCTCCGACCATATTTTACAGATGAGCTGGTGCATACTCCTAACCAATTCATCGCCTGCCGCTTTGAATAGCTCAGCCACAAGGCCATCAGCTCCAGCAGCTTTATTGGACTTAGGTTTAGATATAGCTATCTTTACTTCGTCGAGATCGGGTGGACGGAATTGTTGGCCTACGTCGTCCAGGTTGAATGGTGCAATTTGCATGGTAGCGGAATTCGGTTCGTCATATAGAGTTTGCAGAAATGATTTTTCCATATCCTCACCACCGACTGCGATTCTACTACGATGTTCCCCTGATAATCCTTGCAGGCTTCGGTCCGGCCCTTGTAACCCTGGGAGGTTCTTTTTACCTTTTGGTAAAATTTCCGAACTTCATTCCTGCAATGGCATCCCTCTATTTCCTGGATCGCACATTTCTCATGCTCTTTCTTTTTCCTTCTTAGAAGCTTGTGTTCCTCTCTCCTCTTCTGCTCGTAGAGCTCGCGAAAAGCTCTGGTCTTTCTATGCAGTGCCGCTTTGTATGCCTGTTGTTTGGCTGCATGTGCTTGTCGACATTCTTTGTCGAACCAGGGGTTTCGCTGTGGTGGTCGTATACATCAAAGGTGTCGGTGAGGTCTTTATACTTATAATCATAAAAGGGGTTTTTCTTTTTTAATTCAGAGCAGAGCCTGAACTGTCAAACAAAAAGTTGTGTTTCTTTTTTAGCACTGAGCGTTCAGAGGTGAATGCGTTCACGTACAAGGCGTGAATACTATATAGTTTAATCAAAAAGCTAAATTATACCTCTTGCTGGCCATACACGACCGAGCCATGCGATCCATTTGGCCAGGTTGGATTTCAGATTGGCTGAAAATCCATATGGATCGGCAGCCGATCCACCCCACACATGACCGATTTTGGATTGACTCTTTGGCTCTGTGGCTTTTGGCCAATTCAACACACATATGAAACCGTTTTTTTTTTTTTTAATTCGTATGGGAGAAGCATATTCACCCCGTCTTAGGTATTTTTATGGTTATGTTTACAATTGTTTCCTGTTAAATGTACCTAATCTGACCTCTGCCAGTTCATTTCATTTGAGACTTATGGATTCATGACATAGATATCGTCGGTTCAAAGGTAAACCTCACTAACTAACATATTACACGTTTGAAGCAAATTTAATTGAAACATACTTTTTAAAGCTGAAAAGTTACGTTCCGAAAGTTTTTAAATAAAGTTCCCGGGCATAACTTTCAATGTCCTTATAATTACCGGGCAAAATGAGACTTTGGATACAAAAAATGCATTTCATTCTCATTATCTTGAACATTTTTTCCTGCACTTAGTGAGTTTTACCTTTGAACCGACGATTATGATACAGGGTTGATTGAACATTGAATCATATTAAAGAAACTGTAGATTCTCATGTTGAATTCACTAGATTTTCATGTTAAATTTGCAGGACATGAAAATTGTATCCTGGTAAACAAACAAGATTTGTATGTTAATTTAACTAGATTTGCATGTTAAACTTACAGGATTACTATTTTAAGCCAGTGTTAAATTTACAAGATTTCATGTTGATTTTACCTGCCACCTACATTGGTTTAACACAAAATTAACATCAGGTATCCGGTTAAACTGTTAACCTGCTCTACCGAGTTGAAAAATAAACTTTTAACCTGATCTACTCAGTTGAAAAATAACAACTTGAAAATCAGGTATAACTGACCAGAAATTGGTTAATTAAACCTGCTTTTTTCTATGAGTGTACAGTTTAAATGGCAGTATCAACTTTCTTCAAACTTGTTACCAAGTACTTTTCGGTCAATCTGTCATGCAATTTTAAATGGTTATTAATGGTACCTCCCATTGAAATATTTTTTGATTTCTTTTAATGTGTAACTGATTTTGATCTTTTTTTTTGCAGAGGCGCCGTTAATCAATTGGAAATTTTTTTTTTCGATTTTTTTTGAATATACATAAAATAAATATACATACACTCCTCGCCACTTGAATAGGACACCCCTTAGGTTTTTTTTATATCGTCCATTGCTCCCAAGCCAATCATGTTAGGGACTTATTTTTTTATAATTAAAAAACTTATAACGGCTTTTTTCCAGAACTTGCAATTTGTCACAGAGAAAGAAAAAGAGAGTTGCACAAAGATAACGGGCAAAATACTATTATTTTATTATTTCGATTTCGAGCTATGAGCAATTGCAGAAAGAGTTTACAGGGTGTCCTATTCAAGTGGCGATGAGTGTATTTGAACTATTTTTTTAAACCTCAATATTTGAAGAACTATTTACTCAGTCGTTTTTCTTAAATCTTGTTTTTGATTTGTTTTCTAACATATTTTAGGATATTTGAAAATATTTCACTACTGTGTAAGAAATATTTAAAAAGCTTTGAGGAAGATCTTATTTTTCTCAACAACAACTCCCACGAATTCTATAAAAACTTTTCTTTATAGTAAAATTGATTAATTCAAACATAATGTAAATATGGAACCGTTTTTTTTTATTTTGATTTCTTTTTCTTTGAAATTAAAACATCCAAAACTTTAAAAATTTAAAAGTTTTTTTTTTATTAAAACTGTTTTTTTGAAAATTTGGGTTGATATTTTGTTTGTATTTAAATCTTAATTTCATATTAGTAAATATTTAAAATTAGCATAGGTACCATCATTTCTCCTTAAAAATGTTTTACCAAAATTTTATACACCTACAAAATATTATTTTAAAAACTACTCCTCGATTTTTAAAAATTTCATAGATTGATATTTTACTATTAAAAGAGTTATTACGCACACTGTGGACAACCCAATATATCACTCCAATTCAAACGTGAAAAATACTTGCCAAGACTTTACTTATGCCCATAATTCTCTTTGGTTGCGAAATATTTGCGAATTGTGATTATGAGCATAAACGAAAATTAAACGTGGCTTTTAATAGCATTGCACGTTACGTGTATGGTTTACGACGGTATGATCATACTTCAAGACTCTCCAGATCGATATATGGCGTCACTTTTCAGAACATATTGGATTTTAAGACGTTAACTCTACTGCATAATATAATGCAAACTCATCAGCCACCCTACCTTTACAATCGGATTCCTGTATCGCAAGAAATCTTGATCTTGCACCAGTACTATACACTTTTTTGGTATCAAAACGACAATTTTTTTTAACGCTTTTCAGCTGTGGAATTCCCTTCCGAGATGTATTCGATTGATAGGTAGCACATATCAGACTTTGGCGGCATTTTGAGGCGTTGAGATGATGGTTTCTTGTTTTAGTATCCTTATCTTTTGCATTTTTCTCCCCATTTGCTGTATATAAATATTCTTTCTTTTCCTTAAATATAAAATTTTGTAATATTATTTCATAAAATCATTAACGATCATTTATATTTTTCTTCTTATCATTGAAGTCATGTATGTATTGTATTAATTGTATCACTTATCAACCACATATTAAATTTACACATGGGATTAAACCGAAGCTTTCACTATTTTTATAAGATACTAGCTGTTGCCCGCCCGCTTCGCTGGGCCCCAACAACTTACTTGCACTTATGTATGTTTTTCCCTGTAACATGGTATGAACCTCGCCCTTAATGAATTTACCTCAAACAAAAATCCAATACAAATTTCCCATTGAAATGACTTCCCTATACACCAGTAAATGCCAAGGGAATCTTTATCATATCATTCACGAAACCAAATTTTGAAGGATGAAAGCTTTCCCTTGGAAATTTTACTCACGATATCCCCCATTGTATTGACGGCGAGAGCTATTTTTGTAAATGCGATATTAATATAGGGATTCATGCAACAGCGTAAAGTCGTCGTAAACGTTGTAAGGTTCAAAACTTCGTAATTCTGTCACATTTTTTATGGACAACTTGACAGATTTTTGAAATTTAAAATTTTACAACGCCAACGACTTTACGCTGTTGCATGAATACCCTTAATATTTTGTTGAATTTTTAAAAATGATTGAGAGCTATGAATTTAATTAATTAAAATCCTCACTCAATAATAAATTAGTTTTTAATCTATGAACATTTATTTAAAGGAATGACCAATAGGTACTTAACATACTTGTTAGAGCTGCGGCAAATTTTTTTTAATTATAGATTTTCCGAATTGATCGATTTTCTTGGCTCTTGCTGGAGTTCAACATATGTATGTATATATTCCATGTAATTTATCAATTCTTCTTCACATATCTTCTAGACTTAGAGCTACAGCAAAAATTGGTTGTGAGTTATAGAAAAAAAAAAAGAAATAAAGCCGTCAAAAGCCCCACTAAAGGCTATTCAAAAAATTAAATTCTTGCAGTCCTAAACCGGGGCCTTTGTGGTGCATATAAGAAAATATGAATGCAACTTCGAGGACAATCGTGTAAGGCGAAATTTGTTTTCACCCCTCCCTAGATAAGTTCCTCGGATCCCATATCACGGAATCTGAGATCATTTCAGTGTATAGTTTGACCGGACTCCGTGATATATGTATGATCCCAACAGCTTATCTAGGGAGGACTGCAAACCAATTTCGCCTAACACGCCAACCCCCAAAGTTGTATTCATATTTTTTTTTGATGTACTGTTTAATCACTACGGCCCCGGTTGTGAACTGCAAGACTTTGATTTTTTGAATAGTGGAGATTTCTACGCTTATATTATGTACTTCTATTTTTGCTATCACTCACACCGTAAATCAGCTGTTGGCTCTCTGTCTATTCGTGCAGAATTAAGGAAATAATTTTGAAGATGGCAATCAATTGCATCACTTAAAAATAAAAAAAAAAAATAAAAAAAGATGCATTAAGAAAAAGAAACTATTACTCACTTAATTAACCCTTGTTAAATTCAATTCAAATCGCGAATGTTACCAACTTAATTTAATCAAATTTCACCAATACAAAACAAAACAAATTAAAAATTGACAAATCACATATAATTTTTCCCCTCAAAATCAAATATTAAAATTGAATAATATAACTAAGGAATTATGTCCTATCATACAGCTAAGTTATATTTTTAGCTTGTCATGATTTAACCTTCTCCACATTGCACTTTTTTAAATGAAAAGTATGTAACAACATGCCCCTTATGAAATTATACCTTGTCTCAAAATTGCAAAGTAATCGGATAATAACTTTCAGAGATCCTAGGCTTTGCACAAACGTACATTTACATTTTTATTTATATAGATTGTATCTTACAGTGTTAAAACTATTACAGAAATAAATAAATTGAAATTGACAAAAAAAAAGTTATTTAGGCAATAAAAAACAAATTTCATACTTTTACAAATTTGTCTCTCTTATATACTAAGATTCTTGAACATAAAAGCATTTTATATTTCACTTTACATATTTT
Source organism: Dasysyrphus tricinctus (assembly GCA_963921185.1). Taxonomy (NCBI): domain Eukaryota; kingdom Metazoa; phylum Arthropoda; class Insecta; order Diptera; family Syrphidae; genus Dasysyrphus; species Dasysyrphus tricinctus. The sequence continues at coordinate 21,124,865 of OY992532.1, read as the reverse complement.
ATTTTATTTTATTTTATTTTATTTTATTTTATTTTATTTTATTTTATTTTATTTTATTTTATTTTATTTTATCTTATTTTATTTTATTTTATTTTATTTTATTTTATTTTATTTTATTTTATTTTATTTTATTTTATTTTATATTATTTTATTTTGTTTTATTTTTTACATTTTACATTTTTTAAAATCATTTTAAGCTTAAGACTTTTAGAAAAAAATATTACAATATTATTAAATTGAGGTTTAAATTTAAACAAAATTTTAAGAAAAAGGAAGAACTTACATTTAGAAAAGAAGAAGGGGTTTAATGTTTGACTTAAAATTGATAAGAGTATTGGATAATACAAGCGAAAAAGTAGATATTTTTTGGTTATGCGAAATTTTGAAAAAATCGACTTAAAAAGAAATAATATGAATATGAAAATATTTTTTTGTTTGAAAACTATTCATTAAAATCAACTGGATTCGAAAAGAAAATTTAAGAATGGATTTGTGGCTTGAAAGCTATAGTTGTCCTTCTGTTTTTACACTATTTTAAGTCACTTTGATAATTGGTTCTGCTGAATAAACGAGAGATCATAGTCCTTCCCGTCCAAACATTATATTTTAGTGACTCGACCGACACGCCATTTTATATATTTACTACTTTTTTCCGATTTCTTTACTAAAAAATAATTGTTTTATGAAATTTCATTGAATCTGGAAGAAATGTGACACCTTTGACGGTTCAAAAGTTCAAATATGATATGAACATACAAGTATGTATTTATGTACATAAGCACTGTCGACTAAATGTAAATTGATATGAGAGTCAGCTCTTTTTTATAATATCTTCAAAATTAAGGAAGAAGTGTTAAAATGAGTTCAATCCATTCGGCTTTCTCAGATTAATATAATTATAGGTCAATCAATTGAACATGTAAAAGCCATTTTCCAAGCATCTACCAGAGTAGTGACAGGCTCAATTAATTTAACCATGGCCAATGACAGAAATTTAGCAAGTATTAATACGCTCTGGTGGGGGAATTAAGGAGTATTAAAAATGAAACCCATTCTTCCCTTACTTTTTTGCGCTATTCTGCTTATTAAAAAAAAAAGACTTAAAATTGGTCCTCTCACCTCTACTGGATGTGACTTCCCTACCTTGGGCAGTGTTTTGGTTTAAATCAGATTGATGCACTCATGTATCATCATCGTCATTGCATATCGCCAACGGCTCTGGGCAATAAAAACCAGTGCTACTATGATTCCACCACCATGACCGTCTGGTGCAGTGCAATAAATGACACGACTTTGAATACTTAAGGAAATCAACAGCAACACTGGGAAGTTTATTCTTCCGTTGTTATTGCACCAAACGTGTTGAGAGTTGTTCTTTTTGTTAATGGTGTTGTTATTGAAATTCTAGTATCGACTGCTGCATGAAACACGATATTGCCAAAGGCAGTAGTAAGTAGTTGTTGCATATCTTTTTGATAGCTATACCGAAACGACTCGACTGGTGTAGATATTAGCCAAACACCAAAGTGAGGAACGATAAAAGGTTTCTCTATTTGCATGTGCATTTCAAAACGTACGCTCTTGATCCTTAAAAAAGTATATTTTTCTACCACATGCCGGAGAGACTATAACAAGCATGGCTATACAACTGACGGATAAAGGTATACCTATCTACTTGGAAATATAAACACAAATTCCAAGAAGTACTATGAACTGCAACCATGAAGGACTGCTCGGAAGACAAGTTCTTTCAATGAATCGCATTGCTATGTTGTGGGTTCAAAAGTGGGAGATAAATAATCACAATGATCAGCATCCCCAGCATCGCATCATAGTTGTTGGATGCCTTTTGTGTAATTGTTGTTTGTCTGAAGCTGTCAGAGAGTGAAATGCGATGCGCCTTCCCATCTTTCGAATTAATTTCCTGCATATTATACTTTATACTGTTAATATTCCGACGTGTACCCGTGAATAGTTCTTTCATAAAGTCTATACCTACCTGGGTATAGATACAGATATCTATAACAGGCATCTTGATATCATTGAAGGCTTCGGGTAATCAGAATTTAGAATAAAGATTTTATTTCCTACCTTGATATGTGAGAGGTTTATAGGCCTCATGTAGATGCATAATTAACGCTCTCTGGGAAAAGGCCAAATGATCTTGTTTTATGATGCCTAATTCATCATAAAACACGAAGAGTAGCGAAGTGTAGAAATTTCATGGAACTGGGATTTTTTAACTCAATTATTAATAAAATTATTAATAGGCGTACAATTTTCGTGGTCTTATAGAAGTTAACGAATTTTCGAAACCTGGAAGGATTACAATTAAATGGGGGGGAAAAAAATAACAATGAAAATAGGTATGTTGATCAGTTAGATATGATCAGTTAGATATCACCATTCCCAATCTAATACGCAGCCGTCGTTAAAAGTCATGAACCAATTTTGTACGCCAAACCGAACTAGCAGTGATTCCCTGGGTAGTTTTTTTATTGAATCTCCGCTTAACTTTCATGAACTCCTTTTTTGTTTTAAACTTATTTTCCTTTACGTGTGGAAGACATGCTTTATGAACCGTGAGGAGAACTGAAGTCTGACCCACCTTCTAACAAGGCATACGAGACTAAAGCTCCTTTCACCAATCAAGCTTTTACCCATCCCCCGGGACTACAGCTCACCTGAGGAAATGCAAAGAGTTACCTCAGGAGTGCTCGGGGCTGTAGTCACAATCAACTTTTAGGGCTCACTCTGTTTCGCGGTATTCGTCTTCTTCGCTTTTTATTCTTCTGGAAATTTGTTTTGAATTGATGTAGACTTGACTCTAGTTTTGCTCGCTGGCCAAAATTTGTTCGGCTTTGTTGTCTGGCGTGATGGTGCCGCTCCAGATCTCGTCTTTCAGGTTCCCATCTAATGCAGGCGAAGAAGGTATGCTCCACATCTTCTGCTGGAGAAGTGCCTGTACTGCAATGTTTGTTTTGCCGATCTTCGGGAGAAAGGCTTTTAAATATGCGTTTCTGGTGAGTAACTAGGTGACTTAATAGTTAATCTCACAGTGTTTCCGTCCATTTCAATCAGCCATTTTTCCCAATTCTGTTTTATAAGCTCCCTCCCCCCATCGTGATGGTTGCCAATTCCACTAAAATGTCCGCCTTTTTGTCGTAGACGTACCTTCTTTATATCAACCGCTAGGAGATCAAAAGAAGTACCTCCTGCTACTACAAGGACGCTTGTTAACGACACCATTCAGTAAGAGCTGGTAACACGTAAGGTTCCACGTCTCTAATATTTCACTGCATCCTGGCTTTTAATGACTTCAGAGTCGACTTGAAAGTCAAATAAAATCGGGATTCTTTTCTTAGTCAGCAGCAATATGTATTTCCGCATTTTCTCTGACCAAAATTAAGCCTTGCTCACCCTTCCACAAGATCACTCGTCACACGACCTAAGCTTTTTTTGCGCATTTCGATGTCATTTGCCGTTATCACTACCGCGATATCGTCTGCGTACCCTATGAAGAAAGTATATCTGGCACAGCCATCATGTGAAAAATTAAATCAGAAGAAATATTCCAGAGGTCAGGCCCCAATATTGATCCCTGACCCTGCTCCGGAAATGATAATTTGCTTTCTATCTGGGGCTTCTGTGGTCTCATAAATCAGCTCCCGATCCTTGAAATAGACTTAGACCATTCGGAGTAACGTTGGAATGTTAAAAATTGTCTCGAGCGCACTCATCATGTCACTTTTGGCTGAGTTTAAAGTGTTTCTGTCGTTCAGAGTTATTCCAGCAATACAATTTACCTGTTGGGAGATTTGTGCGGCTTTTACTACTTCCTTTCGGAACCCATACTGCTTTTCTGATAGATCCCTTCCCGATTGTATCGAAGTGGTTAGTCGTGGTCTCAACATATTCTCCAGGAGCTTCCCTGTGGTGTCCAGTACGTGGATGGAGAACTTGGATCTTTTTTCCCTTTCGTGTAAGTACTAAACATTGCGTCTTCCAGCTTCTTGGAAGACCTTTTCCTCCAGGCAGCTGTTGTAAATGTTCAGCAGAAGCAGAAGCAGAAGCAGGCAGTCATTTTGAGCACTTCCACTGGTATTTCATCAGGTTCGGGTGCCCTTTTTATATACAGGGAAAAACGTTCCGACATGGAACTACATCTTTCTTTCCTAGGTTAGCCTTCTGAGCTCCAAGTTTTCGCATGACAATCCTATAGCCAGCTGTTTACATTTTGATATAAAACATCCCACTTCTGCTTTTCCTTTTTGCCTAGATTAATGGGCTTCTTGAGCTCGTATCTTTCGGCTCTGAACCACCACTAATTTATGTTCTATTGGCTCGCTATCTTCTTTTCTAGTGTCTTTTCACCTAAGTCTTAGACATCTTCTTCTGAGATTTGCTATTTTATCATCACACCAGTACACAGGGTTCCAATTTATGTGGGGGCAAAAACCTCAGGGCATTGAAGCGTCACATTCGAGCCGTATAAATTGCATCGTAGCTTCAGATTTTGTTTCCTTCCTCCTACTCCAAGAATAGCAGCTTTTGTTTATATATTTTGTAAAAAATTTCTAATTACAGGTAAAATTATCACATTAGTTTTCTCTAATAGTGCTTCTCATAACAAGTCTTACACCCGTTTGCTGATACGAAACTTAAGCTTATGATCTACTTTTTCTTCCGCGTAAACTGTCATATAAGCGCTTATGTTCTACTTAAATATTTAAGTTTTGTATAAGTCTTACAGAAGGAAGGAGCTATTAATTTAATGTCAACTTAAATGGAAACACTTTAATAAATTTGCTTTACTTGTACTATTGCTCCATCAAACCACATCTCCTCTGCTTTCAAAACAGCCCTATATCCTTTTCCTTTCACTAATTCAACCAGCATAAAGCAGCATCAATAAAAAGAGATAAGCAAATAAGAACAAGGTCAGGGCATGATTTTATATTCTTCTATGCGTACACTTGTACATAATAATTTTTTGATGGAAAAGCCTTCGGATATGTGACAACTTCTGACAAGTCTCTAATGGCCCTTGCCTCACTTTTCCTTGTTAGCTTATATTTTATTATCTCTATACCATCCCATTGTCTTCCTTTGTCGCCCTATCCAAAGTGTTATATAAGAGTAGGAACTTGGAACCATATAAGAAAAGGGTACACAAAAGCGGAAGCCGAAGAACCTCACTTAAACTTTTGCTCCGCAGCACATCAGATATCCATGATTTTTTTTTCTTTTTTTCATTTTTATACAAAACTTAAAACATTTTTGTTTGTTATTTGTGTGAAAAAGAAAAAAACGGTAGGTATCAGGAAAATAAAATTTTAAAAACTCCGGATACACATACAACCAGCTGAATGATGAGTTACTTATTCTATACCCGCTAAACTAAAATCCTTCTTGGCTGAATGAGGTCATTTGTATGGAAGGTACAATTATTTTTTCATACTATTTTAAAAAATGTAAGAAAACCAAAAATTTGACCGTTTAGTTTTCGAAGTATGTATTATTAGCCTATTGAATAGACCTTTTAAAAAGGAACAATTACGTGCAAGGGTTTTTATTATTGAATATGTTTGTTTGGCCCATAAGCATGCTTAAAACCAAAAATGCTACTAAATTCACCCATGCGTTTCTGAGAGAATGGTCACACTGGCCACTTTTCAGTAGTTTTGGTATAATTCGAAAACTAAGCCGAATTTGAAAATTTTACATATAATACATACTTTTTGTTCAAAATTAAATTTTCTATTGGAATTGATAGTTCAAAAAATTTTACGAAAAAATTTAAGCAGGAAAATTTAACAAAAACCACCATAAAAATCGAAAAATCTAAGATTTTTAAATTTTTTTCTAAATTGCGCATAACTTTTTTCGGAGCAAAGCTACGCTCAAGACGTTCATAAAAAAAGTTAACTGGAGTCTTACGGCTTTAATATGACATGTTAAAAAAGCCATATTATTTAAAAATTGACAGAGATATAACCATTCAAACTTTACCATTTCTTATCATTTTCCGCACTTCTTGCCCGAAAGCCTAGTTTTTGGTACTTTATGACAAATTTAACGTTCTTAGCACCAAGTACCAAATCTTATGTTAATCGGACCAGCCGTTCGGTCTGTAGGTCTGAACGCATTTAAAAACAGCCGAAAAACGAAATTGCGAACTTACATCCTTTTTATAAATTCTCTAAAGTTCTAATGTCATATTAAATCAAAAATTTTGATTTCGAACATTTTTACGAATGCGAAATTTGCCATATTGTACCGAAAAAGGGACTTTCGGGCCATAACTGAGAAAAAATAGAAGAAATGATAAGGTTTGAATGGGAATATCTCCATCAATTTTGAACAAATATTAATTTTTGAACATGCCATATTAAGGCCTTTAGTCTCTACTTTGTTTTGTTTGTGCATGTCTTGACCCTATCTTTGCTTCAAAAAAAGTTATGCACAATTTATTAAAAAATTTAGATATCCTTGATTTTTTTATTTTTCTTAAGTTGGTTTTTGTTAACTTTTCCTGCTTAATTTTTTTCGTAAAATTTTTTGAACTATCAATTCCAATAGAAAATTTAATTTTGAACAAAAAGTATTATATGTAAAATTTTTAAATTCAGCTCAGTTTTCGAGTTATACCAAAAATACTGAAAAGTGGCCCAGTGTGACCATTCTCTCAGAAACGCATGGGTGAATTTAGTAGCATTTTTGGTTTTAAGCATGCTTATGGGCCAGACAAACATATTCAATAATAAAAACCCTTGCACGTTATTGTTCCTTTATACCTCTCATTTTCCGGTCTATTCAATAGGCTATATGTTTTCAAAAATAGAATTGAGATGTGTAAAATCCTGTTGAAGGAATTAAATAAAATAATTGCATAAAATAGAAAAAATTCATTTAAAAACAACGTCAACACTCACAGTAATGTTTTGTAGCTTTTTGGAAAGCCATTCTTATAAGGTTTGTTTTCAAATTAAATTTTTGAATGAACAGGTTTGGCAAAAAATTGTTTCAAACTCAAAATTTTGAAGAAAAAACACTTTTTTTTTAAATTATTAGTTTAAAAACACCATTTTCTGAAATTGGTTTTTTTAAAAACATTTAAAAATAAACTATTAAAATGGACTTCTGGCTTTCCAAAAAGTTGTTTTTTAATTCATTTATTTCAATTTTATGCCCACCAAGCAGGGTGAGATATTATCCCCCTCCCGTAGGATTTTTTTTCTTCTCTACTTCCAAATTCCCACCTAAGTATATGCTCTGAGTTTTTTGACAGATTTTACGGGAATTTCCTAGTATGCAAAAAAAAAATGGAAATTTAATCTACCGCTACGAGTAGATTAGTAGCGAGTAGATGAAAAAAATAAGGAGTTTTTGTTTTTTTTTCACTTAGAGCCAATTTAGGCCCATTCGCGATAACCTTTTTTTTAACGACCACCCTAATCTACATAGTTTACTGAAAAAAAGATCGAAACTTTTCAATGTGGCCACTTTTTTAAAGATAGAAAGCTGAAAAAAGTTACAAAATAGATTTGAGTACGCTGAATCTAATGGCATCAAAATCTCAATTTCATGTAAGGTCGACTTTAGGGGTTCTGGTTTGTGACCAGAGATTTGTTGTGTCCATGTATCTTAAGACTTTATATCAGAGATAGTCTTAGTAGTAACTTGCTTCAATGTCAGAGCAAGATTATTCCGCAAAAGATTGACACACTTTCTGACTTGAGAAAGAATCAAGTTCTTTTTCATTTGGCATTCATTTGTAGAAAAAAAGTCCAGCCTTTCCATAGCAAACAGTGGGGTTATGTAAGTAAAATATTGGACAAAATCTAATCGGTGTAAATTTGTACATGTTAGTCAAATTAAGAAAGTATTCTATCCTGATCCTAGATTAAAGTTTATATCATTAGCTACATGCTATGAATACAATAAAATAGATATCTACAATTGCGAGACAACTTCGTGACATCGGGAGTTTAGAGTACCTACTAATATTTCACTCGATCTGTGCAAAGAGTGAAGAAGAATTACAAAAGAAGCACTCTGAACATCCAAACGAAAAGAATATCATTTAAAAAGAAAAAAATCATTTTGAACTTCTTTATTTAAATTATAATGTAACAACCCGCTTGTAATAAACTGTCCGACATACCCCAAAGAGTTCCAAGGAGGTGATTTTATTTTAATAATTTGAAATATTTTCATGTTTTAAAATAGGTATGAAACTTAAATTTAAGATACATTTTAAAATTGACCTTCAAAGTTATTTCGAATGTGCCTAACAGTCTGCTCCACAGTGCAACGTAAAAAGAACTACAAAAACTTTAAATCTATTCAATATTTTCCTAATAAGACTATCTAATCTATTACAGACAAAGAAGCAGCAAAAACTAGTTCATGGGTGTATAGTAAGAGATTGTATCATTGCTAAGCCAATAGAGGATAGGACGAACATAGTCACTTTTGTACAACAACTACTAGGTAAAAATAATTTGAGTATCTCTGATGATGTATCTGGCCCATCAGAAGTCAATCATATCAAAATGATTGGAACACATCGAAGGTGATTTTACTGTCAACAATCGAGCGATGGCCGGAAATAATCGATTTAGATGTCTTGTGGTTTCGTTTTTGGTGCTAAGTTGTGTGATGAACGAAAGGTAAAATGAATGTGTAATGTGACCCGAATAATTTCATTCATACTAAAACGTTTCAATTGTGTGGATTTGATGTTGAATGGTTAGGTATTTCTGGTGTAATTGGAAAGCATTTATGGTATTTTCCAATCAGGAAGTAAATTAACAAAAATTTTTTATTTAAACTGAGAGAGGTGGTGTATCATATTTTATGAGTTAAACACTGACTATAAATCTTTATCGCAAGTCATCCTTTGGACAAGACCTATAAGCCGCTACTGGCACCTAAAATCATTGGGTTAGTATACCTACCCCTTCCTATCTATTCAAAAACCAGTTTACAATCACATAACACAAACATAAAAATAAAAAAAAGGTTCAAAGCAATAAAAATTAAAATACAAATAGCCTCTTACGACAAAGGCTTATATGTTACATTTTTCAAATTCTTTCAACGGTCTTTTCGGTGGTTTTTGATGTTTGTGCGCTGCTCCCTTGACGTGATCCTTTGTGTTGTATTCTTTTTAATGGAATGGAACTTCGCAATTGATGGATCTAATCGATTTTATTTAAAACAGTTTATTATTCTTTTTTATCCTAACTAACTTGATTTTTAGGTTTCAAAAAGGGTAAATAAGACGTTTACTTTAAGTTAAGTTTGAATGAAGAGGGGCATATGCTGGTGAGTTAGGTTAGGGGTCCTTTTTTTGTTAAATGACCAAATAATTAAAATACGGAGATTAAAGTTTTTATTTATAGGTAGGCTTTTTATTTGAGATTTTTGTTCAGGTCAAACCTGTAGGGGAAACCTATAAGGGAAACAATAATAACTTTTTCACGCTGTAAAATATAATTCTACCTCAAATAAAGGGTTAACTTCCCTAACAGGTAAAACTTATCGGTTATCACTTATGAGAGTGGAAAGAAAAGCCTGAGATGATGATTGATTACCATATCAAATATGGACACAAGACCCGGAAAGGTAACTGCTAACGACTTGCATCTGGTACGTGAGAACACTATCTATGTAAGTGAAACTCAAGAACTTGAGTCTGTCCCCATGCGTGATAAGCTGATAAGGTAGGGACTACTAAAATCGAAAAGATATGGTGGATAGTTTTGGGTAGGATGGAGAGATGAAACTGTGATATTTCTTACAAATTGGTATGGAATAACAAACTCCATTTGCTAAGAAGCGTGTTCTTCTTGGGGATTTTGAAAAGATCTTCTGGACAGAGCATACGGATTCTGTCCAGAGTAGGATGTCGGAGTTATGCTCAGGAGCTTCAGCACTTACGTTAGAAAGGAAGACATCTTCAGTGGATTAGTTGGTAAGCATAGCCTCTCCAAAAATACATCAGATAACCGATTCTGGCGAATAGATATCGCAGCAGCTCATATTGCAGTGATAAGTAGTTCTGCCCATAGAGAATGAGAATACGCCCCAAAAGTCTAATCACACCGTTCCCAAAAGTTAGAGACACAAATGGGGACATTTTTCATTACAAAAATTGGTCCCAAATCATTCAATGATTGAAGTGCAAAATCACCCAAAAATCAAGAAAAAAAGGACCAAAGTCAAAATAAAAAAATGGCCTCAAAAATTAAAATCAATTATTACAACAGCATTTTGAAGAAATAAATGTATTTAACATTAAAAAATAAATTTGTATTGCTCTCTAAATGAGTTGCCTACAAAACAAGGACAATTATTGTATGTACGATATGTGTACATTGGGGTGGTCGTTAAATGTTTTTTTTAGTTTTTATATTTCGATGGGCCTAAAAATCAGCTCTAAATAAAGAACAAAAATCCTCTATTTTTTTACAGATTTTTATTTTCATCCCCTATACTCGCTGTAGGGGTTAGTTAAATTCCTTTTTTTTCATAGTTACTATAGGTAATTCGCGTTAATTCTGCCAAAAATTTGGAGCATGAAGGTTGGAAGCAGACAAAAAAAAATCCAACGGAAAGGGGGTAATATTTCCCGGCGTTTGGACAGAAGGGAAGTAATAAAAACCAGGCCTGTTCACTCTTTCGAGGTTGTTCCCTTTTTTGAGCGGGAGTTTTTAAAGACTTTCTTATGGTGAATTTGATCCAAAATGCGCATTTTGTTCGATGTGAATATTTCTGCATTTATTAAAGCGTTAAAAAAGCTTTCTTTCTGGTTTAATACAAAAAACAGAGACAATTCCTCAGTGTTCTCAAGCAATTCAAATATATTAAAAAACCACGGCAACTTACTTACTTACTTAAGGTGGCGCTACAGTCCGGGGTGGACCAGGGCCTCAACCAACAAGCTTCTTCCAGCCGGTTCGGTTTCTAGCTAGCTGTCTCCAGTTACGCAAGTTACACAAATGCAAGTCAGCAAACTTGATGACGGAACATTTGTGTTGCTTCGCAATCCATAAACTGCCAATGCATTTATTTTCCCATGGGAACTTCTCTATATCCGAAGGCCATAGGAAATTGAATGCATTGACCTGAAAATGCAAGTTAATATGTAAGTAAATATTTAGATTAAGAAATTTGAAGAAATAAACGAACCGGCAGTCACAATCGACCCGGCAAACACGATACAACTTCTTTCACTTAACTCGCACGCCAATTTGGTTGAGGTCCTCTTCCACTTGTGTGCGGCACCTTTTACGCTGCCCACCTCTACTGCGTTGTCCCACGGGGCTGGATTCAAAGACTTTCCGGGCCGGAGCATTGGTGTCCATTCGCTCTAGGTGACCCAGCCATCTTAGTCGTTGGCTTTTCACTTTTGTGGCTAGGTCGGTGTCGCTGTACAGCCCATACAGTTCGTTGTTGTATCTTCTTCTCTATTCCCCATCTATGCAGACGGGACCAAAAATCACCCGGAGAATTTTCCTCTCAAAGCAGCCTAACGCGTTCTCATCCACTGTTAGCAGTGTCCATGCCTCTGCACCATACATCAGGACTGGGATGATAAGCGTCTTATTTATACAGGGACAGTTTAGTTGCTAGAGAGAGGGCTTTGCTTCTCAATTGCCTTCTTAGCCCGAAGAAACAGCGATTGGCAAGAGTTATTCTTCGTTTGATCTCAGCACTGGTGTCGTTCGCTGAGTTTATAGCGGATCCTAGGTAGACAAAGTCTCTGACCACCTCAAAATTATAGCTGTCTATAGTGACGTTCTGTCCTAGACGTCGGTGTTGGGTTTCCTTTCTCGTTGACAGCATATATTTCGTTTTGCTTTCATTCACCGCTAAACCTATCTTCTTGGCTTCCTTCTCAATACTCACAAAAGCACCACTGACATCACGCTTTGTTCGTCCGACTATGTCAATGTCGTCATCGTATGCGAGTAATTGGACGGACTTTTGAAAGATTGTGCCTCTAGTGTTGACGTGAGAGTTTTGCACTATTCTTTCAAGAACGATGTTGAAGAAGTCGCTTGACAGCGCGTCGCCTTGCCTAAAACCTTTTTTGACATCAAAGGTGTCGGTGAGGTCTTTGCCGACCTTGATGGAACAGCGTGCATTCTCCAACGTCATCCTGCACAAACGGACGAGTTTGGCAGGGATGCCAAAACTAGACATTGCTCTACATAGCTCGTCTCTATAGATGCTGTCATACGCAGCCTTGAAATCGATAAAAAGGTGGTGGGTATCGATTTGAAACTCCCGGGTTTTATCCCAGATCTGCCGTAGTGCGAATATTTGGTCGATGGTGGAATTCCCTGGCCTAAAGCCACACTGATAAGGACCTATCAGGTTGTTGACGAATGGCTTCAGGCGTTCACAAAGTACGGCAGAGAAGATCTTGTAGGTGATATTAAGAAGACTGATACCTCTGTAGTTGGTGCAGTCCAGAGGATCGCCTTTCTTGAGGATGGGGCAAACAATGCTGATGTTCCATTAATCGGGCATGCTTTCCTCCGACCATATTTTACAGATGAGCTGGTGCATACTCCTAACCAATTCATCGCCAGCTGCTTTGAATAGCTCAGCCGCAAGGCCATCAGCTCCAGCAGCTTTATTGGACTTAAGTTTAGATATGGCTATCCTCACTTTGTCAAGATCGGGTGGACGGAATTGTTGGCCTACGTCGCCCAGGCTGAATGGTGCAATTTGCATGGTAGCGGAATGCGGTTCGTAATCGCCGTTATACAATTTGCAGAAATGATTTTTCCATATCATCAGCACCGACTGCGATTCCACCATGATGTTCCCCTGATCGTCCTTGCAGTCTTCGGTTCGGGCCTTGTAACCTTGGGAGATTCTTTTTAATTTTTGATAAAACTTCGGAACTTCATTCCTGCAGTGGCATCCCTCTAATTCCTCGATCGCGCGCTTCTCATGCTCTTTCTTTTTCCTTCTAAGAAGCTTGTGTTCCTCTCTCCTCTTCTGCTCGTAGAGCTCGCGAGCAGCTCTGGTCCTTCTATGCAGCGCTGCTTTGTATGCCTGTTGTTTGGCTGCATGTACTTACCGACATTTTTCGTAGAACCAGGGGTTTCGCTGTGGTGGTCGTGCGAAGCCCAGCACGTCAGAGGCGGCGTCTCTGATGGCTTCCTGGCAGTTTTTCCACTGGTTCTCGATGTTTGCAGTTGGCGGCAAGGAACTAGTTAAGAGGGTGCGAGAGACTCGATCGGAGAAGGACCTGGTGATTTCTTGCGACTGTAGCCGTCCGACGTCGAACTTCCTCACAGTATTTCCCTGTTTTGGCTTTGGTCTGGATATCCGTAGCATTACCTTTGCTACAACGAGGTAGTGGACCGAGTCAACGTTGGCTCCTCGGAACGTTCGGACATCCTTGATACTGGAGGAGTGCCTTACGTCGATCGCAATGTGGTCAATTTGGTTGGCGGTTGATTGACCAGGAATTCGCCATGTCCTCTTATGTATATCGAGATGCGGGAACTGCGTACAAGCTACCACAACGTTTCGCCCCGCAGCAAAGTCGATTAGCCTGAGTCCGTTATCGGAGGTGGTGTCGTGCAGGCTGTATCTTCCGATTGTGCCACCAAAGACGTCTTCTCTTCCTAGTTTGGCATTAAAATCACCCAAGACAATTTTAATGTCATAGCTAGGGCATTGCTCATATGTCTTGTCCAGGAGCTCGTAGAACTCTTCCTTGGTGTCGTCATCTTTCTCCTCTGCGGGGGCATGCGCGCATATAAGGCTGATGTTGGCGAACTTAGCCTTGATACGAATTGTCGTGAGGCGTTCGTTCACATAATTGAAACTCAAGACTTCTTGCCTAAGTCTGCCTCTAGCAACAAATCCACATCCAAAAAGACGCTGCCCTTGTGGTCGGTAACAGTCACCGTAGTAGGTATCGCAGTCTTTCAGTTTTCTTTTGCCCGGCCCATCCCGTCGCACTTCTTGGATGGCGGTGATGTCTGCTTTGTAGCAGTCTAGGGCCTCCGCTAAATGTTCGGCTGCACGTGGTCTATAGAGAGACAGAACATTCCACGTGCAGATCCGAAGTTCGTTGTCCTTATTTCGTTTGCTAGGTTCGTCAACAGTAAATCCGTCCGTATCCGAAGCTTGTTGTTGCTTTGCAACTAAATAACTTTACGTGGCCGGGAAGTCACCTCGACGGCACGACCCCCAACCTGGAGGACCAGACCCTATATATATAACTCCAAGGGCGGGGAGCCGGATTAACCTCTCCTTATAGGCCTGAGCTCCGAATATGTCGTAGTAGCCCGTATAAGGTGTTCACTAAGTAGTTCAGCCTAACTGGAACTGCAGACGCCACCGTTGATTCCATCTTGAGAATTCTTCCGCTGCCGCCTGGATGAAGGAGAAGTGCCTTAGTGGGAACACTCCTCCCCCCTCTCTCGTTTGCTGCCCCCTATGTTCACCACTTGGAGGTGAGAGTAGGAGTTGATAAACAGAAGTTCGCTTTGAAAAAAAAAGCTTGTGGACGCTTGTGTCCTCTTGAATGCACCGTGTCTACCCTTTGAACATCAAAACCACGGCAACACTTACAGTATTGTTTTGTAGCTTTTTGGAAAGCCAGAAGTCCATTCCTATGTTTTATTTTCCAAATAAGTTCTTTCAATAAATTGGTTCAGCAAAATAAAAAAACTAATTTTCTCTTCAAAACTGTTCATCAAAAAAACTTTATTTAACAATAAACCATAATTAATTGCATTATTTCAATAAAGATCATTAAGCCCAAATATCTATACAACAACTGATAAAATATATGATCAATAACATTAAACATAAGATTTAATCGGTGGGCCTGCCGAAACAAAAAAACTTTACAACAACAAAACAAGTAGATTATTTATTATTTCTTGAAAACAAATACAATGAAAGGATTCTTTGAACACATCAAATTCAAATATGACAATAACACCTGTTTAACATTGAAACATTATTGCAAACAAAAGAAAATACTGGCCAAACACAAAGAAAGACTTAAGTTTTTACTATCATGCAAAGATTATGAAATAATACCAACACATTTGAAAAACACAACATCAAAAGTAACAAATCTCTTTACCACAGAGACTGTTAAGCAACAGCTATACAAAATACAGCACACTTTTATGCTCAAAATTCTTAAGTTAGAAATTAAACAAACACTTATAACCAGGGCCCGGATTTTCATGCTCTAAAAAACATAAAATATGCGCCTATAATATGCACTTAAAATGTCTAAATATGCCCTAAAAAATCCAAAATATGCCTTTAAAAATGCAAAATATGCTGCAAAAATACTCAAAAAGTAAATGAAAACACATTTAAATAAAATAAAAAAAATCAGTCTTTAATTCACAAACATTTTTCACAGCAATAAGTAAATAAAATTAACAAAAAATAACATAGAATTCAGGTAGGTTTAACAAAAAAAAAAAAAATCTTGACATAATTATGTAGACTAGTTTCGTAAGTAGGTTTTGTTAGCATGAATCATGAATTCTGTTCTGAAGTTTTCAAAACTGAAACCTTGGCGATTTGGTCTCAAGAAACTTTTGTGCATGGAAAATGACCTCTCCACGTCAACAGACGTTAATGGAGCATGTATTAATGATACAATCTCATGTATTGTTAATTGAATATCGAAGGACTGTTCTTGATTTTCATTTAAGGATAACATGGTCCTTCGTTTTTCTTAAGAACATTTTCTAGTGCTAGTCTAGATTGACCCATTGATGGAGACTCTACTGCATTCATTTTCGAAACTGCTTCGTTCATTAAATCTATTTGTTTTTAAGCGAGTTCCACCCCTGTAATTTTACTATAGTCTCACTTAGAAACCAATGGCTTGAACTTATGAAAGCCAATTAGTAGAATTTTAAAGGGTCGTTTGCATTTCGGTAAAATAATGAAATTGAAGTGTTTAAAGCTTATTTTTTCTAAAATATGCACTAAAAATATGCATTTATTGTTAAAATATGCTCAATACGCCAAAATATGCATTTATACCAAAATATGCAAAAATATGCACTAACGATTGAATGCCATTTTAAAGCAAATTTCTCAATTCGGAAAACTATCTCATTCATTTCCTTCTAAGGTTGTCTAAAAAAAATATGCATTTGCATGGAAATCCGGGCCCTGCTTATAACCATAAAAATAACGGAAAAAACATTATTTCACACAGACATTACAATGAAGTCCACACTTAATGATATTGAATACAGTACTTTTACATCAAAACAAACACATATATACAACCATATCAGAACACAAACACAATTAACACAACTCTCCAAATTCAACAAACTAAAAACTGATCATATTATGAGCTATGGTATCATCTTCAATGAGAGCTGGTTTGAGAATAAAACGAAAGTTGAATTCCCAAGAGAAAGCCAATGGTTACTCTCTCTTGGTAAGAAATTCTCAATACCGGTGTCGAAATCCAATTTCTCACCAATACATGTCATAGCCGAATTAGAGCAGTACATTCAAACTATAGATGATACAAAACAGAAAGAGATTGCCAGATCAAAGATATCAAACCGAATACTAACTTTTAATAGAAAAATCAAAAACACTCCGAAAGAAAAATTCATATTAAAAACTTTTGAAATAACAAAGAAAATCATTAAGAGACATAAAAATGAAATTGTAATAACCAACTCAGACAAAGGTAACAAAACAGTCGTCATGTACAGAGATGAGTATAACCAAAAAATGACCGAATTAATAGATGATAAAAAAACATATAAAACAACAAGAACTGATCCAACATCTAAACTTCATACAATGAATAATAATATAGTCAACGATCTTTTTAAACAAGAGTATATTGACTATAGTGGAAAGGTAAAACTGTATTGCTCTGCGCCATCAGCACCTGTGTTATATGGTCTTCCAAAGATCCACAAACCGAATTTACCTCTGCGTCCAATAGCATCATCCACTAACGTTCCATGTTATGGACTATCGAAATATATTGGTGGAATACTTAAACAAATAATTTCAGAAGAGTTCAACATCAAAAACTCTTTCAAACTTAAAGACAGAATGAAAAATATATCATTGGATGAAGATGAAATATTAGTCTCATTTGACGTCGTTTCACTTTTTACTAATATACCTACTTACACAGCAAATAAAATCATCATGCAAAAATGGGAAACTCTAAAAAACTATACAAAAATACCAAAGAAACTATTTTTAAAAATTCTGCAATTCTGCTTAACAGATAACAATTATTTCAAGTATGGGAACACGTTTTACAACCAAACATTTGGTATGCCAATGGGAAACCCCTTATCTCCCACTATCGCAGATATAGAACTCGACCATTTACTCAATGAATCAATAGATAAATTACAAAAATGTAACACAAAAATAAAATTATAGCCAAATACGTAGATGATATTATTGCAGTAGTCAAAAAGAATGAAACTGACAAAATACTCAAAACACTGAATGAATACCATTCCAAACTAAAATTTACTCTAGAAATAGAAAATAATAATATGATCCCCTTCCTGGACATGAAACTTATAAGGGAAAAAAAACAAAATTATATTCGATTGGTACACAAAACCGATGTCATCAGGTAGAATAATTAATTTTATGTCTTGCCAACCAATGAAGTATAAAATTAACACAGCCAAAAATCTTATCAATAAAGTTCTAGATATCAGCGACATTAATTTTCATGAGGAAAATATAATAAAAGCAAGGACATTACTTCAAATGAATAATTTTCCTAATCGAATAATAAACGAAATTATTAGTGATAAATTGCATCAAAATCAAAATCAAAATAATCCAACAACAATAAAAGCAAAATCTGGCAACCCTAGATACTTCTCACTTACATACATCCCTCTCCTAACAGATAACCTCTCCCTAACCAAAACAATAGATATCAATAAAGAAAAAACAACATTTGCACACAAACCCAACTCCACACTTAATACAATATTCACCAACACCAAACCACCTATAAAAATAACAGACCAACATGACGTCGTGTATGAAATACCATGCAAAGGTAAATCAAACGAAGATTGTCAACAAATATATATTGGTACAACCAAACGCGCATTAGGAGTGAGATTGTTAGAACATGAAGCTGACATTAGAAAAAAGAAGACAGCTACAGCACTTTCACAACATATGCTAGATCATGACCACACTGCGGATTTTGACAATGTCAAAATATTGGACAAGGAACGACGAATGAACACACGGTTCACTTTGGAAAGTCTCCGAATTCAACAAAAAATAAAAAAGACGATGAACCACAAAGAGGACATTGATGACATAAGCGCCATATATAGTGTTGCCATAACGTAACTGTGATAAAGTTTAATTCTTGTTTGCCAGCAATTTTTCTATTGTTAATTTATTTATTTATTTTCAAAGTTCAGTGCTTTATAAACTAAATTTTCTTAAATAATAATGTAAATTATATCCAATTTAAAAAAGTAAGTTCTCTTTATTATTCAAAATCAAACATTTTAAAAATCTTTTATTGTAACGTAACTAACTTCATTATTATGTATTGTGTTCTTTAAGAATTAATAAATTTTAAACCCCTGATGAAACCGGAAAGTAACCGGAGAAACGTTGGGAAAGAATGAATTGGTTTTTTAATTAATTGCATTATTTCAATAAAGATCATTAAGCCCAAATATCTATACAACAACCAATAAACCATAAGAATGGACTTCTGGCTTTCTAAAAAGCTACAAAACAATACTGTCAAAGTTGCCATTGTTTGTATTAAATTTTGTATCTATTTTATGTCATTTTTCTTAAAAGAAAGCGGGGGGAAATATTACCGCCCTCCCGCGGATTTTTTTTTTCTTGTTTATTTCCAGCCTACATGCTCTGAGTTTGTGGGCAGATTTTACGTGAATCACTTACAGCCCTATTATTGACACGATTCAAAACTAGTTTTAACGTAAAACTAGTTCTATATAGTCTGGGAGCCCACCGTAAGATTACCTATCTCATCGCGGCCACGCAAAAATTGGATGCCAACCGATAGCTTTAGTCCAAACATTTACAAAACTGCTGGTCGGACAAGCTTTATCTGGTCGCAATGGTTAGAAAATGCACTTTTCAGGTTGCATTTTCCGCTAAATGTACCTATGATATAAGCAACTTATATAAATGGGGTATCAACTGAAAGCTATGACTGTCCTCTACACGATACCATTGGTCGGAGTGACTTTTTTTTGGCTGTTACGACGAGTCTGACTATTTTTTTAAAAATGGTCTTTTTTTTAACATTGCGTCTTACATCATGGAAAACTGAGTAAAATCATTTCAAATGGTAAGGAAAGTGGCCTTAACCACTTTTTTTTTCATTTTCATCCAAGGATGCACAAAATCTCTAATTTTAGAAAAGTGGTCGGACTCGTGGCAACAGCCAAAAAACTATGTCCGACCATTGCTATCGTGTAGAGGACAGTCCTAGCTTTCATTTGATACCCCATTTATATAAGTGGCTTATATTATAGGTACATTTAGCGGAAAATGCAACCTGAAAAGTGCATTTTCTAACCATTGCGACCAGATAAAGCTTGTCCGACCAGCAGTTTTGTAAATGTTTGGACTAAAGCTATCGGTTGGCATCCAATTTTTGCGTGGCCGCGATGAGATAGGTAATCTTACGGTGGGCTCCCAGACTATATAGAACTAGTTTTACGTTAAAACTAGTTTTGAATCGTGTCAATAATATGTTATAGTATGCAAAAAAAAAGTATGCAAAATAAAAGTATGCAAAATAAAAGTATGCAAAATAAAAATCTTAAAAACTTATGCCGGATTTACACGAATGGAAAGCTGCCAGTATAATGACAAAAAGAATGAATTTGTCCATTCTTTTGTTGTTGCATTTGTCATTATACTGGCAGTTTTCCAATCGTGTAAATCCGGCATTAGGCCCTTTTTTTTCTTCGTTTAGAGCCGATTAAGACATATCCACACTGAGGGAAAAATCAATGCACTCCGTACAGAACCATAAATATAAATTGTATGTACCGATGCTTGCAAGGGATTGCCATCGAAGGTCTATTCACTAAGTAAAGTTAATGTGTACTAGTTATAATTCAAGTTATGTATCGAATAAATCAAACAATCTAGAGTACCGATTTGTGTATTGGATACAGACGTAATATACTCATTACAAAACTATGGACCAGCTAAAGTCAAATATGTTTCGATTTAATAAAATTTAAATTTAAAAATTAAGCTTATGTGCTGAGTATAAGCAATGTGTACTAAGTCTATCTCGATATCTATTCAATAGAGACGTTTAATACCCAACACATATCAAGTGTCAGCCATCTAAATAAAAAATTATTAACAACATAAAGTTATGTGCTGTGTAAATACGACGTGTACTGAGTCTATGTCTACATCTATAGAATGCAGACGGTATATAATCAGGGCATATCAAGCGCCAGCCATCCAACAATAAAAAACATTTGGTACATAAAGTTATATACTGAGTATATGCAACGTGCACTGAGTCTATAGTGACATTTATTCAGTGCAAACAGTTTATACTCAAGCGCCAGCCATCCACCAATAAAAACCATTTATTACATGAAGTTATGTACTGAGTAAATATGACGTGTACTGAGTCTATGTCGAGATTTATTCAATGCAGATGGTATTTACTCAGTTCATATCAAGCACCAGCCGTCAAAGTAAAGAAAACATTTATTACATAAAGTTATGTACTGAGTATATGCAACCTGCACAGAGTCTATGGTGACATTTGTGCAATACAGACGGTATATACTCAACACATATCAAGCGCAACCCATGCAACTGAAACTGCTATAACATTAAGTTATTTGTTGAGTAAATACGACGTGTGCCATTTCGACATTTATTCAATACAGACGGTATATACTCAATACCTACACATATATCTATTGACTAGCTACAGTGCTGAGTCCATGCAACTTGTACTGACTCTATGTGTATATTGAGCACTTCAGCCATCCAAGCAATGAGTTTCAACTTATTCAGTTTTGACACCAGTTTTTCGTGCCCCCAAGTGGCTTAGTGGATGCGTGCTATCTTCGTGTGTGAAAGGTTCCCAGTTCAAATCCGAGTAAGCATCACAAAGTATTTTTAAAATAAAATAAATATCTAGAAAATAAACTTTCAGAATAAGGTGAAACGTTACAGAGGATTCTCTTAAATGTATGGACTCATAACATAAATGTGTAGTGACATATGGACTCATTACACAAATATGTGGAGTACATAGACATATGGACTCATTACATAAATATGAATTGAGTACATAGACTCGTTACAAACATATGTAGTGAGGACATACACACATGGAGTACATAAACATATGGACTCATTACATAAATATGTACTCATTACATACAAATTTGATCTGTCCTCACTACAAAGAATCTGTACTTATCACAGATAACCGGTTTGTTTTCAGTAAATGCATACATAAAATATTTATATTTATTTATTGAGTGCATAGACACTGTACTAATCGCAGAAAACTAACAGTTTTTTTCAAAAAATGCCTAAATAGATTTATTTACATTTATTTAATAAGTGTATATGAGCTATACTCAGTACATCATCATGCGACAACCTACACATAATTATTTACTGAGTCCATGGAAAGTTAATATTTACGCAATGATACCAAAAAATAGTGCATAGAATCTATTCTCACTACATAATCGTAAGCTGGCGTGGTACATATTCGTGTAATGAGTCTACAAAACTATTTAGTAGCTGCTTCACTGCTAATAGGTTTATGTTGTCAGTATAGATTTCATTAGGTAATGAGTACAGAAAAGTATGTGTGCAGAAAAATATGGGATGAGTAAATAAAATGATGTGCTGAGTGCATACATTTTTCCCTCAGTGCAAGATGACTTTTTTTTAACGACCACCCAAATGGGAATATTATGATTGCAACGTATAGTGAAACACGAAATCCTTCATTTTCCAATTTTTTAAAAAATAAAAATATAGTTGAAAGGATTCGCGTGAATTTTTTCAACTACACATAATTCTTATAAGCTAAGAAAACAAATTCAAGGACGAAGAACTTTGTGTTCTACACCTATTGTTTTTTTAATTTTTTGATATTTAATTTAAATTTATAAAAAATTTACATGTCCGCTCTAAAAGAACTAAAATTTAAAAAAAGTATCCGTTACTAAATCAAATCAAATTCATCAAATAAAATCAAACTATTTTTGAAGTATATTATTGGTAACATTTTTGAAAACTGAAGTTGGCTAATGAAACCCCACATAATGTTGTTGTATTAAAATTAAACACACCAATTAAATTGTTCATATTGCCTTAGAGCAGTGTTTTTCAAACTGGTGGGCGACCCCCTAGGGGGTCGCCAAGAATAACTAGGGGGGTCGCGGTCGCAAGCCATTAGGTGCAAGGTACTAAAACACTTAACACAACATTTTTTAGTGAGACGGTTGGAACTGTTTCTCTTTTATTAAATGTTCAAAACTTGGTTGTATCTTTGAGGCGTTAGCAATTTAAGCATTTTTCTATTGAAGGAAGAGAACGTGAGTTTACATAGGTATGATGTGGTGAATGGCACTAACAATCTTAAAGCCTCTTTTTCCAGCTCTAGATATTTTCCACTTCTCTTGACTTTATCCAGAAGTTATGAATGGTGCTTATATTGAATTCAGAGCATAACATCTGCAGCTAAATCTATAAGATTTTCTGTCATCTTTAAAGATGGAAGATCAGCCAGATGAACTGATATATTCAAAAAAGGATTAAGTATCTCTGTTCATTTCCACCTTCAGAATTGTCATCTGCAAAAACACTTAACAGATTCATCTCCAAATTATACAAATTCTCATGAGAGGAATGTTAGTAGAGCTTAATGTCATGGCATGTATTCATCTGATGAAATTTAGTCGAGAATTTTCTGAACCCGTGGAAAAAAATCATACATTTTTGTTTGTAAATACTCAGAGCACAATCGAAGTTTTGCGAGGGAGGAGTCCTCTGATTTTGTCTTTTGCAGTAATAATATTTTCTTGTCTCCCTTGGAGGCTCGTATTCAGGATGTTTAAGTGGTCAAAAAGATCAGCGAGAAATGATAATTTTAAAAGCCAAGTGGGGATAGAACAATGATTTGAATATCCAGATTTTGAATCTTGTACAAACATCAATTGTTCAGCTTTTAATTCCAGAACTCGTGTTAATCAGGCAGAGCCCACAGCAGATTTCAGGTGTGAATGATAGCAAAAAATGAAGTATGAATGCAACTTCGAAGGTAATCATGTAAGCTGAAATTGGTTTTCACCCTTCCCTAGATAAGCTCTTTGGGTCACATATCACGGAATCCGAGACCATTTGCTTTGTTTGCCCTGCCAGACCGTTTAAAAAATCCAAAATTCGAAGTGAAAAACGGTTTTTTTTGACAGTCTGGGAGGGTGAACTATATACTCAAATGATCATAGATTTCGTGATATGGGATCCGATGAGCTTATCTAGGGAGGGATGAAATCCAATTTCGGCTAACACGATTACCCTCGTGTTTTATCACTTAGGCTCCGGTTATTACGTTATTACAAGACTTCGATTTTTTGAATGGCCTTTAATGAAGCTTTTGACACTTATCCTTTTTTTTTTGTTATCAATCACACCCAAAATCTGCTGAGGGCTCTTAATCTAAATACTTTTCCTTTTGACAACCATCTGAGCTCTGTTTGACAAAAGAGTTTTCGATGGGCTCGATTCATGAAATTTTTTACATAACTGACAAAGTATTTTTATGAATGTGCGGGCCGCCAGATTTTTTTTACTAACAAAGGGGTCACGTACTCAAAAAGTTTGAAAAACACTGCCTTAGAGCATCTGGACAAGTCAATTTACGCGATGGTGGTGTGTTGACTGTTGGTTAATTTGAGTAATTTGAGATGCGAAGCTATACAAAATGAAAACTACTCCTCCAGAAAGACAAAAACTAATGATTGGGGAGAGTATTTGCTTCGAGTAAAGTAAGTCTAGTTGAGATTGGGAAGCAAATTATTTTTGTTTTATTTCTTTTCGGTTGTTTTTTTTTTTTTCTTTTAAATACTTTATTATTTTAATGACCTTGTTTCTGATATAAATAAAGTGGTAGTTCTTCAGAGTATTTTCGTTGAGTTTAAGTGTAGCATTTGAATGTATGATGAAGAAATCAAGAAAAAGTACAAACGCTTTAGTAATGTGGTGAGATTTAATTTTCCGGTGATAAAACACAGCGATGGAATAATTTAAAATAATTATCTTGTTAAGTGCTATTTTCTGGTGCATTTTTCTTTTGAATGTGTGCGTTATAGGGCCTAAGGGCCAACGGAAATGATTAATTTATTTTGAAAATTTTTTTTGGGAAGTTCTTTATTATTAAAAAGTGATTTGAGTGCCAGCATTATAAATGCATAAGTGTAAACAAAAAATGAAATGTTTTCCCAACTACAGTCTAACTATTTGTTTTTAATTCTTTAACTTCAAACAAGCCTTCTGGTACCAATATAAGTATTTGAAATTTCAATCAGTATTGAAATAAAAGGTTGTTCATAAAAATTTGTATTGTCATTTTGAAAACATGTAAAAATAGTTGCGAGACCCCTTAAAAACATTTCCGAATTTTAATAACTGATATGAAATCGAGTACTTTGCCAAAAAAAACATCAAAATCGGATTTAACGATTTTTGGTGCCTCATTAACTCGACTATCTGCCTATATTAAGATACCTCAAAAGTCAAAAATAATAAATTTGTAAAATAAATTAAAAAAATATCCTACCTCCCTGTTTCTTTATAAGACAGTTTCTTAAGCTACGATTAGACAGTCAACGGAAATGGTCTACACGATGTCTTTCTGATGTCAAATTTCGTCCCAAAGTTGTCATGTCGTGTGATCTTCAATGCAGAATACTTTTCAGTCCATGCGTTGACAGCTGCGTGGGCTCGAATTTAAGGGTCGATGTGTTGATTAATTTTATTGGCCGTGTAATCACCCTAATAACTCAGTTAGAACACCTTAACAGACTTGCACTCCAATGTTACCTGCGTTGGTCTTCATTTAAATTTCGATAATTCTTAATTGTTTGAAGATTTTTAATCCATCGACCTCGTGCCAATTTTCAATGGAATTTGACAGTATTTGATGGCTTGACAGATATTGGACGAACTATTTTGATGGAAAAATTGTATGTCAGTCAAGATGTCAATATATTGCTTTAAAATAAACTTTTTCTGGAGCAGTAAAAATACTGTGAAAATTTCAGATTTTGTAATCCATCCACATTTGTATCATTCTTCAATGACACTACATCCAATGTCGTGTGACTGTCAAAGTGAAAAACTAATAATTTTTGTTCTTGTTAACTACGCGCTGACGATCATAGCGTTCGGATGTTGTCGAAGAGTTATCGTCGACGTTTTACGTTTCAATACGTAGACACCAAAATGTTTAAATCGCGTTGACACAGATAACAGGTCAACGCATTTTGGAAACATTGTATTGACCGAGTAGCGTCATTCGTATGATCGTCAACTTTTCATGCATTTTGACGCATTCTACGTTGACAGTAGGTATATTGACGATGTTGAGACTTCAAGGATAGTCAATATGTTGGACCATTTACGTATACCTTCTTATCCTAGCTTTTCTTATTTGAAACTCAATCAGATATTCAAAATTAAAGTTGGCTTTAATTAACTTCAACCAACGCATAATTTCCGTTCTTTACTCTTCCTTTCCATGGATATTAGTTGTTAAGCATCTGCTTATTAAGTTATAAATTTAGTATAAGATTATACACAGTAATCAAAAATGAAAGAAAACGCCCATGTATGACATCATTGTGCTTCGGTATTTCTGTGGAACTTTAATTAATAAATCAGAACACTTTTCGATGCTCGATGAAGGTATTAGAAGATGTCACCATTCAACAAATTAATACCCTCATCGTGGTAGGAAGGTACCTTCGTGTCTGAGTCGGATATACCTATGAGTTTTTCGGTAATACAGCAACAGAAACACCTTATCAACTTATTGCATTACGATGTTCTCGGATAACTTATTAAAATGAACATGAAGAAGTGACAAATCAAGCGATAATGTTGGCGCCCCATTCCATACCTTATTTAAACTCCCAGCTCTGTTATACATTCATACTAAAAATCCTTATAAATAAAGAACTGAGAGATAAGGATGGAATAGGAGGCGACAGGGAAAAGTTGAAAAGTCTGCTTGGATTAAAGAAAAGACTTGAACATATTCGCAGGTGAAAAAATGTCATCAACTTCTGCGTGGCTTTATCTTTATAAGAAGGATTATACATACATATATACCTACCTATATAATATACGTATTCGTAAACATATACAGAACTGAAAGTAAGGTTTCAGGAAAATAGTGATGATGATATCTAAACTTCGACAAGTTGTGCCTTCTGTGTAGAAGCATTCGGCACTTCAATTAAATAGTAAAAGACTCAGAACCTAAAATCGATTTTGCTATGATACATTTAATGGCTTCTTTTTTTTTATAATTGACGCGCACTCAAGGGGCTATGTTTTGCTTCCCTTAAAATTTTTCGACACAGTGCGAGCGTCTAGGAAATAGAGGAAGAATTGAGTAGGAGATCAGATAACGATGTACATTTTTTGACGTAAATGACTGGATATTGAAAGGAAAATTAGAACTGGGAAGGAGCTCGTGTGGTATGGACGGAATGGTAGGTTTGGCTCAAGTGTACACTACTGATGAGCATTTCTAGCACTAGAGCAGGTATCATGCTGAAATTGTGTAAGGGGAGGAATGCAGCTGGCTATTTCAACAGAGCAACGTTTGAAAAAGTAGCGATAAAACAATGATAAGAAAGAGACATTTCGACAGTTGGTGTTCCAATAAAACAAATGCTTCCGAAATTGATCAGCTTAAAGTTGTAAAGCTGTAGGTATTCTCGATTGTATTCAGTAGGTGGAGATATTTTTTTGATGCACCTGACCAGATATGAGAATTATATTCTAGCTTTATGCGTATGTATGATTTACAAATAAATAAATAAAAATAGGTAGGTGCCAGATCAGAAGGGGAAAAAAGTTGTTACATCGATCGTCTAAGAAAACCAACATAATTTCGTAGTATTTTAAGAAATATCTTATAGATACCAAGAATAGAAAGATTTTCAGTTTCCTCGATGTACATAAGTTCCGTTCATGTACAATGGCACATAAGATGAGTAAATTCCGCTTTAACGACTTAAGACAGCTTATAGTTTTCGAAGCATTAAATTCCGATCGATTATTAACACTCAATTAAATAGTGCTCTGTTTAAATCTGCGTTTAATAAGCTCAACAAATTCTGCCGTTGCAGCTCCAAATTCAAAGAATAGAAGGAGGTAAATTGAGAAATTAGAATGAAAAACTAGGAGTGATAGTGTCAAATATCTCTAGATATGGTGCGCCTTAAATAACCAAATCTTCAGTATTATCAATCGGATTATTAAAAATAAAGTTAAAAAATGAATTGAAGTGATGATACCCATGCCACAACAAATGGAAAGCCCACAATTTTCAATATTCCATCCTCACAACTGGCGCCAAAAAAATCCTGCCAGATTTTTGTATTCGATATCAAGATGCATGCACCTTCAAACCCTCATACTTATATTTTGGTAATGCGCTCACCCACAAAACTAGCTGCCACCTCTTAGTCTATACGGGTCGAAGGTCTCGAAACATGGTATTTCGTATAAAATGTGACAAAATAGCGTGTAGAGTGGGTAGAGTTACTTACAATTTTGTGTAGGAAATTTTCAAAGATACATCTGAGGGCTTGATATTTTTTCTGTAAGAGTAACCGTTCTGGAGATATTCCTTTAAAACCGTTTGCGGTGCTCATATCACAGGGGATTTCTTACAGTTGTTTTAGAATGTCATGGGGATGTTAGGTATCAAAGTCCTGCTTTCCGTGAATAAATCGGTAAGGAAAGTTACTTCAGAATCTCAAAAGTGTATTTGAACTACATAAGTTCACTTATCCCCTGTTAAAATTCATTTTACATCGGTTTTTCTTTGGGTGTACTCTGTGCTTTATCCCCAACAGGTTTTATTTTATTTCTTAAAATGCGACCCCCATTAAACTAATAAAAAACCACGACAGCACTGCTTCTAATACTATCAAATACCAAAAATCCATTAACAAAATGTACACATCATGCATCACACGAGCATATAACTACTGGAAGTTTAACTTAAAAAAAAAAATAATATAAAAATAAAGTGTTAAGGTTATGGGGATTGATTCCACATCTCTTATTCATCTTTGCTGCCACTTTGGATCAGAAAAGGGAATGGGGCAAGTCATTAAAAAAATCGGATTTTATGCTAAAGTTTGTTTTTGTAATTAAAATGTTTTTATTGACTTTTGGCTTTACACATTAACGCAATGCAAATGACAACCGGAACCGTCCGCCCATCCAAGTCCACATCAACACATTGCTCTCTAATAGACTAATAGAACGGTGAAGTTTTAAAGTTTTTTTTTTGTATTTTGTTATAAAAATTAATTTGTTTTGACTTTAAAAGATTTTTAAATATAAAATAATGTTTTAACAACAAGCATTTCCTGTTTTGTTAAGAAACTAATTTGTAAGGTAGCTTTAAGAGCATGTTGAGTTTTAGATGTTTTTAGTTTAGACCACACGTCATGCATTTGATAAGGAACAAATGTCATTTGGAAGTTTATGAGAGATTTATTGAAAAAAAACTTTTTATTTTATGAGACTTTCGTGGAACGAAACAAATAATGGAATTCATGGTAAAGTGGAGTTTTATGGAAAGGGGTTTTCATTAATTGAAAGCTTTTTAACTAAGAATTTAAAGGTTTGTTGTAAGGTAGTTCATAAATAAAATGCAATGATGAATACACGAGAATTTTGTAAGGGGCCAGTTAAAACGCAACAGAAAAAAAATTTAAAATAGATTACCTACTATATTTTTAACGGATTTGAAACAAAAATGCTACACAAGTCAATGAAAGAACACTCAAAGAATTTGTTGTGCAAATAAAATTTTCAATTGAATAATTATTTTTTTCTAAAAAATGTATTTTAAAAATTTTCCTAATGCCAATTAATTTTCCTGATACGAAAAATTTATTTGCATTTAAGTTAGACAAATAATTTTTGGTTAAGAACAGATTTTAAATACTCCATTAATTCCTGTGAATATACCACGAAAAAAAAATTTGGTATTCCTTCGATTTATCCAACAAAGAGCAATAATGATGTTAATGTCTTAAACCTTAAATTTACGTGATTGCAATTTGTTGGCATGCTGTAAGATAAGCAACATTTTTGTTTTCACAGCTTAATTTATTGCAATTAATTGTCAACTAATGGCGTTTTCAAAAATAATTTTTAACCAAAGATTAAAAAAGTCATGCATTAACCTAAAATTTACGTCAGTGGAATTTGTGAGCAAACTATAAAAGTGGCAATTTTTTGTTTTCACAGCATATTTATGGCAATTAATGGCGTATTCAAAATAAATTTTTAACAAAAATAAAACAATTCATGCCTTACACCTGAAATTTATGTGATTGCCCGCTTTTTATTCAAACTAATGTATTTTTTTTTTGCACAGAATATTAACGGCAATTAATCGGCAATTACTGTTTACTGGCATTCTCAAAAAATTGTTTTCGAAAGTTGTTGTGCTAACTTTACACCGTAAGCTTACATGATTCCAATATGTGGACAGTGTGTATAAAGTAGAAGTGTCTTTTTTTATTTATATTTATGGCAATCAATTGACAACTAATGACATTTTCTATTTTTTTTTTTTTTTGAAAACTGTCATGCTAACTACTCCAAATGTACATGATTGCAATTTGTTTGCAAACTCTAAGAGTGACTTTTTTCTATTTCACGGCAAATTTAATGCAATTAATGACCAAAAATTTAAAAAAGTAATGCCTTAACCAAAAATGTACGTTATTGCAATTTGTGAGCAAGCCAGAAGAGTGTAATTTTTGTGTTTTAACAGAATACTAATGGTAATTATTGGGCAATTGATGGCGTTTCAAAAATATTTTTTAGCCAAAAATTATAAAAAGTCGTGCCTTTTGCCCTTCGTGGGCAAACCATAAGGGTGACAGTATTTTTGTTTTTACAAAAAATTTCCGGAATTTAACTAGCAAATAATCGCAATTTCACAATTTTTCTTTCGAAAGTTGTCTTTATACTCAAAACTTACGTGATTGCAATTTGTGGTCAAACCGTGAGAGGAACAATTTTTTCCTATTCACGACAAATTTAGGGGAATCAATTGGCACTTAACGATGTTCTAAAAATAATTTTTGACCAAAAATTGAAAGAATCATACCTAACCCCAAAAATGTACGTGATTGCCCTCTGTGGGTAAACAATTAGAGAGAATTTTTTTTTTTTGACGGCCTATTCATGGAAATTAATCAGCAATTAATTGAATTTTCTAATTTTTTCGAAAATTATCATGCTAACTATACTCCAAAATTTACGTGATTGCAATTTGTGACCATACCATAAGAGTGTCTTTTTTGTTTTCAAAGAATATTTACGGCAATTAATCGGCAATTACTGGCATTTTCAAAAGTTTTTATTTGAAAGTTGTCATGTGCTAGCTGTTTGATAAAATGCTAAAAATTTTCTCAAATTCTTAATTTGGGTCGTTCAAATTATTTTCTGAAATATTTTCAGCTTTCAAAGATTTCTAGAATTGATTCAATTAAAAATAATCCATATTTATAATCATTTGCATAAAATCCTATTGAACATCTGTATACCAATACCCTTTCTAAATGCATATTGCTTTTGAAATGTTAATGCCATATCATTTGTAAAAGTATTTTATCCTTGCTCAGTTTTATTTTATGCAAGATGAGTCCCAAGACATTTTCCTTGAGGAAACTTAGACAGAAAACTACCCTACTGTTGTTTCACTTAAGAAATGAGTTTATATTTTATGCATGTTCATTTGCATGTATTATACATTTATATATATTTTCTTTATGATTGATTAATGTTAAAGAAGATGGCAAAAATCGATTCATAATTTAATCCCTAGTGCAATTCACGAGAAGTTTCTTGCAGTCGCCACTAAAGTGCTTTTCCTCCATTTAAATTTAGTTCTATCTTTAAGAAATTATTGGAAAGCCGTCGTATAAAAAAGAAAAGATTTATTATGTGTTCATACTATTTTTACTGAATGAAAATTTAACTTAAAAAAACCATTATCCGTTTTTTTTTTATTTAAATATTCCAATACAGGTATTAAGCTACATCGACCAAACGAAAACGAATGGCGTAAACAACTTAGAAGTACATACAGCAAAACTATCTTTGTATGTAAGTACCTACCATGGTCGCGTTCAACTTAGTTTATTAGGAACTGTCAGTAGAAGATGGATATTTTGCGATAGTTCATTGCCACAAGGCCACAAAACTATACAAAAGTCTGCATTCTATATTCACAGTAGGTATTATCCCGAAGAGGACATTAAACACAAACACGATAAGAAAGAAAATACAAAGTGGCACTGCAACAATCACCCGCATCCATTGAGCTCTGAATCTTGTACTACCACTAGGTTAGGTTCATTCTACCACCGCTTTCGAATTTTCCATCGACAACGTCTCTCTACGTGCTCTGAACAATGCCTTAGAAAGCAGTAAAATTTAGTTTTGTCGTTAAGGTGAGTCGGAAAGAAAGATTCGTACAGTAAAACTGAGAAAATTGCAAGATTCTAAAAGATCTGGCAATATCCATTGAATGGGTTTCCTAATAAGAGGACTGTAAATATTCAAACTTTTTGCATTTCATCGTATCGGCGGCGGCGGAAAGGATTCAATTTTTCCTTTTTTAAATTTTGTTTTGGAGGGCCCATTGGAGCACTTTCTAGAATTGAAAGATTTCATTGTTGCGATGAAAATTTGTAAAACAGAAAACTCTTAAGATAAATCCTCTTTTAGGATAAACGAAGCGTTGTGTTGTGCTTTTTTTTGTTGGCGGCAAAAAGTTTCGAATAACAAAATGAATCTGTGTTGTATAACACAACACAACAAAAGCAAAATCGAAACAATATTCCTTAACAACTAGCACTAAGAGGTTGTAGCTTGTAGGTAACCTTTAACTTTATATTTCCAATCGAAGATTAAATGCATTTAAATTTGAAAGAAGTTACATCTAGAAAGGGAATAAAGAGAAGTACTTTAAATCGAATATTTCTTTCATTATTTACGTACTTGTTTACGTTTTTATCTACATATATTTCAGAAATAAAACTCTCTTGAACTCCAAATGACATTTTTGTTCTCAAATGCATGAGTGTGGTCTAAGCTAAAAACATCTAAAACTCATTAATCTCTTAAAATTTCTTCAACCTAATCTTGCTACTGGAGTAGATAGTGCGCAAGAGTAGTGTCAACCTGGAATATACTATTTTCAACAATTCCTCTCAACTGCTTGGCTATGCGGACGACATCAACATCATCAGCCGCTCCAAGTGAGCTGCACTTGACGCATTCACAGCTATTGATGAACAGGCGAATTGCTTTGGTCTTTTGTCTTGAAGTGAATGAGGACAAAACAAAGTATATGCTATCAATAAACATAGCTTCATCTGTCCATCGCCTAGGACAAAACGTCACTGTTGGAAGCAGTAATTTCGAGGTAGTCAAAGAGTTCACCTACCTCGGAAAAAACATACATTCCACGAACGACACATTAGTGGAAATCCGGTGAAGAATTACCCTACCAAACCGCTGCTACTACGATTTGGCCAAGCAAATGGGTTCAAAACTCCTTTCTCAAAAGAAAAAGTGCACGCTATACAAAACGCTAATTTTACTAGTCCCACTCTACGGTGGCGCCGGGTGCTGGACGATAAGTAAGAAAGGGGAATTGATACTGGGCACTTTCGAGAGAAAAATTCTTTGGCGGATATTTGGTCCTATATGCGAAGAGCGTGAATGGAGGAGAAGATTCAATTATGAGCTGCACCAAGATGTGGATGTAGTCCAAAGAGCCAAAACACATCGATTACACTGGGTCGGCTACATCAGGCGAATGGAAAATATCGCCCCAGCCAAGAAAATCTTTGAGTCCTAGCCCCCAGGTTCGAGAATTCGTCCAAAACCAATCCAATTTCTTTATGAAAGACCTCAAACTTCATAGTGTAATAGTGCTTAGGGTAACGAACCTCATAAAAAAACTATTTTACAATGCGTTCATGGTTATGAGCAATTTTGATTTTCATACTAAATTTATTCGTGTGATTGCTATCGCATTAAAATTGACGTCTACATTAATTAACAATTTTATATCTAAACAGTTTATCCTTATGGAGGAACTCCTTCACGTAGATATCGTATAACAATACCGCAAAGAGAACTGGAGAGTGGGATAACTACTCTGCAGAAATGATTAAATATAACAGGGAAATACGAAATGCCAAAAGGAATAGTTTTGCAAAATTCTGTGAGGGAATTTCTACTACCCCTGCAGCAGCAAGACTACATAAAGCTCTTGCGAAAGAAAAGACACTAACATCATTGGCACTTCGCAACCCTGATGGTAGTTTTACAGAAAATGAGGAGCAAAGATCGACTCTCTTGTTAAATACTCATTTTCCGGGCAGCTTACCAACATCAACGGTAGGAAACACAATAGAGAGAATACCTCTCAGACCAAACCGGGAAGACTGGAAAATAGCCAAAACTATCTGTTCAGGCAATAGGATTGAATGGGCAATAAGCACCTTTCAACCTTTCAAGTCACCGGGTGTAGATGGTATTTTTCCAGCCCTTTTACAAAAAGGAAAAGAGGAATTAATGCCTTATCTTATAAAAATACTTCAAAGTAGTATTGCACTTGGGCATACACCAAGTCTATGGAGAAGAGCCAAGGTAATCTTTACCCCAAAAATTGGGAAAAAAGATACAACACATCCAAAGTCCTTCAGGCCAATTAGTTTAATATCCTTCTTACTGAAGACTTTGGAAAAGGTAATTGATAACTTCATCAGATCAGAAGTATTAATAAACAAACCTTTAAACCATCGCCAGCATGCTTACAGAGCGGGAAGATCTACAGAAACCGCCCTGTATGAACTCACAAACACCTTACGTATGGCCTTAGACTCCAAAGAAACGGCCTTATGTGCGTTCTTGGATATTGAGGGCGCCTTTGACAACACCTCACATGAAGCCGTTAACAGGGCTTTAGTAAGGAAGAGTGTTCCCGTCACTATAATCAGATGGATAAGTGGTATGCTAGGCACAAGAACTGCGGAAGCTTTTGCAGGACATAGTGTCCAGACAGTCATCACAACAAGAGGCTGTCCACAGGGAGGGGTTCTATCACCCTTACTGTGGAGTCTTGTAGTAGATGAATTGCTGGAAAGTCTATCTTCTCAAGGAATACGCTGCATCGGTTTCGCCGATGACATTGTTATAACAGCTTTGGGAAAATTCGAAGAAACTCTCTGTGATATTATTCAGAGAGGATTGACAATAACAAGAAAATGGTGTCTATCAGTGGGATTGAACATTAACCCCACAAAGACAACGATAGTCCCTTTTACTAAAAAGAGGCTTCTACCACGCATGAAACCTATCCGGTTGGCTGGTGAAGAAATCGACATCCAGAAAGAGGTTAAATATCTAGGTATTACACTAGATAGCAAACTTCTCTGGAACAAACATGTCGAGACAACTGTCGGAAAAGCCACAAAAGCTCTCATGATATGCAAGAGACTTGCAGGTAAATCATGGGGCTGTAAGCCAAATATCCTGAGATGGATGTACACCATGATGGTAAGACCCATCATTACCTATGGGGCGGTCGCATGCCACAAAAGAACCGAACTTAGTACAGCTAGGAAATCACTAGATAAGGTACAAAGGCTCGCATGCATTTGCATCACCGGTGCAATGAGAACTTGCCCTACAGCAGCTATGGAAGTCATTCTGGACTTGACCCCACTACACGTGGCCATAGATAGTGCTGCTAAGGGAGCCATCATGAGATTTGCAAGGGAGGGAACTGGGACGGGGAAAATCATTGGTCTTAGGGAAAGACACTCGATTTGCACGTCCACAGAATCAAACCTTCTTGACATTCCAAGAGATGGCATGATTAAAAAGTATAACTTCGTTAAGAACTTTCATACGGAGCTAAGTAGCAAAAAAGAGTGGGTAGACGAAGACGTAAACTACACTCTTAAAGCAAATACCATCAAATGGTATACTGATGGATCTAGAACGTCTGAGGGGACTGGGGCTGGAATTTTTGGGCCTAGAACCAAACTTTTCATACCGATGGGACAGTCCACCAGCATTTTTCAGGCAGAAGTTAATGCCATAGGGAAATGTGCAGAAAGAAATCTCGAAAGAAAATATAAAAACCAAAATATTGCTATCATGTCAGATAGCCAGGCCGCACTCAGAGCACTAAGCTCGTATAGCATTAGCTCTAAGCTGGTATGGGAGTGTGTGGGCAGGCTAAATGAACTGGGCAAGAATAACTATGTTACTCTTCACTGGGTACCTGGGCACGTTGGCATACAGGGCAATGAAGAGGCAGACTCCTTAGCAAAAAAAGGAGCAATGTCACCCATAATGGGGCCAGAGCCTTATTGCGGATTAGGAGAAAACGTGATTAAAAACAAAATCAAAACAACAGAGAGGGAGAAAAGATCAAAAACCTGGAAAGAGCTCCCTAAGCTGAGGCAGGCCAAACTTCTACTTGGGGATTACAACCAAGCACGATTCCAATCCTGCATCAGCTTAAATAGAAATAGACTTAGAATAATAACGGGATTCCTCACAGGCCACTGCAAGTTAAGGAGACACCTCCGAATTCTTGGCCTGGAAAACAGTGCCATATGCAGATTTAGCAATGAGCACGATGAAACCCCGAACCACATATTGGGTAGATGTGATGCACTTGTGCATCAAAGACAAAGGCATCTGGGAAATCACCAGATAGAGGAGAAAGAACTATCCTCTCTAAAAGTACTCCAAATACTCAAGTTACTTAAAGAAATCAATTTGGAGGATGAGCTGTAGAATGAGTAACCTCATCAAGCTCTAGTAAGGGGGCACAATAGATCTTAAGGTCGCAGTGCACTTACACCCTTAAACTAATTCATTCATTCATTCATCGTATAACAATTCCTTGAAATCTTTTTACAATAGAAGTACCTACCTATTTAACTACCATTTTAAAACACCATGTAACAGCCACTTTAATTCGCCTTCAATACACATAGTGGGTTTCATTTTACCTACGAGTGGAGTGTATCATTATAATTTTGTATCCATAGAAACAACAAAAAGTATTTTAATCTATGCACGTATTTCAAGAAGTTTGGTGCCTCAAACTTCGTGTTTTGAATCCTCGTTATAGGTTTGCTAATTTTACTGAAAATCTTATTCGCTATTCATACATTTATGTATGTTAACCATTAAATACAAAAAAAATAGCGAAATATTACGATTGTATCATTATGTTTATGGCTGAAGTTGGACATTATAGAAAATGCCTTTTTATAAGTTATGAATCTCCATTACAGCCAATAACAATAGCATTTTTCTCTTGAATTTCAAACAAAAGTCAATTAGAAATTACTAGATTTAGAATAGAATGCAACAATTGGTAAGTTCAGGATAATAAAAATGAAAAGTCCAAATTAAAAATGGTGAAAATAAATTAGTTTATGAAGCAGCGATTATGAAATTAAAGGTAGGTACAGGTACATATATATATGCATCTGCAAAAAAAGTATTTAAAATAAAGTTGTATTTTAACTGGGAAGGCTAGAAGTAGATTCCTATACGCTTAACTTATTCCAAATTATTAGAAATTTGCAAATTTCATAATTATTAAATTTTGTCTCCGTAGGAATTGACAAGGTTTTCTGCCAGTTTTGTAAGACTTCAGTAATAAATATATAATATATGAAGGGTCCAGCGGAAAAACGGCTTAAGTCCACTTGAATTGATTCCGAAAAAAATTAAGTTATAAATGTATTACTAAAATAATGGCTAATTCAAAGAAAAAAAAATAAAACTAACATTTCTTTGTTGAGCACTAAGGACTCAAGTAAGCAAACATACATGATTTTAACATCTTGAAATTTTTTGCATAATACGCTGACATCAGTCAAAGGAACCTTCGACGTGTTAGCCAAAATTTCGATTTTTTTTATTTGAAATTTTCTTTTGAAAGAACCGGACATGATAATTGGAAACGGTTTTTTGCTTTTTATACAGACACCTCTATAGATTTTCAAAATAGAGTTTGAAAATAAAATAACTTTCTCAAGCGTGACATTGGTACGTTTTTGCAATTAAATTTGTTAGACAGGAACTCGAGCGGATGTAGTTCGAATACCTATTTTTTTTTGTTCTAATTATTTACCTGACATGTCGCTAGATCTTTTCACAAGTTTTCTTTTTTACTTGCGATATAGGTACTATAGGGCAAGTTTTGGATTCATGCAAAAAAAAAATTTCGAGGTAACAATCAAACAAAAAGTGGGTGGCACAATTCTGTCTGTCTGTCTGTCTGTCTGTCCGTACCTCAACCTACAGCCTAAACCACTGAAGCGATTTTCTTGAAATTTTGAACTTAAGGTTTTTTTGTAACTCTCCAGAGGGGAAATTGAAATTTTTTTTTAGCTCAAAAAATAACGGTACTTGCCATACAACCGTTAAGGAAAAGCTTATTTATCTCAAAAACGGCTCCAACGATTTTGATAAAAAAAATTCAGTGTATTATAATGGATATGATGTACCTGCCATATAACGGTTTTTTTGATTTTTGGTTTTCTCAGAAATCAATGTGGAGAACTATAAAGCAATTTGTTCTGAAGCAAAAGCAATCTGACATAACCAAAGTTATTTTTGTAAATACAGCTTACAGTGATAATAAAGTTTTGGCAAACAAGTTTAACAAGTATTTTGTAGACAGTATAACTGAAATAAGTGCTTCGATCCCTTATGTCCCTTTCATCAATCTGATTGTAAGAAATTAAATGTGTCAAAAACAAAAATGATGGTTATTGGTAGCAATGCCACAAGTGAAAGTGAGATAAGCATTAAAATTGATATCGAACATTTAGAAATAATAATAATACCTGGGTATTGTTATAGACAATAAACTAACATTTAGTAAGCATTTTGACTATATAGAGAAGAAAATATCTAAAAAGACAAAGGAGAATGGGCAAATTTGTATGAAACATGGGCGTGAGCGGCCAAGAATGGTTTTGTTGTTTTTGGATGTATTTTAGTCCTACAATCACCGTGCAGAAATTTTTTCATTGTGGTGTACTTCAAAACCGAAAAAAATGCATTTTTGTTCTATGACCTTAATAAAGTTGTACTAAGTTTCTGGCTTCTGACCAATTCAAAAATAGAAAAAGAAAGTGGAACAAGAAATCTAGACAGTCTCAAGAACATTTTGTATATAAAAATGGCCATATAACATCATTAATAAGAACATTTACCATAAAACTATAATATTACAATCCTCACAATATTAAAAAATCCTGAGTAAAATAATATGTTTAAAACAATTACAAAGTTGTTGAAATACGTAGGTACTGGGTCTGTTTAAACCCGTAATGCGTCCTTGGGATATTCTGAAACCCCGTTAAACACACTAATACAGGTTCAGTAGACGTTATGAAGTTAGAATAAAGCATTACACACACTAAAAATATAATCACTATGCAATATTGCTCAATGCAATTGCATTATATAAACATTGAAATATCTTTTTTTCTAAATGAAATGCAATGTAACGTCCATAGTGAAAGTTGTTCCTGAATAGCATACCTTTCATTTGACACTAATTTCATTAATAGGGATGTGACCAATACATTAGTATTCACTAAGATATTACTAATATTTGAAAATATTTTATATCACTAATACTAATATCATAGTTATCATAATATTCCGATATTCATTTAGGTAGGTATATCTATAGTAACTATGTTCATAATTTACTTTTGTCACCACAAAATTTTTACTGATATCCAATATTCGAAAAACAATCAAAATAAAATTAAAAGTATAAATGAAAACCGCAAAAGTATAAATTAACGACATAAAATATTAACACGAAAATATTAACATCTTTTCTACCAAAACGCACCGGTGTCATTCTCATTATTTTCTTTTTTCTTACCTAAAATATTAAGATAGAATAGTATCAGCTTCGACCGACACTGATATCTACTAATACGAATACTAATCCAAAAATATTAGCTTCGGCCGCCTATGATACTAATACTAAAATATTAGGATTCAAAAATATTAGCTTCGAAACGAAACTAATATTTTTTTATCATAATATCTTTGGTATTAGTATCATTGCCTCGAAGCAAATATTTTTGTATATTTAACCATAACGTTGAGCTTGGTTCTTTCCAAAGGGACAATATGTTCTCTGTGCGAAAGAGAACAACAACTTATCTTTTATTTTATTTCCCGAGCAATAGAATAGGACAAAAGTGATACTTAAGTTGTCAACTTAAGTTGACCGGTGAGCGCACATACTTGAAATAAAATAAAAGGTAAGTTGTTGTTCTCTTTCGCACAGAGAACATATTGTCCCTTTGGAAAGAACCAAACTCAACGTTATGGTTAAATATACAAAAATATTTGCTTCAAGGCAATGATACTAATACCAAAGATATTATGATACAAAAATATTAGTTTCGTTTCGAAGCTAATATTTTTGAATCCTAATATTTTAGTATTAGTATCATAGGCGGCCGAAGCTAATATTTTTGGATTAGTATTCGTATTAGTAGATATCAGCACAAATAATTATATACAGATGTCTCACGCTCATAGAAAAATCTGGGATATGAAACTGAAAATCTACAATTCAATGAGCTTTTAAGAAAGCTCTTTTCATGGAATTATTTTAAGATCTGGTCAACGTGCTTTTTCTCTTTCAAATTTGTACCTTCTAAAATCACAACAAAAATATATTTTCTGCGATGCTCTCTCACTTTTATTTCTGTTTCTCGTTACTCTTTTTTCAATCTAACATCCCGCTACAGTATTTTTTCAAGTATTCTCGTAAGGGATAGGTATACCTATGGTTATGTACCTAAATTTCTCATAGCGGGATCTTAATGAGAAAAAAGTGAGACGAGAAAAAAATGCAAGTGCAGGTGCGTTGTGTATTCCGATTGTAGGTAAGTATAACTTCTTGTGTATTCATCAAAGGAAACCAAAACAGAATTTTTCGTATTTGTTACATAGATGTAGATACATACATATGTTTGTATGTAGGTATTTGAATTTATTTGTCTTTTTAAAGATTTTCTTGATTAAGTTAGGAAAAATAATATTTGTGAGTGATTCGGATTATGATGAATTTTTGTGTGATTTGATTTGATAATATTTGTGTGTTTGCTAAAAAATGAAAGAAAGGTAATCTACCTACCTACCTAGGTATGGGAATTTTTTTAAATGTAACCTATTCTTTTTATATAAATAAACTTTATTAAATTCCAAAGATGGGTTTACAGATGGATTTGTATATAATTATTTGTTGTACTTATAGATTATACATAGGACATAGGTACCTTCTGATGATGATTCACAAATTCTGTGTTTGCTTAAAAAATATCAAAAATCCAGTGTTTTTAATTTTGTTTGATGCAAAAATGGTATCAAATATCTAGGCAGGTAGGATTATCTACTGTAGAAAAATAATGTTGTAGGAAAAAAACTGCTATAATAACACTGTGTAACAAAATTTGAATTTGAAACCAGTAACATACCTACCTAGAATCCGTAGTTTGGTAGAAATATTATAACTGCTTTTAAAAATTTGCGTCTTTACGTTCACTTTACATT
Organism: Dasysyrphus tricinctus; assembly: GCA_963921185.1. Lineage (NCBI taxonomy): Eukaryota > Metazoa > Arthropoda > Insecta > Diptera > Syrphidae > Dasysyrphus > Dasysyrphus tricinctus. Next base: position 21,083,846 of record OY992532.1, on the reverse strand, counting down.
GACCTAGAGCTTAAACGGATGAACTGATTTCCTTCAAATTCGAAATATAATTTGACAAAGATTGTGCTCCTAAATATTCCAAAATTGAAGAAAATCGGTAAACTCATTTGGGCTCCAGCATCTAGCTTTATGTTAAGTGGACTTAAAGACGCAAGTTTTAAAATGGAGTTACCTAGGTATCATGGTTCTACAAAACACTACAGATATGTCTATACTTTTCTGGTGGTTTTTGCTGAGCCTAATCCGAATCTGGTTTCAGAACTGCTCTAGTATGTTACGTTTTTGAAGTAGGTATTCCAGTATAAAATTTGAAAAATAGCTCAATTTTTCGGTAAATTTCGGGTTTTATTAGATATTTCCTAAGTGTTTTTTTTTTAATAATTTTGTTATCGTTATTTTGAGGCATAAACATTTCCTTCAAATTCTTTTTTGATCTTTCAAATAGGAAGGTACTTGCATTCCGCTTCGAGAAATTGCTAATTAGTTGTTAGCTTTCATCTTAAATTACATATGTTATATAAAAATATGCTAATTTCATAAATTAGAAAAGAGGACTTCTAAGATATAAATGGAAATATCTTAAAAACCTGACGTTCTTGAGCAATTATTACCAAAAATTCGAATTCAGGACATTAAATACTTTTGAATAAAATAAATTTTGTGTATGTTACAGGAACAAACTAAAATTAAAGCATAAAAATCACTTTTCACATTGAAACAGTAAGAAATATCTATGTCCCCCATTACACGATGATTCTTTGCGTCTGACTCTTTTTGAACATAAATGAGTGCGAAAGAGATAAAAGATGAGACGGAAAAACAGTTGCCTGTGAGTCGCGGGCCAAGGGCAAGGCTTCCGAGTCTCTTCTTGATATCTTTTTCTTTTTAGCATTTGCCGTATTTTTCCTATACAGACACTGTACAAACCGCTTTAAAAGTAGCACCGAATTTCACAATAAAAGAGAACTGTCAATTTTGCATCAAGCATCGAGAAAAACATTTTAATAGTGCGTGATGCCTCACAGCAAGGGCGGCCCAGACTTTTGGCTAGGGGAAGGGGGGGTACACGTTCTTTAAAACTCACGGTATTGTACTAAAAATTAATTTATTCTTATTGCAAACATAGTTTAAGAGCCGTTTTTTTTGGCCTTAAAACCTTAGCCCTTAAAAGACCAATTTTTCGCTAATGTCTTGTAGCACAAAGCAACTTAGTGATTTACTACTTTTTTAAATGACATCCTTTACACAAAACAGAGGTACGCATACAAAAAAAAACCTTGAATTCCAATAGTTTCTGCCAAATTCCCAGCTGGCCGAGTACAAGCAATCAAATTCTCCGGCAAAAATTAAAATAAATTAAAATTTACCTTCCTTTTTTTGAAAAAAAAAAAAGTCAATTTTTTCTTCAAAGTCAATTAAAGAAGGGCCCATTCTTCCTTAACCCCCTTCTATAAGACTAACGAACGAAATGGAAAAAATATGTTTTTATATTTAATACATTTTTATTTGGGGTTACACAAAATAAAGTTGACAGAAAAACAAATTCTTGTTCATAAAAATAGTTAGGTATTTATTTCCACTTGTTTTAACCTAAAAGCCCTAAGATTAGGATATAAAACAAAAATTGATTTAGAATAAAAACCGGTTCAAGGGAAAATTAAATGTTAAGTTTCCAATATTCTAACAAACTCTTTGAGATTTTGTAAAATAAGTTTTTCTCAAATGGGAAGGCGAGTCCGATTAAACCCAGAAAAATTATTATTTTTAAAATATTTACTACCTTACAAATAAATATTTAAAAAGGTTTTAAATGTTTCTTTTTATAAAAAAAAATGATTGAACTAACCTCACCTTAGGGTAAGGTGAGCAAGGAAAATCATCGATTATATTCTTGAAGCTCTTATCGGGGAAAGATGCTGAAAATTTTATGATGAAATCAAATAATTGAAAACAAAATAAATAATTTGTTTAAGAAAATATCAGTTATCGACGCTCCAATATGAACACAGCATAAAAGCTGTGATTCGATCTTCGAGTTCATCGTTGCTCACATAGCTGCTCGGATTGTTTATCTCAGCTTTAGCATAAACGCACCCAAACTCCTTGAGGTGTATATTCAATAGCTCAAAAACAGTTTGACCAATTTTATTTAAATTTTGCTAGTACATTACTACATACATATCAACAAAGTTATTCCCTTTTCCGTGACCTTTTTAATTTAATCGCCGCGCTTAGATCAGTTTTTGTAAATATTTGTAATAATTCTGAATTTGAATACATATTCCAATTGATTAAATATTTTTTGAATTGTCTTTTCAAATATTTTCAAAAAAATTATAAAATAGAAAAAAAGCTAAATATACCAGTGATTTATGATTAAACTTTATAAAAATTGTCTGATTAAGTAACCAATCCTTCAATTCAATGTCACAGTTTTATTTAAAAAAACAACTAAAACTAACATATCGCCGATAGCGAAAGGTTTTTAAAGAACTAATATGAATGCATACCAATATTTTTTGATAGAATTGAAATAAAGTGTTTAAAATGTGCTACCTACTATCAATGTATTTCTTTTTAATTTTTCTATCAATTACAAAACTGTTTCCATATTACTTGAACTACTAAAAAAGTAGGTACCCATTTACAAAAATGAAACAAGAAACAGTAAGAAAATATATTTATCCATACAAAAAATGACAATAACTTCTTTCAGGGAGGCCGACTTGGTTTTGATGTCATTTGATGCAGCATTAAAAACTACCATAAAAACATGTGTCATATGCTACGGTCGCACCAAAAATAATTTTGCTGTTTCTCTTTTCAAAATCACAATGCCAGTGTCCACGATCTGCATCTGAATAGCAAAGTAATTAAAACCAACTCCGCAGAAGAAAAAACATCTGAAAATCTACATAGCTACCCACAAAGCTAAATTTCTCCTGTATCTTTCATTTTTTTTTTGTGTGTGAGAGAAATTCTTCTGTCATTTGTTTTTGTGTTAATGAGAAAAGTATTCAAAGAGTTTTCCATGTTGATCTCTTTTCTTATTAGAAAAAGCTTTTTCTTCTTGGATATTTGTCGGCTTAAAATTCTCTTCTTCTCGTGAAATCAACTTAAAAAGCATTTTGTCGGCTGATGATTTGTCGGCTGATAAAATTTTTGAAGACAGAATTTTCTATGGAGGTGAGACATCTGTATATAATTATTTGTGATATCAGTGTCGGGCGAAGCTGATACTATTACCGATGGATTACTTGATATTTGAAGTAATAAAGAGAAATGATAATGAAAATGGGTGCGTCAGGTATCAGGTAGCATCAAAGTTAATAATATTGTGCAAGGAAAAGTTAGTATTTTTGTGTAGGGAGAAGCTTATATTTTTATATTGTAAAACCATACTTTTTTCACTATTTGTTTTTATTTTTGATTTTATTTTGATAGTAAGGCACTAACTCAGTCTGTTAGTTTGCTTCCGAAAACTACGAATTTCTACGAACTTTATTACAATTTTATTTGTTTATAGGTATAACTGTTGATAGAACTTCGGACCAAACTCGTAGAAATTCATAGTTTTGGGCAGTACGCGAACAGACATAGATGCAATGATAAAAGTATTAGTGATATTTTTATATCGGTTAAGATACTATAATATTTGCAAACTAATATATTAGTATTAGGTAATATCACCAAATATTAGTATTGACACATGCCTATTCATTAATGGCCGCTAACGCCCAGAAATGCCCATTCTCCTTTACTAAGAAGAATTCGGAAAAATATTTCAACTTTTAGTGCAATTAACATTTTCAATGCGATAATAAAACCACACTTCGAATACTGTCCTTCAATTCTGTTTTTGTGTAGGTAATCAAGAAATGATCAATAGACTTCAACTTCTCCAAAAAAAAGCAATGAGAACAATTTTAAAGTGCAATATTTGTACCCCTATTTGTTATATGTTAGAAATGTTGAGGTGGCTTAACGTTAAACAAAGAATTTTGATGAATGTTTTATTGTTCGTCTTGAAAATAAAAAATAATCTGGTGCCTGCTTATTCATCTCGTTTACTGAACTATGTCGGTAATGTTCAACCTTTTTCTTTAAGAAACAACCAGAATTTCCGCCTTCCATTGGCGCGAACAAGTGCAGCCCAAAACAGTCTATTTTACAAAGGACTTCGAATTTTCAACACTTTGCCAAATGAACTTAAAACGGAAACCAACTACAACTGACAGATTGTGAATTTTGTTAAGCTTCAAAATTAATTTTACAAAATTATTTGTTATTTATTTTTTATATAAAATACCTACATAAATTATTTATTTATTATTAAATTAATTCCTTATCGTTAAATTATTAATTTGTTATTAAATTTATATCTTGTTCCTTCTAACACGTATCTAACAAAAAGAATGTATACATCTTAAACTTTGTAAGTAAATAGTTGAAAGACTAAATAAACAAACATACATACATACATACATACATACATACATTAACTGCTTATCCGATTTCAATAAATTTTTTTGCACAAAAGCTTTGTTAAAATATAAATAATACTGTAAACCAAAATTTTTGAAAAATAAATTTTGGTTTTTAAAATAAGATTCAAAATTTTTTTTTGAAAAATCAATATTTCAAAAACGGGTTGATGAATTGTTTTGAAATTTCAATTTTGAATGTATATTAATATATACTAAAAATTGGCATACCAAATTTTCTTTTGAAAAATGTTACAAAAATTTTATATATAAAAAATTAATTTTTAAGAAAACGGCTCCAACGATTTAAATTTTTTTTTTTTTTGTATATAGTCATATTTTTTCAAGTTATCAAATGGCATACTTTTTTTTGAGCTCTAAGTTATTTATCAGACTTTATAGAATTAAAAGAACGATTTTAATGCTTTTTAAACTTTTTTATAATTACTTGATTTTAATTTAAAAATTAATAATTACTTGAATATTTTTTAAAGTTCTTAAGTCCTACACAACTTAAACATAAGAGCAAGTACGTGCGATCCAGTCGTGCATTTTATTCAATATCGCCTTGTTTAATTTTTGGAGCAAAAAAATACTTTTGGAAAAAAGTTTTTTTTAAAGAGTGTACTATTTTGCGAGTTTTCAAAATCCTATGTGCAGAGAGCTATACTACATCAGATAGTACTCATACAAATCTATAAGATGTCATCATTAGTTTAATTTTTTCAAAAAGTGGACTTGAGCCGTTTTTTCCCTGGACCCTTCATACATATGTTATAAATAATAAATCTGAATTTTCTCTCAAATGTTTATTATTTGAAGTAGGTTCATGATTCAATTAAAAATTGAAATTATTGAACTTAACTCTAAAATGCGTTTCACCCGGGTTCAGCTCATTTGAGCTACATATTAACTTACATAATGTATATTCAATCGCTCCACTTAGGTAAACAGAAGAATTATCTTTTCAATTTTTCGTAATTTCGTATAAAATATATGTTGCAGCAAATAAATAAAAATCATTATTGTAAAAATTAAAACATAGAACATTTGAATTTCCCGCCACACGAAAATATGTATTAATTTATTTGTACTAAATTTAGTTTCATTTCATTTCATCTTTATTCTTCTCTATAAAAGAAATTCACCACACTTAAATCTTGCCTTTCTATGTTGTATAATTGAAATTGTTCTTTCTCTTTAACATCAATCATCAAACTATTAAGATCGTGTGCTAGAATTGTTAAAATTAGAGTTGCTTTACTTTGCTATTAAAACGTTGAATTTATAAAGTTAAAACAAGTTTTTTTATTCGTTGAACATAACATATAATTATAACAAATTTCCTTGCAAATTTTACAATATAAAAATATACGAAAAGAAAATTATTATTTAAGAGTTGTGTTTTTGTCTCTGTTATTTATTTGAAAATTCAGTGAAGACGTTTTTCGCGTTTTATCATTTTAAACGAAATTTTTGTATCCCTCTTTAGTTAACAGTTTGTAGAAAAAATACTCTATGCAAAACAAATACGAAAGCCAAGCCATATTTTTTTTGGCAAAAGAAAATCAGTAAAATTTTTATTGCGAGAAAAAAATTCGGCGTTATCCGTTATAGCATTCTTTATAATTCCCGTGCGAAAAAAAATCTATGCACATATTTTCGCATACATACTTACCTATATCAAAAATTATTGATGTGAAATACAAAATTACTTATTTGCATGATTGGCTTACAGTTTTCATCCAAAAAAACCATTGCCGTCATGGGGTAACACAATAATTGACCGACAATTTTTTGCGTGCGAGAAAATATGTAGATAGTGTTGTGAACAGAGTTGTACAAAAATAGTGTTGTGAACAGAGTTGTGCAAATTTCAATGCGAACAAATAATTTTTTATAAATATAAAATTTTAATGCAATGCGAAAGTATTTTGCATTAAAAAAGTTTTAGCGCAAACTCAAAAACTTGTTGCATTAAAAAAAATGCAAGACATTTTTTGTTAAAATCGTTAAACTACGTCAATAATATTTAAGGGCATGATTTGTGGTAGTGATGGGATGGGTAGGGCACGAATTTCAAATGAGTTTGTAACGGGTGATTTTTTAGCTGGTTTGGTTTTGGCAACACTGGTTTTGACAGCTGACGTGTGTTTAGTACCTTGTGTCACTGTCAAACAGCTTCAGTTTGGTTTGCAATTTAACCATGGATTGTCTTACAAATGAACAACGTTTGCAAATTATTGAATTTTACTATCAAAATTCGTCCTCGGTTCGAAATGTTCATTTCTGGTTGAATTTCAGTTCATTTTTGGTTGAATGGGTACGTAAATAAGCATAATTGCCGCATTTGGAGTGAAGATCAGCCAGAAGCATTGCAACAGCTACCAATACATCCCGAAAAAGCCACTGTTTGGTGCGGTTTATGGGCCGGCGGCATTATTGGGCCATATTTCTTCAAAGATGATGCGAATCACAGCGTTACTGTCAATGGTGAACGCTACCGAGCGATGATAACAAACTTTTTTTTGCCCGAAATGGAAGTTCTTGACTTGCATGATATGTGGTTTCAACAAGACGGTGCCACATGCCACACAGCACGCGAAACAATGGCGCAATTGCGAGGCGAGTTTGGTGAACAGTTAATTTCACGTTTCGGGCCGGTCAATTGGCCGCCTAGATCGTGCGATTTGACACCATTAGATTATTTTTTGTGGGGGTATGTCAAGGCTAATGTCTATAGGGACAAGCCCGCTTCGATTGACGCACTGGAAGCCAACATCCATGCATTCATCCGTGAGATACCGGCCGATATGTGTGAAAGAGTATGCCAAAATTGGACTCAGCGGATGGGCTACCTGAGACGCAGCCGCGGTCAACATTTGCATGAAATTATCTTTAAACATTAAATTGCAAGGTTCAAACTATCGATTCAAATAAATATTTCATTCATTTTTTCGAATTTTTTGTGTTTTTTTTTTTTTAAAGTTCTAAACCTCTTAAGAAATCACCCTTTATTAAGTATTGTGAATTGTGATACGTTTTGTGATACAACGTAGATTCACATGAACACGATTTTTGACAGGTGTTAAAATGTCAACCTCAAAATTTGGAAAAACCGAGTAGGCAAATCTCGATTTTTCAAAATTTTGATGTTGATATTTTAAAACTTGTCAAATAAAATGTGTTCTTGTGGTCCCACAACGTTGGCGGAAACTCAAGGACACATAATAGGAGGAAAGTTGTTTTGAAAAGTCACTCCGATAAGAAAAACCTTAGATAAGATAGTTTTCTCAGTGTTGATCTCAATAATTTGTCGATGAATTGACATTGATGCCAACCCTGTAAGTCTTTTTTCATGGGTAGAGTTCCACCGTCGAAAAATTGTATTTCATATTTTTCTAAGATAAAAAGTGTGTTCAAGAGACATGTGCTCATGTAGTATGTAAGTTAGTTATATCTCCCTTACTGTCTAAAATCGAGTCCAATATTAAACATTGTACAATACAAATTATTTATTATGTTAACATCAATAAATCTTGCATAAAAAGTAAATCAGCATCAACATCCGTTCATCCGCATACATACAACATAAAAGCAAAATAACAAACATTAGTTGATGAATTATTTGACTAAATTGATGACGGCTCTGTCCGGTTGGTTTATTTGGAAGTCACTTTCATGCAGTCATATCGAATGAATGTCTCTTAATTGGGATGAATGAAGAACAAAAGCCACCCTCTATACACTTAATTCGGTGTCCCATCAGAAAATTGACGATTTATAACGTCCCCATAGTGACTACCATTTATTTAGTGAAATAGACAAATAACACCCAAGTGGATATGAAGCGAAGCATGATTTTACTGTTTTGTTTCTAACCTTATATCGAAGCTGTATAGAAGTCGTGGTACTGTGGTACCTATACCAACATTATTTATCATCAAAAAAGGTTACATGATATTCTGTTTATGAGAAAGGATGTTTTTAGTTAGTTGATTTTGGCTCACCCGCACCTCATTATTGAGGCCATGAGTGAAGTGGTGAAAAATGTTGGGTGAAGAAATCGGAAATAGAAACCCTTGTGACTGTCAATGAAATTTTTTGAATCACGGATGTGTAAAAGATAGATTTCAAAACAAAAACAGAAGGTCCAGAAGGGTTAATTCTTGTGATTCTCAGATGAAACAAAGAACTTTTTTGTGCTAGGCATTGTGGGAAATATTCAATCACTCAAACAAAAAAATTCTGTGTTTCATCTGAGAATCACAAGAATTAACGTTATTATCATTTGTTCTATATGATGTTTTGCTTCATACTTCATTCAATTTTTGGCTTTCATTTAAAACTTTTGGGCAACGCAGCAAGAAAATCCTCTTTTGGTGACTACTGCATTTAGCACAAGTCAAATAGACCATTTTTTTTATCCAAGAAGAAGGTATTTTTCTTAGCCAAAAACTGTGACCAAATTTTTTTTTATTTTGTAGTTAAACTTGACATCATTTTGATTTTATGGTAAATCAATAAATTGATTCGCATATTATTAATAAACTGTATGTAAGAGCGAAATAGTAGTTCGTCTCACACATTCCCGAAATTAAAATTGAAAATTCTGTCAAGAAACCTTAACCTTAAATATCCAACTCACATTCGAAACAGAGAATCTTAGATGATAATTAGTTTTGGTTAAAGTATCTTAATGTGAAATCAGGATACTTCGATCTAAATAATTATAAAATAAGTCTATCATAATAATTCATGTATTTGAACGTCGTGAGCGGCCTCGTCGTTGTTTGCGATAATAACACACACATCACATCAGATAGATAGATTTTCCACTCTATGATATGAATGTCATCTTAAGATAATGTGATTGAAAACCTAATCTCGTCTTCAACAAGACTAGACTAGAAAATCATATGCATGTGACAATATTGTGTACTTGTACTTCTGAGATTGCTTGCATGAGAATATATACCTAATTTGAATATGAAGTGCATCATCTCATTATAAAACCTATATTTGAATGAATAGTTAAGTAATTGATTCCACCCGTCTGCCGTCTGTAGCCATCTCTAAATCTCAAGTGAATCTAAGTGATATTGTAAGAAGATTTTATAATTAATTTTCAAATTGTGATATGGCTGGCTATGGTTCATGTGAATAGAAAATGGAAATTTACTATGCATGATAACAAAAATAAGTGTTGCAGCAAATTGTGTTTATTAATGTTTTAATATATAGGTAGGAGATGAGACATTTTAATTTGCTTTGCATGCTCTTCAAAGGGACTTTCTATAAAAAAATTGACTAGAGGAGCAATAAAAGTAATATAATTTTCTGCTACTCATTATTGTGTAGTATCATTAAATTTTCATTAATGATAATCACATACACTTATTAGCTTTTTCGGAATGCCTCCACCAAATTTAATTTTTTATTGATAATATAATTAATATATTAGTGAGAAAGTATAGCTTTCCCACGAGAGACTCTTGCATGTTGCATGTGTTCAATAAAACACATAAAAAGAATCTTTCTTCAGATCAGTCACATCACGGTTTAAAATCTTAAAATTTGCTCTGGGTTGGGTAGGAAGTCCCGAATGCAAAAATCCCAAATGGCAGAATCCCGAATACCAAAATCCAAAATCTAGCCATCAAAATGTTCTTTTGTTTTCGTGCTTATTGGTACTTGCTGATTTTGTTATTAAATTAAATTAAAATGCATGACTGGGTCCATGTTCTTGCTCTTATTTTCAAGAGGTATATAAATACTAAAATACAACTCTTTTGATAGTTTGAGTTGAAAAAAGAACGCCATCTTAATTCTTTTAATTGAAAATGATTGCATGGAAAATAAAATGCAAAATGCAAAAATTGTATATACAAACATGGAAATTATGAGAGAAAAATGTAGAGAAGTATGAAATACGACATTTAAATTAGCTAAAACAACTCTCTTGACTGTTTGAGGTGAAAAAAAAGTATGCCATCTTAATTCATGATGGAATATGATTGTATGGGAACAAAAATTTTAAAATCGTTGGAGTGGTTTTTCTTTAAATTAATTTTTTATATATAAAATTCTTAAAACATTTTTAAGAACAAATTTTGGTATGCAGATTTAAACTATATATTTATGTGTATATAAAAGCAAAATTTGAAAAAAAAATTGTCAACCCATTTTTGAGATATCGAATTTTCAAAAAAAAAGTTTGAAACTTTTTTTAAAAATCCAAAAACTTTTTTCTTGAAAATTTTGATATGCAATATTATTTAATCTTATCTGAAATTTGTATACTAAAAAATTCATTCAAATCCGTTAAGCTGATAACGAGAAAACTCAAAATAAAAAATACGTTCTATGACAGGTACTACTAATAGTTGCTATGTGTAAAATTTTATAATTTTTGATGGTAGATCGTACTAATTTTAGTATATGAAAAAAGTTTAATCAAAATCATATGAGTCGTTTTCAAGCAAGAAAATATTTTCCTTTGTGGTTTTTTCACTTTTGTATGGAAGGTACCGTTATTTTTTCATAAATGTAAAATTTTTTCTAAAAATATTTTAGAGAGTACTAAAAAAGTCTTAAATATCGAGTTTTAAAAAAATATATGCTGCCGTTTTCGAAATATTTGATTTTCCAAAAAAAAATTTTGAAATATTTTTAAAAAATCCAAAAAATATTTTTTCAAAAATGTTGGTACACAAAAATATTAACATTTTTTGGAACCTTCTGTATAAAAAAAATAATTGAAATCGGTCATACCATTTTGAAGAAAATCAGAAATTAAAAAAATGGTTCCTTGGGAGGTACCATTAATAACCATTTTTGAAAAATGGTTTTCCACCCAAAGAAAGCTTTTACTAAAATAAATTTACTGATTTTTTTTTAAAGAAAAGTTGTCCAGCCGTTTTTGAGAAAAATACGATTATGTAAATTTGCCAAAAAAAAATGTATGACAGGTACCGTTATTTTTGGTTCTAAAAAAAAAATGAAAAAAACGTGTCGGCAGAATCACCAAAAACCTCTAAGTACCAAGTTTGAAGAAAATCGATCGAGCCGTTTAAGCTGTAGACGAACAGACAGACAGACAGACAGAATTGTGCCACACACTTTTTTGGTGTTCTCTATCATCGTAATATCATGTTTGATTGTTATCTCAAATTTTTTTTTTTGCACGAATCCAAAACCTTATAGTACCTATATAGCCCAGGAAAAATGTACTTTCGCTGCGGAAAAATTCCAAGTGAAGATTTTTGAATGCAATTATCTTTATTTGTGCCTAAGGAATACGCATGCGAAAGTCTACAAACGAAACTGGCTTGCGTTAAAAGTTATTCAAGGTTAAATGTCGAAAATACCGGTTTTCCACGTATAACTTTGAAACGGTACATGGTATTAAAAAGTAATGCATACAAAACTTGTAGATAATATAATTATCTACAAGAAATGTTAAAACACTTTTTTTTCTCTGACTGATGGTTAAGAAGATATCGGCGTTTCAAAAACGTAAATTGACGAAAATATCCCTTTTTTGCGTATAACTCAGAAATGGTGAGTGTTATTGAAAACATTTGTAGGCAAAATTTGTATACTATGTTACCCTCTATTAAAAAAAAAATTAAATTTTTTCTAAGAGTAATAATTTTAAAGACATAATTATTTGAAAAATTTCGTCAAAAACCTGAAATTCCAGACTTTTGCTTTTAAATCTTAAATAACGAAATTTTCATAAAATAATTAATGTTCAGCTTATAGACTATAATGTAATCTACAAAAAATGTTAACACACTTTTTTCCACACGAGTGACCAGTAACAAGATATTGCTACTTCAAAAAGGTTAAGTACTGAAAATAAGGATTTTTCGCTTACCACTCTTAAACGGTATTTGTTAGAAATTTAATTTTTACACAGTTTGTAGGTTATTTACCCTTCTACAAGAAAATAAAAACAAATTTTTTTTGTTTGCGGTTATTTAAAAGATATAATATTTTATATAAAATGCACAAAAGTCAAAAATAACGGTATTTTGCGGTTTTCTCTTAAATGGTGAAGTTTTTGAAAAATAATTTATACTTTTTGTATAAACAATAATATTCTCTATAAGAACTTTTATGAAGACTTTTTCGATATAAGGCCCCAATAAAAAAATACTGAGACTTCAAAAAGTATCAATTTTCGAAAATGCTGGTTTTTCCGGCCCAAAATGATTCGCCCAGCGACATAAAATAATAATAGGGTTTTTTAGAGAGACATAGTACAAACATTTTTTCATACTGAGGAGGGGGTCTATCTCCCCCCAATTAACCGGGAGGAGCAATTTTCTGAAAATAGTACTAAAATAAAAAAAAAATTAAAACAAATGGCAACACTTAAAATAAAGTTCTATATTTTTTTTGAGATTTTCAAGTTTGTTCCTTAATTATTTTTTCAAAATAAGTTATTCCTGCCAATAGTTTTCGAAAAAAATACCTTCAAACCCAACATTAAAAAAAAAACTGAAAAAAATTACAAAGGTACTGTTCTTTTTTCAAAATATGAAATCAGGAATTATGTTAGTTTCTATTATACACTTTTCCTGTAATTTTTAAATGAACACTGAAAACCAGATGGTTTTATGTAATCTAGTTTTCGAGAAAATTGTAAACTAAGAAAACTATTTTTTTATTATATGTTTTTTTGGTAGTTTATCTAGGAAAAATGCATTACTACTTCGGGAAAATTCCTAGTTAAAATTTTTAAGCGCAATTATCTTTAAATTACCATAAAGAATACTCGTGCAAAAGTCTACACACGAATCTGGCTTGCGCTAAAAGTTATTCAAGGTCAAACGCCAGGAGATTCTTCTTTTAGAGCATAACCTTTTTTTTTTTGGATAGTATCAAGGAAAAAATTCATTTCCACTTGAGGAAAATTCCAAGTTAAATTTTTTAAACGCAATTATCTTCAAACTGCCATAAAAGGTTATGCTCTAAAATTTTAACTTGGAATTTTCCCGAAGTGGTAATGCATTTTTCCTAGATATACTACCAAAAAAACATATAATAAAAAAATAGTTTTCTTAGTTTACAATTTTCTCGAAAACTAGATTACATAAAACCATCTGGTTTTCAGTGTTCATTTAAAAATTACAGGAAAAGTGTATAATAGAAACTAACATAATTCCTGATTTCATATTTTGAAAAAAGAACAGTACCTTTGTAATTTTTTTCAGTTTTTTTTTTTAATGTTGGGTTTGAAGGTATTTTTTTCGAAAACTATTGGCAGGAATAACTTATTTTGAAAAAATAATTAAGGAACAAACTTGAAAATCTCAAAAAAAATATAGAACTTTATTTTAAGTGTTGCCATTTGTTTTAATTTTTTTTTTTTATTTTAGTACTATTTTCAGAAAATTGCTCCTCCCGGTTAATTGGGGGGAGATAGACCCCCTCCTCAGTATGAAAAAATGTTTGTACTATGTCTCTTAAAAAAACCCTATTATTATTTTATGTCGCTGGGCGAATCATTTTGGGCCGGAAAAACCAGCATTTTTGAAAATTGATACTTTTTGAAGTCTCAATATTTTTTGATTGGGGCCTTATATCGAAAAAGTCTTCATAAGAGTTCTTATAGAGAATATTATTGTTTCTACAAAAAGTATAAATTATTTTTCAAAAACTTCACCATTTAAGAGAAAACCGCAAAATACCGTTATTTTTGACTTTTGTGCATTTTATATAAAATATTATATCTTTTAAATAACCGCAAACAAAAAAAATTTGTTTTTATTTTCTTGTAACGGGTGATTTTTTAGCTGGTTTGGTTTTGGCAACACTGGTTTTGACAGCTGACGTGTGCTTAGTACCTTGTGTCACTGTCAAACAGCTTCAGTTTGGTTTGCAATTTAACCATGGATCGTCTTACAAATGAACAACGCTTGCAAATTATTGAATTTTACTATCAAAATTCGTGCTCGGTTCGAAATGTTCATCGCGCGCTGCTTCCATTTTATGGTCGGCATTCTCGACCTTCTGAGCAGTCTATTCGGAAGATTGTGACCAAATTTCGCACCAAAATTACTTTGTTGGACATTAAACCACCAACACGTTTACGTACTGTGCGTAGTGAAGAAAATATTGCGGCCGTATCAGCTAGTGTGACAGAAGACCGCGAAATGTCGATTCGGTGCCGTTCTGTCAATGGTGAACGCTACCGAGCGATGATAACAAACTTTTTTTTGCCCGAAATGGAAGTTCTTGACTTGCATGATATGTGGTTTCAACAAGACGGTGCCACATGCCACACAGCACGCGAAACAATGGCGCAATTGCGAGGCGAGTTTGGTGAACAGTTAATTTCACGTTTCGGGCCGGTCAATTGGCCGCCTAGATCGTGCGATTTGACACCATTAGATTATTTTTTGTGGGGGTATGTCAAGGCTAATGTCTATAGGGACAAGCCCGCTTCGATTGACGCACTGGAAGCCAACATCCATGCATTCATTCGTAAGATACCGGCCGATATGTGTGAAAGAGTATGCCAAAATTGGACTCAGCGGATGGGCTACCTGAGACGCAGCCGCGGTCAACATTTGCATGAAATTATCTTTAAACATTAAATTGCAAGGTTCAAACTATCGATTCAAATAAATATTTCATTCACTTTTTCGAATTTTTTGTGTTTTTTTTTTTTAAAGTTCTAAACCTCTTAAAAAATCACCCGTTAGAAGGGTAAATAACCTACAAACTGTGTAAAAATTAAATTTCTAACAAATACCGTTTAAGAGTGGTAAGCGAAAAATCCTTATTTTCAGTACTTAACCTTTTTGAAGTAGCAATATCTTGTTACTGGTCACTCGTGTGGAAAAAAGTGTGTTAACATTTTTTGTAGATTACATTATAGTCTATAAGCTGAACATTAATTATTTTATGAAAATTTCGTTATTTAAGATTTAAAAGCAAAAGTCTGGAATTTCAGGTTTTTGACGAAATTTTTCAAATAATTATGTCTTTAAAATTATTACTCTTAGAAAAAATTTAATTTTTTTTTTTAATAGAGGGTAACATAGTATACAAATTTTGCCTACAAATGTTTTCAATAACACTCACCATTTCTGAGTTATACGCAAAAAAGGGATATTTTCGTCAATTTACGTTTTTTGAAACGCCGATATCTTCTTAACCATCAGTCAGAGAAAAAAAAGTGTTTTAACATTTCTTGTAGATAATTATATTATCTACAAGTTTTGTATGCATTACTTTTTAATACCATGTACCGTTTCAAAGTTATACGTGGAAAACCGGTATTTTCGACATTTAGCCTTGAATAACTTTTAACGCAAGCCAGTTTCGTTTGTAGACTTTCGCATGCGTATTCCTTAGGCACAAATAAAGATAATTGCATTCAAAAATCTTCACTTGGAATTTTTCCGCAGATTGGCAATTTATTTGTACATTTTCCTGGGCTAATCGCAAGTAAAAAATTGAAATTATTTCTTATACTAATATCAAATTCTAAAAATATTTTTTAGGACGAATTTTGGAAAGCAAATCTTTAGTATTTATTTATGTAAATATGAAAATAAAATTTCAAAAAAAATTGTCAACCCGTTTTTGGAATATCGAATTTTCAAAAAAATAATTTGGAACTTTTTTTAAAATTCAAAAATTTCTTTTTTGAAAATTTTGATGATTTTTTGCAATATCTTAAGCTGATTTGGAATTTGTGTATAAAAAAGAAATTATTAAAAGCCAATAGTGAAAAAAATCAAAATAAGAAAACCATTCTATGAGAGGTAGTAGGGTAGATCGGGGCACTTTTTACTTGACTTCTTATAACTTTTTACCTATTCATGACATAACAATGAAACTGGAATCTATAGAAAGAATGTAACTTCGGCTTCTTTAATAGATTTATCAAAGTTAAAAATGTATTATAGCAGAAGAATAAGATTACTTTAAGAGCACCAAGTTCAAGTCGTCCAACTTGCCCCACTAGCGGGGCAAGTTGGACCAGTAGAAGGGGTAAGTTGGACGAAAAGCTTAAAAAGTGGAAAAAACGCTCTATTAACTTGCGGTTTCTGAGTTATTGGTTTGGTCCAACGTACCCCGTGGTCCAACTAGCCCCACTCTACCCTACTAATACTGCCGTGTTAGGAAGAAAAAACGTAACTGACTTTTTGCCTGTTTTGAGTTAGGGCCAGTTCTGACATCTTAGATATATTTGCTATTTTATTCTTTAAAAATAAAAGCCCTTACTTGCTTTTGTGATGGCTTAAAACGCTTAAAAAAATGACGTTCGTTCAAAGAACCATGCTTTTTTAAGAAAAATTGACGTTTCCGCACTCAATTTAAGAAGAAAAAGTGACTACCATACAAACATACAAACATATAATTCCACAATTAAACCCTTGAACGTATACAATTGATCCTATAGTCTAAAGGTATGTACAGGGTGTCCTGTCAATAATGGTTAACCTTGCAACTGGTTGTAGCAGGCCTTATGACCTTTCCAGAAAAAAGTATAAAAAAAATATTTTCCCATGTGGTTACTATGTTATGATGTTTTTTCCAAAAGTTGTTAACAAGTACTACTTTCCTCAAATATGTGAACGATACGACCATGGATGAACAATTTTTACTATTTTTCAATTTTTGTAATATTCTAGAATAACTGTTGTAATAGATGGGTGGTAAAATTTAATAGTAGTTATTGTATTTTTTTTATTATAATTTTTTAAAATATTTTTTTTAGTACAAACATTTATTTTCACAAATAAATGTTTTATCCGAGGTACTGCTTTTTGTGAGGAACTGACAAATCCTAAATTTGTCGAAAAAGTGCTTCTCATTTAGCCGTTTGGTTTTGGCAAAACACTGTAGGTCCTTTCCATTCCTGCCAACAACACGCACACAGGAATGTTTGAGAGTTGTAAGTCACTAGGCCCTGGTTCTCCACGAACTGTTGCGCCACCCAATTTATTTATTTATTTATGTAATGCTATAGGAATTTTTTACAAAAAACTGTCAGCATAATGCCTGTTAGGCATATAATTTTTAAAGCTTAGAATGTAGTTTGCTTACAATAGCCGTTTTCCTTTGGAGGTGGCGAAGTACTTACGAGTAGATGAAAACCCTAATCTAGTACTACCAACTGCACATGCTCTCATGCGCGAGTGGATACATTTTACATGGGAAAGCAGTTTGATGTGTTCCATTAAAAAAAGCTGGCAAAGTACTTGCAAGTACTTCGCCACCTCCAAAGGAAAACGCCTAATAGCAAATAAAATGCATGACTGGATCGCACGTACTTGCTCTTATGTTCAAGTTGTGCGGGACTTAAGAAATTTTAAATAATATTCAATTAATTATTATAGAAAAAGTATAAAAACATTTAAATCGTTCTTTTAATTGTATAAACAGCCTGATAAATAATAGCTTAGAGCTCAAAAAAAGGTATGCCATTTGATAACTTGAAAAATATGATTATGCATATGCAAAAAAAAAATTAAATCGTTGGAGCCGTTTTCTTAAAACTTAATTTCTTTTACATATATAAATTTTTTGTAATATTTTTCAAAAATATTTTTGGTATGCCAATTTTGAGTATAAATTAATATACATTTAAAAATGAAATTTCAAAATAATTCATCATAAGTAAGCCGAACGAAACGCCATTTGTAGGACTAAAGGCCATTAAAAGCTATTTTGAATTCATCAACCCGTTTTTGAAGTATTGAATTAAAAAAAAAAGTGAATCTTTTTTTAAAAAATCAAAAATTTATTTTTTCCAAAATTTTGGTATGCAGTATTATTTATATTCTCACGAAGCTTTTGTGGAAATTTTTTATTGAAATCGGATGAGCGGTTAGTGAGAAAACAAAAAAATCTTAAGTTCAAAATTTGAAGAAAATCGGATGGAATCAGACTCAATTCTAACATTTTTACTATGAGCAAAATGTCAGAATTGAGTCTGACTCCCCCGCAGCTCACTCTTTGGATTTTGTAATCGGGGTGAATATATTCTGTCCGAAAAAAGAGTGAAACCATATCCAAATAATCTGCTAGAATAATCAATCTTGGCCGTATAACAGAGTACCAGAAGCAAAGTTAAAACGGCATTTTTCGTTTATGATCCCAAGAGTCAGTTTTTATGGATTTTTTAGTTATGCATCGCGTGAAAAAATCTGTAAAAACGATATCACGAAATACTCCCATTTCTTCTAGTTGAACTTCTCACCAAATAGCAACATATACTTCTGAAGTTTGTGCACAAGTCACAATCTTTACCAGAGGCTGACATTTGCTAACAGTATTAAAAAGCAAACACAGTCTGAAAATTAAGTTTTTGTTGTCAAAACTGAAAAGCCTTATCGTTTTAATTTGAAATGTGACTGATTTTAAAGATTTAAATTCAGTAATTATAAATATTAGGACGGAAACTCATAGCAGGCAGATAAGCTATCCAAGATTTTATCTGTTTCCGTCGGATATTATTGTCTAAGATATTTGAAGCCAAAAGTTGATATTTATCTGGCAAAAAAGTTCCGGATAGGCTCTCCGAGACTTTACCTACAAGTCTTGAAACAGACCCATAATAGTCAAAACAAACTGAGCCAAATCTTTCTTAAAGATAAGAAGAACTTATATTTTCGATTTGAAATTTTTTTCTGTCAGTCTCTGGGGCCCCTAAACCTTTGGGACCCTGGGGCGCCACCCCAGTTTGCCCCTAGGTAGCTACGCCGCTGCCTGTATATACTCACTTGCCTATTTGAACAGAACCATTCTCTGATAGAAATGATTTGAGTAAAAATATATTTCCATATCGAAAGTAAACAATGAAAAGCCTTTTTTTTTCAAGGTAAAAACCTTGTGTGCAAATGATGTAATCATGATACAGTAGACGCTCGATATAGTGAAGTAATAAAAACTAGGCCTGTTTACTGTTTCGAGATTGTTCACTTTTTCGATCGGGAGTTTTCTAAGGCCTTATAAAGGCGAATTTGATCCAAAATGCATATTTCGTTTGATGTGAATGTTTTAAATTTTAACTATGCATTAAACAAGGCTTTCTCTAAGGTTTAAACAAAAAACAGAAACAATTCCTCAGTTCTCAAACTATGTGAAATGCTTGCGCGAAATTTATATACAAAATAAGTTTTTTTAAAAAATTATGTGTGTTCACTATATAGTGGACAGTTCACTATTTCGAGATCCACTAAATCGAGCGTCTACTGTAATGATGATTTCGAATTATTATATACTCAAAGTCTCAAATCCTGAACCATAGATACTTGAAGTTCCGTAAAGAGTGCGGTCTTTATGAAAAATTTAAAATGCATACCTACATATTTGCTATAATAATAAATTATGTATTTAACTTTATAAAAACAAGTGTGGCTATTTAACGGTAAAATTGAATTCCTCTTCTTTTAACACACACTTGTTGAAAACGGTTTGGTTTCAGAGCAGCAAACGGTGGTATATTTAATTCTATAATAACATCACCATGATAGCTTGCTTCTGTCCCTATTGTTATTGTATAGCTTTACAAAAGAAACCACTACTGAGTTGGTATTCTTACCTTGGAAGGATTGTTCATTGATAAAAAAATAAAACTTTTTGCTAAAAAAAAAAAGAAGATTCAATCCGCGAGTATAAATGACAAATGAACGAACAAAAAATTGAACATTCATTTACACTCTCGGCCTTTGCGACCTGAAAAAGATAAATGAGAAGGAATGACGAAGTTGTCTCCGAATACCTACCAGCAGAGTTTTTACACCTTTGCTTTAACCAAACCGACACGAGACGTATGGACGTGATGCCTTGCAATGAATGAGAAAGGGTTTAATCAGACACGATTATTTCTTTGATGATGGTCGCTAAAGAATTCAGGTTGGTTAAATAACAGTGATGGAGTGCGATGTAATTTATATAATTCATATTATGGAAACTGAGGGAAATTTTTTCATGAACGTAAAGTGAAATTCATCAAATGCTAAAGTCAAAGTTTTGATACTATAAAGATAAGATTATAATAAATGTCGGAGGGAATGGTTCGTACGAAAACATGTGTACACAAAAAAATTATATATATATTTCTTTTGTTTATTGGTACATTCACTTTTGAAACTTAAATAATGACATTTCACAATAATGGGAGTAACCTGAAGTGCATTCCATTATGACATGCCCTTTTCTCAGCAGCCTGGATAGCTGTGAATCTGTAATGATAATAATAATGACTAATTAATGCGGTTCCAAATTTGCACTTGAAGAAAAAAAATCATTTACTTCACAGTGAAGCTAGCATAACAACTATTTTCTTAGCACCGGAGCTAGGTAGAAAATTGCAATAAGGCTCCATACTTGAAGTTACTTAATGCATTTATTAATTTCTTATTTTGTTAGTTTTGGAGCTTAAGGCTAAATGGAGCAATGCCATCTTGTAGAAAATTTAAAGAAATATCAAAATCTCTTATGGTTGATTCGCAATTGGGCAGTGAATCAAATTCGCAGTTAAACAGAGTGCCACGAGGGCTCAGTAGATAAAAGAAATAAGAAATGTATTTTTAATTTATCACGATATATGTACATAGATGGAAGAAGTCGAACAGTTTTAATACCTCGGCAGCATTGTCTCTACAAATGGCGTTAAAAGTAGAATTAATACCGCTCCTGCTGCTGCTCTGTCCCCAATTTAAAAATCCAGTAAAATTTCCTTACGCACTAAGTTGAGATTCTTGAAATGTTAAATCGGTGACGTCAAATAACGCCAAACGAAATATAGCCTTATTTCAGTATCAAAAAAGAAATTGTGCCAATTTGGTTTTATTTCAAATGCCCGATTGAAAAAAAATAATCGAAATAAAATAAAATTAATCTGAACTGGATTTAAAGAAATTAAATTTATTATATCATTAAACTTCTTTTTATTACCCTCCTTATAGACCAAGATCCCAGGGCCGCCAGACATACGTCATTTTATCATAGCTGAATTTTTTTCTGTGAATGCACACTAGGGTAGGTATGAACGAATGGATAATACGAAAAAGAAAGTTATGATTAACTTATTTTGAAACTTACCAGACACCTACATGGGTGCACAATGTCAGCCAGACACCATTAAAGGTGCCAACAAAAATCGTGAAATTTCATTATAATATCAAAGCCGAAATTTAATATATGTTCTTCGGGAAACTGTTACAATATATTTCCCAAGCTGCCCAAGGAACATATTATGCAATATAAAACTTAACTTTGATATTATAATGTAAAATATACGATTATTTTGACAACTTTGGGGTGTCCAGTGAATCCAAAGCCCCATTGCAGGTGCCTGGTCGCTTGAGAAATATTGTAAAATAGTTTTCTGAAGTGCATGAAACGTTTGCTTTGACACTAAAACGTAAACTAAAATATTTGTTTGAAAACGTCAAAGGTGTCTGGCTGACATTTGGTCCCTCTGTAGGTGTCTTGCAGCTTAGGAAATGTATTGTTACAGTTTCCCGAAGAACATATATAAATTTCGGCTTTGATATTATAATCAAATTTCACGATTTTTTTTGGCGCCTTTAATGGTGTCTGGCTGACATTGTGCACCCATGTAGGTGTCTGGTAAGCTTCAAAATAAGTTAATCATAACTTTCTTTAAAACATATCAAAAAACCAGCTTTGATAAAATAACGTAATTTTGCATCAATTTTATGCACTTTTAGCACTTAATATCTCCGAAACGCACCCGG
The DNA here is from genome assembly GCA_963921185.1 of Dasysyrphus tricinctus. Taxonomy (NCBI): domain Eukaryota; kingdom Metazoa; phylum Arthropoda; class Insecta; order Diptera; family Syrphidae; genus Dasysyrphus; species Dasysyrphus tricinctus. Next base: position 21,061,624 of record OY992532.1, on the reverse strand, counting down.
GTTCAAGGTTCGTACTATCCATTCGTTCATACCTACCCTAGTGTGCATTCACAGAAAAAAATTCAGCTATGATAAAATGACGTATGTCTGGCGGTCCTGGGATCTTACTCTATTATGCCAGGAAAAGATTTCAGTTTCCGATATAAAATATAAAATAAGTTGAAAACGAAATAAAGCCAAATTGGTCTTATTTCGGTTTGGTTGCCAAACGAAATAAAGCAGAATTTCCAATTTGGTCTTATTTCGTTTTTGAAAATGTAATTAGACCAATTTTTTAATTTCAGCTTTATTTCGTTTGGCACTATTTCACGTCACCGAAGTAGAGCGCTCGAAAAACTGAAGCTTTATTTAGTGTCATAATTATGTTTTCTTGTTTTGTTAATCTTATTGTTGCTAGCATGCTAGATTTTTTACTGTGAGTATGATCCTCACCAAACCAATGAGCCCTGATAATCCATTTGAAAACTAATTTAATCCCGCTCTCTGTGCTGGCTTAAATCAGTTAAGAAGCCATACATCATCTTCATCACCATCCTTAATGCATCGTCAATGTGGTGTAAGCAATAGAAAACTGTATTTGAACTCATGACTCCATAACTGTGTTTCCACATATAAACAACATGACTTTGAATATGGAAATCAACAAATAGCTTATTTTTCTTATTTGTCGTTGCATTAAGTTATGAATGACTATAGTTGTTGTTTTTTAACTTTTGTTGAAGCGAGTTTTGTATTATATTGCCAATGGCAGAGTAGCACTAAGCTGCTATTTAAGTGATAGCTGTAGAACATTAAAAAAAATATAAACGAGAAAAGGTTTTACCAAGTCGTTTTGCAGACCTACACAATTCAAAACGAACTTGCTACCAGTTTAATGTGGAAAATGTATACAAATATGCAGTGAAAATAAATTCCAAGCCATAAAAGAACTAGAGGAAAGTAAGTTATTCTATTGAAAAATGGTTTTTGAACTGCTAAATTGTCCTGACAGCGTTACTATCAAATAAATTGAATGATATTGCATTGGGGACCTTTAATCATGATTGGAATTTATTCTTTCGACTAAGGATGAAATTTAGCTTGGGATTCATTTTTGAAACCCTTTCGCTTGGCTTGCATGCCATTTTGAAAGATGTCACCCAATCTGTAGTCCAGTCAGGAAACCAAAATCTCTGCGTATTTTTGTCGGGGGGGGGGGACCTTATTTTTTTTATCAAAAAAACGGCAACACTGACATTTTAACCGAAGCTTACTCAACACTTATTTTTAAAGAAATCAATTGTGGCTTGCGTCCAAGTGACAGGATAACAACAATGCCTCCCAAGCTAAATTACTGTCTTTGGAATTAATTCCAATCATTAAAAAGGTACCCCCAAAAAGCACACGGGGATCAATTTCCTGTATAGGATTATGAAATGGTTTTATTATAATTTATAACAATTTTTGTTCAATTTAAGTCAGATTTATTGTTTTTAGTTGAGCCATTTTTATATTTTTTATATGGAAGCACTGAAATGGTATTCTCAATTCCTATTGTAAAAATAGAAAAAACCATTTGTTTCTAATTATACGAGAAAAACTATAAGGATCCTCAAACTACATTCATGAAATGTTTATTGTTTAGATATGTTTGTGTTTTATATGCTATTATGCTTATTATTTTGTGCAACAATCTTGCATATTTACGGCATGGGATGGGAACCCCTGCAACTGCAATAAGACCCCAAGACAATGGGAGTCATGCATATCATCATGGGATAAGTTGTCGATTACCCGTAAAAACGGGGTGTTCAATTTGATGCGCTCTAAATAATGCGTGTGGAGTTTTTTGTTTCGCAGTTGTCATTTTTCTCGATGTTAATGACAGTTGACATTCTATAACGAAGACACATAGTATTTTTAAACATGATACATACATATACATATGTTTCTAGTATCTACATAAAATTCAGAATTTTCATCACTATACAACTCTCCATATCTTTTTATTAAACCTTGGAAACTCGAAACAACATCATTGTATCTACGTCAAGCTTGATCAACATCCTCCTAATTTAAATTATTGACACCTGTCAGTTTATTGATACTATAACATAGCTGTCAATAACAGATGTTTTATTATCCCCCAATGGCATTTTTTTGTTTGTTGTTGTTGTAGAATTTTTAATGTTATATGGAATCAACAGTTTGTCATGAATTGCAAATATACCTTCATACATATATTACATATGCAAATAATCGACAAACAAAAAGCCTGGTATGTACTTGAGTATCAATTTGCGTTGTCTCCTCGAATTGACAAGGACATTGACTGATATTCCACACTCTCAATCTCAAGTGTCAGCAGTCGCTGTTGACAAACAAAGCCAAATATTAATATTGAATCTCTCAGCCAAGGCAGAGCATGAACATGAGGAATAACTTGAATGATAAACTGAACGCCTTCTTACTTCGCATGCCGTACATAAAATATGACTTATAGAATTCTTTCAAAATGTTTATTCAATAAAACAAAGCTGTGATTTATGAATTGAGATTGAAAGTAATTGTCAGTGGGGATACTCTTCGAATTTAGATTTTTTCGTATTAATATTACAAAATCTCATTGACATAAATTGGTCATACACCAGTTGATTGAATTTGACTGTACATTTTTTGTAAAAAGAGAAGATACATACAGTCAGAGTCAAAAGTAAGTAAATACAAAAATGATTTTTGGATTTAGATATATGAAATTTAAATACAAAAGTATAGTTACGTGCCGAGCGTAACGTTTAATAAAAAAAATGAATTATATGCCCCAACCACTGGGCATTAAATAAAAACACTTTGATTTACTATTTTTCAATTACAAGAACTTTATTTATTTTTATCTTAATACTAACATTGAGTATTATTATTTATGGTGCTGACCCCTTACCACTGGTGGGGGGAAGTCAGATAGGACTGGAGATCTCGAAGGGTTGTTGTCGGTGACAAAACTGTTGATACTCTGGATTCTGTCTGCTGGAGCTGGGGTATTTATACTCCTCGATCCATGATGAAATACTTATTGCAAGGGTTGCAATATGCTGATTTAGCTGTTTGGCTATTTGGCGAGATAGCCTTGAAATTGGATATCCTCATCCGTTGGAAATGGTGCATATCAGCACTTTGATTTGATTATTAATTATTTCTATTTTATTACTTTGTTTATGTTGAACACTTGTGTCAATAATAGTGTCCAACTCATAGGGGACAATTTCTGCGTGTCAGCAATTGGAATCGTTTGTTCTTATTAATTAGTTTGGCGGCGATTGTATTTGATGAGATTTAATGGCTGAACACTTGTGCCGTGTCGATACATGATTTCTGGCTAAGGGTGGTGATCTCATCATTGGAGCAGGAATGATCTTGTTTGTAGATCATTCATGGTGATGTCATCTTCCGGTTGCTGTAACCATTTAGGACGCTGAAGAGGTTGTATGGATGTGTTGGAGGCTTGACATATGTCGATGCCGTAACTCCCCCCTTCTTAAGATTCTGCTCCGCAGAATCGGAAGTTTTTAACTCGATATTAACTTCTGTGTTGTGGGATTGTCCTTTGTTTTTAATTTTAATAATTATTATTATGAAGATTATGTTTCCCACTATTATTAAAATAATTGTGCCAAATGTTATTCCTTCAATTATCGAATGCCTTGCTTTAATTTCCTTGATTATTTTTCTGTTTTTTATGTTATCGAAATGGATTTGTGGTAGTGATATGTTCACCGAGATATTCCTGATTTTTATGTCATTGAAGTTTGGTATTACGAAGTTTTCGCTTATTAATAGGTTTTCATATTCAATTTGGTTTATACTAAGTTTACAATTTTCAAAATTAATTAAATTATTTCCATAAATTCTTATATCATATTGATTACAATTATGTTTTATATAGGTTTTTGGTATATTCTTGGTTACAATTATATTATCTGTTAATTGTTTAATAATTTTTTGTTTGTTTACTTTAAAATTACATGAGGGTTTATCTTTTAAAATTTGTGAAATACAATTATCTTTTAATTTCTTTAATTGTTTTTTCATTATAATAGGTTTTTCGGTATATTCATATATGGTGTTATTATTATTAATTAAGATTACAGTAGTATAATTTGTTTCAATTTCAAGTCCATTTTTATTTGGAATTGGTTCAATTAATACTTTATAATATTTACCTATATCATAAGTTGGTATCATTATTACAAAAATTATCTTATTATTATGTAACACTATAGAGCTTTTAATATTTGTTAATTCTCTGAATGAAATGTTATATTTTGAAATTTCTTCGGTTGTAAGCAGATCTCTGCCTAGAACTCCTAATTTGCAAAGTAATAAATTATCTTTAATTTTTCTTACTTGTTCTCTTAATAATTGAATATCATATTGAATTTGAAAAATATGTTGCATATGCTCTATTGTGCTTAAACTTAAATTAACTGCTTCATACATATTATATAATTGTTTACTTATTTTTTCTTGTTGTATATTTATGTGATTAGTAACATTTTGCATTATCTTATTAAAATCATTATTAATTTGTATTTGTTCATTCATATTTTCAATAATATTTTTATTGTTTTGTTCATTAACATCTAGTCTTTCTCTTATTTCTTTTTCATCATCGGAGTCCATTACTCCTGCTAATAATTTCATTCCTTTACCCCATATATTTATCAATCCTCGTTTAGATTTACTATGTGGAATTAGATTATTTATTTCATCTCTTAATGAATTAAAGCTATGTATCATTGCTGGATATTGATAAGTATAATTAAGACTTGCTATATTTTCATGTATTATATTTAAATTCTTTTCCCATGAGTTAATTTCTACGCTATGTAATATTTTCTTGTAACTTGATATTATTTGAAGTTCTGAATCTCTAATCATGATAAAACCTTGTCCTTCATTTAAATTTGTTATGTCCAACTTTTGTCCTTTAAGAGTCAGTATTGTCGTCATGATAAGTATTGTTTGTATGTAGTTCCTAATTTGTAGATGCATTTTGAACCTGAAATTTACGAGGTTTTTTGATTTTCGATTTGTGATACTGTTTATTGTTACTAGCTAAAATTGTTACTTTATTATTTCTAAGTGCCTTAAATGATCTGAATCTTGGTTTTAATTTATTAATATTTCTTTCTTTATAGTAGAATGGATAATCCTGTTTATAACTGATCTGATCTTCTCGTGTTCTATTTCTGCTATATATTATTTTCTTTTTATTTTCAAGTGTTTTCTTGAATGCTTTTTCTGCTAAATTATTCGGAATTCTTTTAAAGAATAATTCGAATGGAGTATATCTAGTTGCAGAACAGATTGAATTATTGTAAGCAAATAGTGCTTTGAGTAATGCTTCATTTGTAGTTAAAGTATTATGATTTTTCAATATTCTGAAATGTTCCATTAATGTGGAATGAAAACGTTCTACTGGGGAGTTTGAGTTTGAATTACTAACGGTTGTAAAGTGTAAATCTATGTTTTCATTTCTTAAAAATTCTTGAAATTCGATAGACGTAGCGGCTTTTTCCTGATCTATTACTAGAAGTTTAGGTTTTCCGAATGTACTTATGTATTTTAAAATTCCTTCTTTTAAGTGTACCGCGTTTCTCGATTGAAGTTCGTAAGCCTGTGCATAACGACTGTATTTATCTACTATAGTAAGTATTGGTATTCCTTTTTGTGGAAAGAAAATGTCTACGTGTAGTATTTCTAATGGGGTTTTTGGAGTTTCTGTAAACTCAAATTTAGGTTTGGGAGGATTTCTCTCATATTTTTCTATTTGACAAATATTGCAATTATTAATAAATTTCATAATTTTTTCTTTCAAATTTGGAAAATAATATTCTCTTTTAATGTGTTCAAAGGATTCATTTATTCCTCTATGATTGTTTTCCTTGTGATAGTCTATTATAATTCTATCCTGTTCCCGTTCATCTATTATATCTTTCAAAAGTTTTGTACATCTGAGTACTTTGAATCGTTTAGATCTATGAAAATAATTTTTATAGACGTTTTGAAAGTCAATAAATAGTGAAAGATCTTCAATAAATATTGCGTTTGTAGCTTTTGGGTTAAAATGATTTTTTATAATTTGTATAATGTCATTTTCTGTGAAGTTTTTATACTTTATTATTTTTCTTGTTTTGTTGAATATTTTCTTTGTTCTTATTTGGTTTGCTCCACTTTGGAGTCTTTCTATTATTATTTGATTTTTAAATAAATTTAGAGGTGATTCTGATATTGGTATATATCCCTGATCATCTTCTTCTGCACTATGTACTGTAGCTGCTGTTTCTATTTCTATTTCATTAAAATTTACTTCAATAGGAATTCTACTTAATGCATCTGCATTTGAATTCTTTTTACCCTGTTTATAATCTATTTCATAGTTATATTCTTCCATCTGAAGTTTCCATCTTACCAGTTTACTGTTGGGTTCTTTAATATTCATTAGCCATTTTAAAGGTTTATGATCTGTCTGTATTTTAAATTTTGTACCGTAAAGGTACGGCCTAAAGTACTTGGTTGCCCAAATAATTGCTAACAGTTCTTTTTCAATTGTCGAATAATTTTGTTCATGTGAGTTTAATGTTCTACTTGCATAACAAATAGGATGTTCATTACCTTCTTGGTTTTGTGATAAAATTGCTCCTATCGCGAAGTTTGATGCGTCTGTGTTAAGAATAAATGGTTTTGAAAGGTCTGGATAAGCTAAAATTGGCTCATCAATTAGCATATTTCGACAATCTTCGAAACATTTTATGTAAGTTTCGTTTTTAATATCTATTTTTCTACCTTTTTTTAGTTTTTCAGTTAATGGCTTAGTTAATCTTGCAAAATCTTTTATGAATTTTCTGTAATATCCTAATAGACCTAAGAATTGTCTTATTTGCTTTTGCGTTTTAGGTATTGGGTAATTCTTTACAGCTTCTATCTTCTTGGGATTTGGTCTTATACCATCTCTACATACTATGTGTCCTAAAAATTCTACCTCTTTTTTTAAAAATTGACTTTTATCAATCTGAATTTTTAGATTTGCTTTATTTAAAGCTTCAAATACTTCTTCTAAATGATTGATATGTTCATTTAGTGTTGGTGAGTATACAATTATGTCGTCCATGTAGACTAGACATATTTTATCGATTAGCTCATTAAGAACATTGTCCATTACGCGTTGAAACGTAGCAGGTGCGTTCTTTAAACCGAATGGCATACGAGTAAATTCGTAGTGACCATTGTCGACTGAAAACGCTGTCTTCTTAACATCTCGTGCGTCTACCTCTATTTGATGGAAGCCTGACGCGAGGTCAAGAGTTGTGAAATATTGGCACTTTCCTAATTTATCTAGGATTTCATTAATATTAGGTATAGGATACCTGTCATCAATGGTTTTTTCATTCAATTTCCGAAAGTCAATGACTAAACGCCATTTTTGTACACCTTGGGAGTTGACCTTTTTTGGTACTATCCATACTGGCGATGACCACGGTGAATTACTTGGCCTTATTATTCCTTGATTCAGCATGTCCTTTATTTGGGACTGAATCTCCTGCTTATGAGCAAATGGGTATCGATAACTTTTTGAGTACACTGGTTTTTCATCAACTGTGGTGATTTCATGTTTCACTGTATTTGAAAATGTAAGGTCTTGATCATTTTCCTTAAATAGGTGATCGTACTTACTTAATAATTGATTTAGTTTGTTTAATTCTAAATTATTTAGGTGATCAGTTTCTATATCACTTATTTTATAATTTTGAATATCTAAATCTTCTTCTACACTATATGGATGTGTGTTTTCCATATTGTATAGTTCTGTTAGATCTATTATTGATCCTTGGTCGGATTCTTTAGATCCTTCAAGATTTTTGGTTAGGTTTCTTGATAACCATTGATCTACATTAGTTTTAGATCGTTTAGTATCACTTCTTCCAGATTCAATGTCTGTTTGGTCAGTTTCTACCCATTGAAGTTTGGATACTAATTTCCTTTTACCTTTTTTGGATTTATTTATTTTATCAGATTTTGTTGCTTCTACCCGATCATTTTGCGACCATTGGAGCTCTGATTTTTCTAATTTTTTATTTTTATTTTGTCCTTTTTTGGATCTATTTGTTTTATCAGATTCTGTTGCTTCTACCCGATCATTTTGCGACCATTGGAGCTCTGATTTTTCTATTTTTTTATTTTTATTTTGTCCTTTTTTGGATTTATTTGTTTTATCAGATTCTGTTGCTTCTACCCGATCATTTTGCGACCATCGGAGCTCTGATTCTTCTATGCTTTTATTATCATTTTCTAAGTTACAAAATTGTGTAGCTTTGTTTTCGCATTTGGTAACTTTTAATGGTTGTGTTATTTCTAATCTTGTTACTTTATCTGAATAGTTTATTATTTTGACTTTAACTGTCCAATTTTTAGATACAAATATCTTACTAAATATCTGGAGGTCTTCATTGAGACGAAGTTTTCTGAATTTAACATTGCCGTTTTCGACATCTACGGGTACTGTTATTGAACGTATAGTTCGTGGTTGAAATTTAAAGGTTCTTGCAACGTTTAGTTGAGGTTTATATTTAATTTCTAATTCTTTGTTTCCTCTTTTTAGAATATTTCTTGACAAATCAATGATCATATTATGTGTTTTCAAAATGTTATTACCTATGAGTATATCAAAATAGGCGTGGAATTCACACAAGTAGAGTTCTATTGGTGGTTCATCGTCACCAAATTCTCTAAATAAGGGTATTTTAACCTGTTCATCAATTATTGGTCCTTGTCCACTAACTGTATTTACTATGAGTGTAGGGAATATTTTTCTCGCACAATCTTTCTGAAGTACCTTTGGGTTTACAAAGGATAAATTTGAGCCTGTGTCTATTAATGCCTTAAGGGTTCTTACTCTACGGTTAGTTAATACTGTAACTTCTATGTATGGTAAAACTACTGTTCCGAGGCCCTCATACGAAAATTTTCTTGTACAAATACATCTTGCCGTATTTGATTTTTATTTCTATTTCTATTGAAATTGTTATTATTGTTGTTACTTCTATTGAAGTTATTATTATTATTACTATTACCCATTCGATTAAAAGCTCTCTGTAAGGTTGATGGGGATGGATCTATTTCCATTGGTACTGGTTTTTCATATTTTCTATTTTGAATTTGCTGTGATCTATTTGTAAAATTTGGAATGAAAGGAGTATTCTGCTTATTAGAAGAGAAGTTCAAGTTGAAGTTATTGCGGTTATTGTCCGCGAGACCTAATGTAATTTCATAAGCTTCTTCCAAAGTATCTGGATCACGACTCAGTACTATTGTTTTGAAGGGTTCCCTAAGTCCTTTTACAAACGTATCTAATCCTTCTTTTATGTTCCTGCGCATCATGCGTTTCCTAATTTCTACATCTTCTTCAGTTAGTCTCAATTTTGTGTTAAGTGTCGTTACTATTTCTAGAATTTGGTCGAAAAATTTCGACAAGCTGCCTGTTTGGCGAAGAAGACTCAATTGATTATAGAGGGTTCTTTCGTCCCTATGGTCTGAAAAATGTCTTTGTAAAATTTCCTTAATTTCATCCCAACTATCTGGGTTTCCATAAAGTCTAAGTCTATCTGATGCCCTATCTTTAATTTTATTTCTAATTGCTTGTGCCCATATTGTAAGCGGGGCATTTTCAATCTGACACAAAATATTCCACACTGTATCTACACTTTTTATAAAGTTTTCTAATTCTTTACTATTTCCAGTAAAATCCGGAAGATTCTTGATAATATCTGGGGTTAATAGGATGTTTGCCATTTTATTTTTTTTTTTTTTTTTTTTTTTACTTTTAAATGAAAATAAGAGAAAAACTTACAGTTTTAAAAATGTGTACGGTTCTTAGTAATAATAATGTTGATAGTTGAAGTATAGTTGATTGCTGCTTTCTTCTTCTTCACTTGGTAATTTTATTTATTTGCACTTTTTGCGATTATTAAATTGTCGTAGTAGTATTTCGTATTTTTATAATTTAATTTTCACACTTTTAATTTTTGTAGTGATTTCAGATATTTGTATTTCCGCACTTTTACAAAATTTTTTTAAGAGTTCGTTTAATGTAGGTGTTTATCGACTGCGCCAGTTACGTGCCGAGCGTAACGTTTAATAAAAAAAATGAATTATATGCCCCAACCACTGGGCATTAAATAAAAACACTTTGATTTACTATTTTTCAATTACAAGAACTTTATTTATTTTTATCTTAATACTAACATTGAGTATTATTATTTATGGTGCTGACCCCTTACCACTGGTGGGGGGAAGTCAGATAGGACTGGAGATCTCGAAGGGTTGTTGTCGGTGACAAAACTGTTGATACTCTGGATTCTGTCTGCTGGAGCTGGGGTATTTATACTCCTCGATCCATGATGAAATACTTATTGCAAGGGTTGCAATATGCTGATTTAGCTGTTTGGCTATTTGGCGAGATAGCCTTGAAATTGGATATCCTCATCCGTTGGAAATGGTGCATATCAGCACTTTGATTTGATTATTAATTATTTCTATTTTATTACTTTGTTTATGTTGAACACTTGTGTCAATAATAGTGTCCAACTCATAGGGGACAATTTCTGCGTGTCAGCAATTGGAATCGTTTGTTCTTATTAATTAGTTTGGCGGCGATTGTATTTGATGAGATTTAATGGCTGAACACTTGTGCCGTGTCGATACATGATTTCTGGCTAAGGGTGGTGATCTCATCATTGGAGCAGGAATGATCTTGTTTGTAGATCATTCATGGTGATGTCATCTTCCGGTTGCTGTAACCATTTAGGACGCTGAAGAGGTTGTATGGATGTGTTGGAGGCTTGACATATGTCGATGCCGTAACTGTATACAAAAATTGCATTCCAATAACAAAAACCAACAACTTTATTCAATATCAATTAATCAAAACAATAATATTCACAATAAGACTAATGTATTTTTTCCTAATAAAAACAAAACATACTCCATATTTAACGCGTTTATCTTTTGGTTTAAATTCCATGTAACTGCAGATATCATAAGGGTGTTTACTCACTTTTGGCGCTCACTGTACATACACTCCTGTTCATTTGAATAGGTAACAAATTTTCTAGTCCGATTTACCGTTATGATTCCGAATTGAGCGGACTAAATTAATTTTTGTAAATGGCGTTCGAGAAAGCATCCAATTTATGCAACAATGAGAAAACACACAATATTAAACCTATCGTCATTTCCCGTTTTATTGTCATTTCTTTAAATTCAAGTAAGGCTAAGACTCAAGCACTTAATTAGCATATACAAAGCATCTTATTATTGCATTATTAGATTTTTACATTTCTGTTTGGTGGTGTTACTTAACACACGAAAGTTTGCCACCCATATTATACGAAAGACATAAGAACACTAAAAAAAAAAGGAATTACAAGATAGAAAGTAGATACTAAACTTATAAATTCTCACGCTAGTTGACCAAAACTCCAACATTGCCCTTTATGAATAGTTTAAAACACTTTTTTTAATATTATTCAAAAACACCTTCATACTCATTTAACAAGAACCATTTAAACGAAGCCGGTAGTTCTCCAAAGGAAGACTCAAAGGCATTTCGGAGATTTGTTAATTCAAAAATGAAATGTTTTTTATGTAATGGACACCATTAATGTTAATAACTTTTTGGTGAAAAATGTATGAAGTTTTTTTGTAGACAAGCCTTTGGTAAATGTTACGGAAACTATTAAAGAAATGTACTTAGGTACCAGTTATAGCTATCATTGAAACTCATCATTCAAAACTTTAATGATTGATTTTGAGACGTTTAGAAAGCAAATCATTCATTATTTTGATGGACGATTAAATCTCAAGACTAAATTAATATTTCTAGTCAAAACAAAATTTCAAATTGGCCCAACTTTCCACAAAAATTGACTTTTGATTTTTCAATGATCATTGGTAAGGTAGTTCAATCATTGAAATAATAAAAGTCTTTTTATGTAGAAAGTTGGGCCTATTTGAATTATTTTTTTGGCTAAATATATTAACTAAGTCTTAAGCCTTAAGTCTTAATCATTTATTCTTTTGATGAAAAAATAAAGCCAAAGACCTAATTAATATTTCTAGCCAAAAAAATTGTTCAAATAGGCCCAACTTTCCACATAAAAAGACTTTTCTTATTTCAATTATTGAACTACCTTACCAATGATCATTGAAAAATTAAAAGTCATTTTTTGTGGAAAGTTGGGCCTGTTTGAATTTTTTTTTTACTAGAAATATTAATGAAGTCTTAAGCTTTGATAGTCCATCAAAATAAAAAATGATTTTGCCTCCTAAATGTCTCAAAATCAATCATTAAAATTTTCAATGATGAGTTTCAATGATAGCTATAACTGGCGCCTTAATGTCCAAGCAAATTGCAATAGTATCCCAGTCGTCACAAAAAAATATTTATCTAAAGGTATTGCTATTATACAAAAGATGAACAATCTGGCTACAGACCTGTGTACTTAAAGCATAAGTACAAGTACAAGTACAATTACCTTGTACTTGAAATTTTTTAAGTACCAGTACAATTCCTTGGTACTTGTACTTAAAAATTTCAAGTACCAGTACCGGTACTTGTACTGGTACTTTAATTCCACAAAAGTACTTGAAATTTTTGTATTGATTACTTTTGTACTTATTATTTGTACTTAAATACTTTTCAATTCCATTTTAATTCCAAAAGTACTTATTATCCTCTTTAATTACTTTTAATTACTTTTCGAAAAAAATCTGGAAATAATATATGTTTTAAACCAAAATTGCCGTGGTCGACAAAAGGTGGTTTTCAGAGTCGTGGTCATTGTATTCGTCTTGTTCTAGTCTCACAGTTGTCACAGTGACCGTTTACATCGTTTTCTCGGAATGGTGTTTTGCCGTCACCCCGCTTCGCTTTGGTCTCGCTATAGTCTTGCCAATGTTTTTTGTTTTTTTTTTTTCAAAATAAAATTTTTCAAAGAGGTTAAAATAATCTGAAAACGTGGTTCAGAAAATTGATTTTTCAATTTTGGGTCGACGTTGGTCTATCTGGGATCTGGCCGGACGATTATGATCTGGAATTTGGACGGGCGACTATTGTTTGGATCTGGACGGATGACTGGTCTGGCTCTGGACGGACGACGATGGTCGGTATGACAGGGTTGGGTCTGTGACGGAATCTGGGACTGGGACAAAAGTTCTGGAGGTGGGTCTTGAACCGGGACAAAGGATAATTTTTTTCTTTTCGAAGAATTTATTGAAAAAAACAACTTTGAATTTTTTTTTGAAAATTCATAACAAAACAAACTTTTTTCGGAATTTTTTTTACAAATTAAAAAAAAATTGCGTTTGTGCCAAATATTATTGTTTGAGTTAAAATTAAGAAAAAGACTTTGTATTTACTTTTTAACCAACTCCTTTTATTTTTTAGAACTGGCACTTCCTAGATCACGAATATGCATTTTATAAGTCGCTAGGACGCTTTAGTTTAGCCACTAATCGCGTTTAAAGATAAAAGTCGATTTTTCGTATAAATTCATTCATATTTCGAAGAAAAATTAAAAGAAGAAAAAAAATGTTGAGAAAAGTTTAATTTTTGATTGAAATTTTCAAACAAAAGAAAAAAATAATTTTTATTTTGAAGAAAAACAAAATTTCTATGAACGTAAATTTTTCTTCAAAAAAGTTTAGGATAAAGGTTGTTTTTTTTTTTTCTAAATTTTCCAAAAAAAAAGTTTATATTTCTATGTAATTTTTTCAAAAAAAACCACCTCTGTCCAGAATCCAGACTCACCCAAAAAATATGGCTGTTTTCGAAAACACAACTTTGGGGAGACTTTAGCGAGACCGATCTCAAAAGCCACCAATTTCAAAATGTCACGGCGAGACCAAAGATAGACCATAGCGAGAAAACCACGAAACAGATTCCAGTGTAAACAGTCACTGTGAGACAAGATCGAGACGAATGTAATGACCACGTCACTAAAAACCACGTTTGAACGACCACGGCGATTTTGGTTTAAGACATACATACATAATATTATTTCTAGTTTCTTATCAAAAAGGAATTATAAGTACTTATGGAATTAAAAAGGAATTGTAAAGTATTTAAGTACAGCCCACAAAAGTACAAAAGTATTCAATACAAAAATTTCAAGTACTTTTGTGGAATTAAAGTACCAGTACAAGTACCGGTACTGGTACTTGAAATTTTTAAGTACAAGTACCAAGGAATTGTACTGGTACTTAAAATTTTTTAGTACACGGTATTTGTACTTAAATTTTACCTAAGTAACAATATACTTAATTACTTTACAGCTCTGGGCTAGACTTTTAAACTGTCATTATGTGAATAAGAATAATTTTTTTAATTCATAAATCATTTTGATATTAAAAACGAATCCAACACCATTCCAAAGCCACATCATCTATGTCTTTTTGTGCATTTACAGATGACAATAAAATCTCCTTCTGTTCCACTCAGATGTGATTAATTTCAAACCAAGGAGAAGATAAATCATCATAGATACTCAAAGTATGTATATGTACATATATCTATATCGTTGTCGTTGTCGTACAATCAAAACAAACCACATTCTATCCACATCAGCTTCAGTCTCAGCTGGCGCAACAATGACTCATTCAATAAAACAATTTCTCATTTTCCGCCCATGAACCAGTTTCTTTTGCAGTTGTATGTGGTAGGATCAATAATATCGATACTTTCCCGTAAGAATGTATTAAGTGACATTTTCAAAATTTTAAATTAAATTTTTAGAATACCTCTTATCCAGTTATTTATTTGGGTATTTTGTTGCAATAAACAGATTTTTAGAGGCATTTTGATTCGATGCCTTTAAATTTTTTGAATTGTCGCTTAATACATTCTTAGGGAAGGTATCAACATGTACTTAAAATTGCGGCACGAATTTAAGGAGAAAGAAAATATACAAACTTATTTATTTTTTATTTTTTTGGCAGAAACGGGAAAAGCATTCTTACGAGTAGAGATCAGAAAAATCGGAATAAAATTTCAATTTATTTGATTTAAAAAGGTAAAATCATTGTTTAAGCTCGAAAATTATTGATAAACTTCTATAAATTTTGTTTGTGATTGGAATGGTCTTCTTTCATCCTAATGCAGTGTTCTTAACAAGTTTTAAAAAACTCTTATAATAACTCAATAATTAAGACCCAATGGAAACATAAAGTAAAGTTATTGTGTTCTTCACCAACAAATTTCACATCACAATCATGATAGTTTTTTTCTATCATGATAGTTTTTTCTATCATGATAGTTTTTTCTATCATGATAGTTTTTTCAATCATGATAGTTTTTTCTATCATAATAGTTTTTTTTCTATCATGATAGTTTTCTCTATCATGATAGTTTTTTCTATCATGATAGTTTTTTTCTATCATGATATTTTTTTCTATCATGATAGTTTTTTTCTATAATGATAGTTTTTTCTTTCATGGTAGTTTTTTCTATCATGATAGTTTTTCTATCATGATAATTTTTTTCTATCATGATAGTTTTTTCTATCATGATAGTTTTTTTCTATCAGGATAGTTTTTTCTATCATGATAGTTTTTTCTATCATGATTGTTTTTCCTATCATGATAGTTTTTTCTATCATGATAGTTTTTTCTATCATGATAGTTTTTTCTATCATGATAGTTTTTTCTATCGTGATAGTTTTTTCTATTATGATAGTTTTTTCTATCATGATAGTTTTTTCTATCATGATAGTTTTTTCTGTCATGATAGTTATTTCTATCATGTTAGTTTTTTCTCATGATAGTTTTTTCTATCATGATAGTTTTTTCTATCATGATAGTTTTTTCTATCATAATAGTTTTTTTTCTATCATGATAGTTTTTTTCTATCATGATAGTTTTTTCTATCGTGATAGTTTTTTTTCTATCATGATAGTTTTTTCTATTATAATAGTTGTTTCTATCATGCTAGTTTTTTCTATCATAATAGTTTTTTTTCTATTTGATAGTTTTTTCTATCATGATATTTTTTTCTATCATGATAGTTTTTTATATCATGATAGTTTTTTCTATCATGATAGTTATTTCTAGCATGATAGTTTTTTCTAATAATAGTTTTTTCTATCATGATAGTTTTTTCTATCATAATAGTTTTTTCTAACATGATAGTTTTTTCTATCATGATAGTTTTTTTCTATCGTGATAGTTTTTTCTATCATGATAGTTTTATTCTATCATGATAGTTTTTTCTATCATGATAGTTTTTTCTATCATGATAGTTTTTTTCTATCATGATAGCTTTCTCTATCATGATAGTTTTTTCTATCATGATAGTTATTTCTATCATGATATTTTTTTCTCATGATAGTTTTTTCTATCATGATAGTTTTTTCTATCATGATAGTTTTTTTCTATCATGATAGTTTTTTCTATCATGATAGTTTTTTCTATCATGATAGTTTTTTGTATCATGATAGTTTTTTCTATCATGATAGTTTTTTTCTATCATGATAGTTTTTCTATCATGATAGTTTTTTCTATCATGATAGTTTTTTTCATCAATATAGTTTTTTCTATCATGACAGTTTTTTTCTATCATGATAGATTTTTCTATCATGATAGTTTTTTCTATCATGATAGTTTTTTCTATCATGATAGTTTTATCTATCATAATATTTATTTCTATCATGATAGTTTTTTCTCATGATTGTTTTTTCTATCATGATAGTTTTATCTATCATGATAGCTTTTTTCTATCATGATATTTTTTTCTATCATGATAGTTTTTTTCTATCATGATAGTTTTTTCTATCATGATAGTTTTTTGTATCATGATAATTTTTTTCTATCATGATAGTTTTTTCTATCATGATAGTTTTTTTCTATCAGGATAGTTTTTTCTATCATGATAGTTTTTTCTACCATGATAGTTTTTCCTATCATGATAGTTTTTTCTATCATGATAGTTTTTTGTATCATGATAGTTTTTTGTATCATGATAGTTTTTTCTATCGTGATAGTTTTTTTTCTATCATGATATTTTTTTCTATCATGATAGTTTTCTCTATCATGATAGTTTTTTCTATCGTGATAGTTTTTTTTTCTATCATGATAGTTTTTTCTATCATGATAGTTTTTTCTATCATGATAGTTATTTCTATCATGTAAGTTTTTTCTCATGATAGTTTTTTCTATCATGATAGTTTTTTCTATCATGATAGTTTTTTCTATCATGATAGTTTTTTCTATCATAATAGTTTTTTTTCTATCATGATAGTTTTTTTCTATCATGATAGTTTTTTCTATCATGATAGTTTTTTTTCTATCATGATTGTTTTTTCTATCATGATAGTTTTTTCTATCATGATAGTTTTTTATATCATAATAGTTTTCTCTAACATGATAGTTTTTTCTATCATGATAGTTTTTTCTATCATGATAGGTTTTTCTATCATGATAGTTTTTTCTATCATGATAGTTTTATCTATCATGATAGTTTTTTCTATCATGATAGTTTTTTCTATTATGATAGTTTTTTCTCATGATAGTTTTTTCTATCATGATAGTTTTTTCTATCATGATAGTTTTTTCTATCATGATAGTTTTTTCTATCATGATAGTTTTTTATATCATGGTAGTTTTTTCTACCATGATAGTTTTTTCTATCATGATAGTTTTTTCTATCATGATAGTTTTTTCTATCATGATATTTTTTTTCTATCATGATAGTTTTTTCTATCATGATAGTTTTTTGTATCATGATAGTTTTTTCTATCATGATAGTTTTTTCTATCATGATAGTTTTTTCTATCATGATAGTTTTTTCTATCATGACAGTTTTCTTCTATCATGATAGATTTTTCTATCATGATAGTTTTTTCTATCATGATAGTTTTTTCTATCATGATAATTTATCTATCATAATATTTATTTCTATCATGATAATTTTTCTCATGATTGTTTTTTCTATCAAGATAGTTTTATCTATCATGATAGCTTTTTTCTATCATGATATTTTTTTCTATCATGATAGTTTTTTTCTATCATGATAGTTTTTTCTATCATGATAGTTTTTTCTATCATGATAGTTTTTTGTATCATGATAGTTTTTTCTATCATGATAGTTTTTTTTCTATCATGATAGTTTTTTCTATCATGATAGTTTTTTCTATCATGATAGTTTTTTCTATCATGATAGTTTTTTCTATCATGACAGTTTTTTTCTATCATGATAGATTTTTCTATCATGATAGTTTTTTCTATCATGATAGTTTTTTCTATCATGATAGTTTTTTGTATCATGATAGTTTTTTCTATCATGATAGTTTTATCTATCATGATAGTTTTTTTCTATCACGATAGTTTTTTCTATCATGATAGTTTTTTCTACCATGATAGTTTTTTGTATCATGATAGTTTTCTCTATCATGATAGTTTTTTTTCTATCATGATAGTTTTTTCTATCATGATAGTTTTTTCTATCATGATAGTTTTTTCTATCATGATAGTTTTTTTCTATCATGAAAGTTTTTTTCTATCATGATAGATTTTTCTATCATGATAGTTTATCCTATCATGATAGTTTTTTCTATCATGATAGTTTTTTGTATCATGATAGTTTTTTCTATCATGATAGTTTTTTTTCTATCATGATAGTTTTTTCTATCATGATAGTTTTTTCTATCATGATAGTTTTTTCTATCATGATAGTTTTTTCTATCATGACAGTTTTTTTCTATCATGATAGTTTTTTCTATCATAATAGTTTTTTCTAACATGATAGTTTTTTCTATCATGATAGTTTTTTCTATCATGATAGTTTTTTCTATCATGATAGTTTTTTCTATCATGATAGTTTTATCTATCATGATAGTTTTTTCTATCATGATAGTTTTTTCTATTATGATAGTTTTTTCTCATGATAGTTTTTTCTATCATGATAGTTTTTTCTATCATGATAGTTTTTTCTATCATGATAGTTTTTTCTATCATGATAGTTTTTTTTCTATCATGATAGTTTTTTCTATCATGATAGTTTTTTCTATCATGATAGTTTTTTCTACCATGATAGTTTTTTCTATCATGATAGTTTTTTCTATCATGATAGTTT
Organism: Dasysyrphus tricinctus; assembly: GCA_963921185.1. Classification (NCBI taxonomy): domain Eukaryota; kingdom Metazoa; phylum Arthropoda; class Insecta; order Diptera; family Syrphidae; genus Dasysyrphus; species Dasysyrphus tricinctus. The sequence goes on along the minus strand of OY992532.1, from coordinate 21,042,462 downwards.
TTTCTATCATGATAGTTTTTTTCTATCATGATAGTTTTTTCTATCATGATAGTTTTTTCTATCATGATAGTTTTTTGTATCATGAAAGTTTTTTCTATCATGATAGTTTTATCTATCATGATAGTTTTTTTCTATCATGATAGTTTTTTCTATCATGATAGTTTTTTCTATCATGATAGTTTTTTGTATCATGATAGTTTTTTCTATCATGATAGTTTTTTTTCTATCATGATAGTTTTTTCTATCATGATAGTTTTTTCTATCATGATAGTTTTTTCTATCATAATAGTTTTTTGTATCATGATAGTTTTTTCTATCATGATAGTTTTTTTTCTATCATGATAGTTTTTTCTATCATGATATTTTTTTCTTTCATGATAGTTTTTTCTATCATGATAGTTTTTTCTATCATGACAGTTTTTTTCTATCATGATAGTTTTTTCTATCATAATAGTTTTTTCTTACATGATAGTTTTTTTTTTCATGATAGTTTTTTCTATCATGATAGTTTTTTCTATCATGATAGTTTTATCTATCATGATAGTTTTTTCTTTCATGATAGTTTTTTCTATTATGATAGTTTTTTCTCACGATAGTTTTTTCTATCATGATAGTTTTTTCTATCATGATAGTTTTTTCTATCATGATAGTTTTTTCTATCATGATAGTTTTTTCTATCATGATAGTTTTTTGTATCATGATAGTTTTTTCTATCATGATAGTTTTTTTTCTATCATGATAGTTTTTTCTATCATGATAGTTTTTTCTATTATGATAGTTTTTTCTATCATGATAGTTTTTTCTACCATGATAGTTTTTTCTATCATGATAGTTTTTTCTATCATGATAGTTTTTTCTATCATGATAGTTTTTTTTCTATCATGATAGTTTTTTCTATCATGATAGTTTTTTCTATCATGATAGTTTTTTCTATCATGATAGTTTTTTCTATCATGACAGTTTTTTTCTATCATGATAGTTTTTTCTATCATAATAGTTTTTTCTTACATGATAGTTTTTTCTATCATGATAGTTTTTTCTATCATGATAGTCTTTTCTATCATGATAGTTTTTTCTATCATGATAGTTTTATCTATCATGATAGTTTTTTCTATCATGATAGTTTTTTCTATTATGATAGTTTTTTCTCACGATAGTTTTTTCTATCATGATAGTTTTTTCTATCATGATAGTTTTTTCTATCATGATAGTTTTTTCTATCATGATAGTTTTTTGTATCATGATAGTTTTTTCCATCATGATAGTTTTTTTTCTATCATGATAGTTTTTTCTATCATGATAGTTTTTTCTATCATGATAGTTTTTTTTCTATCATGATAGTTTTTTCTATTATAAAAGTTTTTTCTATCATGCTAGTTTTTTCTATCATGATAGTTATTTCTATCATTATAGTTTTTTCTCATGATAGTTTTTTCTATCATGATAGTTTTTTCTATCATAATAGTTTTTTCTAACATGATAGTTTTTTCTATCATGATAGTTTTTTCTATCATGATAGTTTTTTCTATCATGATAGTTTTTTCTATCATGATAGTTTTTTCTATCATGATAGTTTTTTCTATCATGACAGTTTTTTCTATCATGATAGTTTTTTCTATCATGATAGTTTTTTCTACCATGATAGTTTTTTCTATCATGATAGTTTTTTCTATCATGATAGTTTTTTCTATCATGACAGTTTTTTCTATCATGATAGTTTTTTCTATCATGATAGTTTTTTCTATCATGATAGTTTTTTCTACCATGATAGTTTTTTCTATCATGATAGTTTTTTCTATCATGATAGTTTTTTCTATCATGACAGTTTTTTTCTATCATGATAGTTTTTTCTATCATAATAGTTTTTTCTTACATGATAGTTTTTTCTATCATGATATATTTTCTATCATGATAGTCTTTTCTATCATGATAGTTTTTTCTATCATGATAGTTTTATCTATCATGATAGTTTTTTCTATCATGATAGTTTTTTCTATTATGATAGTTTTTTCTCACGATAGTTTTTTCTATCATGATAGTTTTTTCTATCATGATAGTTTTTTCTATCATGATAGTTTTTTCTATCATGATAGTTTTTTCTATCATGATAGTTTTTTTTCTATCATGATAGTTTTTTCTATCATGATAGTTTTTTCTATCATGATAGTTTTTTCTATCATGATAGTTTTTTCTACCATGATAGTTTTTTCTATCATGATAGTTTTTTCTATCATGATAGTTTTTTCTATCATGATAGTTTTTTTCTATCATGATAGTTTTTTCTATCATGATAGTTTTTTCTATCATGATAGTTTTTTCTATCATGATAGTTTTTTCTATTATGATAGTTTTTTTTCTATCATGATAGTTTTTTCTATCATGATAGTTTTTTCTATCATGATAGTTTTTTCTATCATGATAGTTTTATCTATCATGATAGTTTTTTCTACCATGATAGTTTTTTCTATCATGATAGTTTTTTTCTATCATGATAGTTTTTTGTATCATGATAGTTTTTTCTATCATGATAGTTTTTTTTCTATCATGATAGTTTTTTCTATCATGATAGTTTTTTCTATCATGATAGTTTTTTCTATCATGATAGATTTTTCTATCATGACAGTTTTTTTCTATCATGATAGTTTTTTCTATCATAATAGTTTTTTCTTACATGATAGTTTTTTCTATCATGATAGTTTTTTCTATCATGATAGTCTTTTCTATCATGATAGTTTTTTCTATCATGATAGTTTTATCTATCATGATAGTTTTTTCTATCATGATAGTTTTTTCTATTATGATAGTTTTTTCTCATGATAGTTTTTTCTATCATGATAGTTTTTTCTATCATGATAGTTTTTTCTATCATGATAGTTTTTTTTCTATCATGATAGTTTTTTCTATCATGATAGTTTTTTCTATCATGATAGTTTTTTCTATCATGATAGTTTTTTCTATCATGATAGTTTTTTCTATCATGATAGTTTTTTCTATCATGATAGTTTTTTCTATCATGATAGTTTTTTCTATCATGATAGTTTTATCTATCATGATAGTTTTTTCTATTATGATAGTTTTTTCTCATGATAGTTTTTTCTATCATGATAGTTTTATCTATCATGATAGTCTTTTCTATCATGATAGTTTTTTCTATCATGATAGTTTTATCTATCATGATAGTTTTTTCTATCATGATTGTTTTTTCTCACGATAGTTTTTTCTATCATGATAGTTTTTTCTATCATGATAGTTTTTTCTATCATGACAGTTTTTTTCTATCATGATAGTTTTTTCTATCATGATAGTTTTATCTATCATGATAGTTTTTTCTATCATGATAGTTTTTTCTATCATGATAGTTTTTTGTATCATGATAGTTTTTTCTATCATGATAGGTTTATCTATCATGATAGTTTTTTTCTATCATGATAGTTTTTTCTATCATGATAGTTTTTTCTACCATGATAGTTTTTTGTATCATGATAGTTTTCTCTATCATGATAGTTTTTTTTCTATCATGATAGTTTTTTCTATCATGATAGTTTTTTCTATCATGATAGTTTTTTCTATCATGATAGTTTTTTTCTATCATGAAAGTTTTTTTCTATCATGATAGATTTTTCTATCATGATAGTTTATCCTATCATGATAGTTTTTTCTATCATGATAGTTTTTTGTATCATGATAGTTTTTTCTATCATGATAGTTTTTTTTCTATCATGATAGTTTTTTCTATCATGATAGTTTTTTCTATCATGATAGTTTTTTCTATCATGATAGTTTTTTCTATCATGACAGTTTTTTTCTATCATGATAGTTTTTTCTAACATGATAGTTTTTTCTATCATGATAGTTTTTTCTATCATGATAGTTTTTTCTATCATGATAGTTTTTTCTATCATGATAGTTTTATCTATCATGATAGTTTTTTCTATCATGATAGTTTTTTCTATTATGATAGTTTTTTCTCATGATAGTTTTTTCTATCATGATAGTTTTTTCTATCATGATAGTTTTTTCTATCATGATAGTTTTTTCTATCATGATAGTTTTTTTTTCTATCATGATAGTTTTTTCTATCATGATAGTTTTTTCTATCATGATAGTTTTTTCTACCATGATAGTTTTTTCTATCATGATAGTTTTTTCTATCATGATAGTTTTTTCTATCATGATAGTTTTTTTCTATCATGATAGTTTTTTCTATCATGATAGTTTTTTCTATCATGATAGTTTTTTGTATCATGAAAGTTTTTTCTATCATGATAGTTTTATCTATCATGATAGTTTTTTTCTATCATGATAGTTTTTTCTATCATGATAGTTTTTTCTATCATGATAGTTTTTTGTATCATGATAGTTTTTTCTATCATGATAGTTTTTTTTCTATCATGATAGTTTTTTCTATCATGATAGTTTTTTCTATCATGATAGTTTTTTCTATCATAATAGTTTTTTGTATCATGATAGTTTTTTCTATCATGATAGTTTTTTTTCTATCATGATAGTTTTTTCTATCATGATATTTTTTTCTTTCATGATAGTTTTTTCTATCATGATAGTTTTTTCTATCATGACAGTTTTTTTCTATCATGATAGTTTTTTCTATCATAATAGTTTTTTCTTACATGATAGTTTTTTTTTCATGATAGTTTTTTCTATCATGATAGTTTTTTCTATCATGATAGTTTTATCTATCATGATAGTTTTTTCTTTCATGATAGTTTTTTCTATTATGATAGTTTTTTCTCACGATAGTTTTTTCTATCATGATAGTTTTTTCTATCATGATAGTTTTTTCTATCATGATAGTTTTTTCTATCATGATAGTTTTTTTTCTATCATGATAGTTTTTTCTATCATGATAGTTTTTTCTATTATGATAGTTTTTTCTATCATGATAGTTTTTTCTACCATGATAGTTTTTTCTATCATGATAGTTTTTTCTATCATGATAGTTTTTTCTATCATGATAGTTTTTTTTCTATCATGATAGTTTTTTCTATCATGATAGTTTTTTCTATCATGATAGTTTTTTCTATCATGATAGTTTTTTCTATCATGACAGTTTTTTTCTATCATGATAGTTTTTTCTATCATAATAGTTTTTTCTTACATGATAGTTTTTTCTATCATGATAGTTTTTTCTATCATGATAGTCTTTTCTATCATGATAGTTTTTTCTATCATGATAGTTTTATCTATCATGAATGATAGTTTTTTCTATCATGATAGTTTTTTCTATTATGATAGTTTTTTCTCACGATAGTTTTTTCTATCATGATAGTTTTTTCTATCATGATAGTTTTTTCTATCATGACAGTTTTTTCTATCATGATAGTTTTTTCTATCATGATAGTTTTTTCTACCATGATAGTTTTTTCTATCATGATAGTTTTTTCTATCATGATAGTTTTTTCTATCATGACAGTATTTTCTATCATGATAGTTTTTTCTATCATGATAGTTTTTTCTATCATGATAGTTTTTTCTACCATGATAGTTTTTTCTATCATGATAGTTTTTTCTATCATGATAGTTTTTTCTATCATGACAGTATTTTCTATCATGATAGTTTTTTCTACCATGATAGTTTTTTCTATCATAATAGTTTTTTCTCACGATAGTTTTTTCTATCATGATAGTTTTATCTATCATGATAGTTTTTTCTATCATGATAGTTTTTTCTATCATAATAGTTTTTTCTTACATGATAGTTTTTTCTATCATAATAGTTTTTTCTTACATGATAGTATTTTCTATCATGATAGTTTTTTCTACCATGATAGTTTTTTCTATCATAATAGTTTTTTCTCACGATAGTTTTTTCTATCATGATAGTTTTATCTATCATGATAGTTTTTTCTATCATGATAGTTTTTTCTATTATGATAGTTTTTTCTCACGATAGTTTTTTCTATCATGATAGTTTTATCTATCATGATAGTTTTTTCTATCATGATAGTTTTTTCTATCATAATAGTTTTTTCTTACATGATAGTTTTTTCTATCATGATAGTTTTTTCTATCATGATAGTTTTTTCTATCATGACAGTTTTTTCTATCATGATAGTTTTTTCTATCATGATAGTTTTTTCTACCATGATAGTTTTTTCTATCATGATAGTTTTTTCTATCATGATAGTTTTTTCTATCATGACAGTATTTTCTATCATGATAGTTTTTTCTATCATGATAGTTTTTTCTATCATGATAGTTTTTTCTACCATGATAGTTTTTTCTATCATGATAGTTTTTTCTATCATGATAGTTTTTTCTATCATGACAGTTTTTTTCTATCATGATAGTTTTTTCTATCATAATAGTTTTTTCTTACATGATAGTTTTTTCTATCATGATATATTTTCTATCATGATAGTCTTTTCTATCATGATAGTTTTTTCTATCATGATAGTTTTATCTATCATGATAGTTTTTTCTATCATGATAGTTTTTTCTATTATGATAGTTTTTTCTCACGATAGTTTTTTCTATCATGATAGTTTTTTCTATCATGATAGTTTTTTCTATCATGATAGTTTTTTGTATCATGATAGTTTTTTCTATCATGATAGTTTTTTTTCTATCATGATAGTTTTTTCTATCATGATAGTTTTTTCTATCATGATAGTTTTTTCTATCATGATAGTTTTTTCTACCATGATAGTTTTTTCTATCATGATAGTTTTTTCTATCATGATAGTTTTTTCTATCATGATAGTTTTTTTCTATCATGATAGTTTTTTCTATCATGATAGTTTTTTCTATCATGATAGTTTTTTGTATCATGATAGTTTTTTCTATTATGATAGTTTTTTTTCTATCATGATAGTTTTTTCTATCATGATAGTTTTTTCTATCATGATAGTTTTTTCTATCATGATAGTTTTATCTATCATGATAGTTTTTTTCTACCATGATAGTTTTTTCTGTCATGATAGTTTTTTCTATCATGATAGTTTTTTCTATCATGATAGTTTTTTCTATCATGATAGTTTTTTCTATCATGATAGTTTTTTCTATCATGATAGTTTTTTCTATCATGATAGTTTTTTCTATCATGATAGTTTTATCTATCATGATAGTTTTTTCTATTATGATAGTTTTTTCTCATGATAGTTTTTTCTATCATGATAGTTTTATCTATCATGATAGTCTTTTCTATCATGATAGTTTTTTCTATCATGATAGTTTTATCTATCATGATAGTTTTTTCTATCATGATTGTTTTTTCTCACGATAGTTTTTTCTATCATGATAGTTTTTTCTATCATGATAGTTTTTTCTATCATGACAGTTTTTTTCTATCATGATAGTTTTTTCTATCATAATAGTTTTTTCTAACATGATAGTTTTTTCTATCATGATAGTTTTTTCTATCATGATAGTTTTTTCTATCATGATAGTTTTTTCTATCATGATAGTTTTTTCTATCATGAAAGTTTTTTCTATCATGATAGTTTTTTCTATCATGATAGTTTTTTCTATCATGATAGTTTTATCTATCATGATAGTTTTTTCTATTATCATAGTTTTTTCTCATGATAGTTTTTTCTATCATGATAGTTTTATCTATCATGATAGTTTTTTCTATCATGACAGTTTTTTTCTATCATGATAGTTTTTTCTATCATAATAGTTTTTTCTATCATGATAGTTTTTTCTATCATGATAGTTTTTTCTATTATGATAGTTTTTTCTCATGATAGTTTTTTCTGTCATGATAGTTTTTTCTATCATGATAGTTTTTTCTATCATGATAGTTTTTTTTCTATCATGATAGTTTTTTCTATCATGATAGTTTTTTCTATCATGATAGTTTTTTCTATCATGATAGTTTTTTCTATCATGATAGTTTTTTCTATCATGATAGTTTTTTCTATCATGATAGTTTTTTCTATCATGATAGTTTTTTCTATCATGATAGTTTTATCTATCATGATAGTTTTTTCTATCATGATAGTTTTTTCTATCATGATAGTTTTTTCTATCATGATACATTTTTCTATCATGATAGTTTTTTCTATCATGATAGTTTTTTCTATCATGATAGTTTTTTCTATCATGATAGTTCTTTCTATCATGATAGTTTTTTCTATCATGATAGTTTTTTCTATCATGATAGTTTTATCTATCATGATAGTTTTTTCTATCATGATAGTTTTTTCTATTATGATAGTTTTTTCTATCGTGATAGTTTTTTTTTCTATCATGATAGTTTTTTCTATCATGAAAGTTTTTTCTATCATGATAGTTTTTTTTCTATCATGATAGTTTTTTCTATCATGATAGTTTTTTCTATCATGATAGTTTTTTCTATCATGATAGTTTTTTCTATCATGATAGTTTTTTCTATCATGATAGTTTTTTCTATCATGATAGTTTTTTCTATCATGATAGTTTTTTCTATCATGATAGTTTTATCTATCATGATAGTTTTTTCTATTATGATAGTTTTTTCTCATGATAGGTTTTTCTATCATGATAGTTTTATCTATCATGATAGTCTTTTCTATCATGATAGTTTTTTCTATCATGATAGTTTTATCTATCATGATAGTTTTTTCTATCATGATTGTTTTTTCTCACGATAGTTTTTTCTATCATGATAGTTTTTTCTATCATGATAGTTTTTTCTATCATGACAGTTTTTTTCTATCATGATAGTTTTTTCTATCATAATAGTTTTTTCTAACATGATAGTTTTTTCTATCATGATAGTTTTTTCTATCATGATAGTTTTTTCTATCATGATAGTTTTTTCTATCATGATAGTTTTTTCTATCATGATAGTTTTTTCTATCATGATAGTTTTTTCTATCATGATAGTTTAATCTATCATGATAGTTTTTTCTATTATGATAGTTTTTTCTCATGATAGTTTTTTCTATCATGATAGTTTTATCTATCATGATAGTTTTTTCTATCATGACAGTTTTTTTCTATCATGATAGTTTTTTCTATCATAATAGTTTTTTCTATCATGATAGTTTTTTCTATCATGATAGTTTTTTCTATTATGATAGTTTTTTCTCATGATAGTTTTTTCTATCATGATAGTTTTTTCTATCATGATAGTTTTTTCTATCATGATAGTTTTTTCTATCATGATAGTTTTTTCTATCATGATAGTTTTTTCTATCATGATAGTTTTTTCTATCATGATAGTTTTTTCTATCATGATAGTTTTTTCTATCATGATAGTTTTTTCTATCATGATAGTTTTATCTATCATGATAGTTTTTTCTATCATGATAGTTTTTTCTATCATGATAGATTTTTCTATCATGATAGTTTTTTCTATCATGATAGTTTTTTCTATCATGATAGTTTTTTCTATCATGATAGATTTTTCTATCATGATAGTTTTTTCTATCATGATAGTTTTTTCTATCATGATAGTTTTTTCTATCATGATAGTTCTTTCTATCATGATAGTTTTTTCTATCATGATAGTTTTTTCTATCATGATAGTTTTATCTATCATGATAGTCTTTTCTATCATGATAGTTTTTTCTATCATGATAGTTTTTTCTATCATGATAGTTTTTTGTATCATGAAAGTTTTTTCTATCATGGTAGTTTTATCTCACGATAGTTTTTTCTATCATGATAGTTTTTTCTATCATGATAGTTTTTTCTATCATGATAGTTTTTTCTATCATGATAGTTTTTTCTATCATGATAGTTTTATCTATCATGATAGTTTTTTCTGTCATGATAGTTTTTTTCTATCATGATAGTTTTTTCTATCATGATAGTTTTTTCTATCATGATAGTTTTATCTATCATGATAGTCTTTTCTATCATGATAGTTTTTTCTATCATGATAGTTTTTTCTATCATGATAGTTTTTTGTATCATGAAAGTTTTTTCTATCATGATAGTTTTTTCTATCATGATAGTTTTTTCTATCATGATAGTTTTTTCTATCATGATAGTTTTATCTATCATGATAGTCTTTTCTATCATGATAGTTTTTTCTATCATGATAGTTTTATCTATCATGATAGTTTTTTCTATCATGATAGTTTTTTCTATTATGATAGTTTTTTCTCACGATAGTTTTTTCTATTATGATAGTTTTTTCTCATGATAGTTTTTTCTATCATGATAGTTTTTTCTATCAAGATAGTTTTTTCTATCATGATAGTTTTTTCTATCATGATAGTTTTTTCTATCATGATAGTTTTTTGTATCATGATAGTTTTTTCTATCATGATAGTTTTTTTTCTGTCATGATAGTTTTTTCTATCATGATAGTTTTTTCTATCATGATAGTTTTTTCTATCATGATAGTTTTTTGTATCATGATAGTTTTTTCTATCATGATAGTTTTTTTTCTATCATGATAGTTTTTTCTATCATGATAGTTTTTTCTATCATGATAGTTTTTTCTATCATGATAGTTTTTTTCTATCATGATAGTTTTTTCTATCATGATAGTTTTTTCTATCATGATAGTTTTTTGTATCATGATAGTTTTTTCTATCATGATAGTTTTTTTTCTATCATGATAGTTTTTTCTATCATGATAGTTTTTTCTATCATGATAGTTTTTTCTATCATGATAGTTTTTTCTATCATGATAGTTTTTTCTATCATGATAGTTTTTTCTCTCATGATAGTTTTTTCTATCATGATAGTTTTATCTATCATGATAGTCTTTTCTATCATGAAAGTTTTTTCTATCATGATAGTTTTATCTATCATGATAGTTTTTTCTATCATGATAGTTTTTTCTATTATGTTAGTTTTTTCTCACGATAGTTTTTTTCTATCATGATAGTTTTTTCTATCATGATAGTTTTTTCTATCATGATAGTTTTTTCTATTATGATAGTTTTTTCTCACGATAGTTTTTTCTATCATGATAGTTTTTTCTATCATGATAGTTTTTTCTATCATGATAGTTTTTTCTATCATGATAGTTTTTTCTATCATGATAGTTTTTTCTACCATGATAGTTTTTTCTATCATGATAGTTTTTTCTATCATGATAGTTTTTTCTATCATGATAGTTTAATCTATCATGATAGTTTTTTCTATCATGATAGTTTTTTCTATTATGATAGTTTTTTCTCATGATAGTTTTTTATATCATGATAGTTTTTTCTATGATGATAGTTTTTTCTATCATGATAGTTTTTTCTATCATGATAGTTTTTTGTATCATGATAGTTTTTTCTATCATGATAGTTTTTTTTCTATCATGATAGTTTTTTCTATCATGATAGTTTTTTCTATCATGATAGTTTTTTTTCTATCATGATAGTTTTTTCTATCATGATAGTTTTTTCTATCATGATAGTTTTTTCTATCATGATAGTTTTTTCTATCATGATAGTTTTTTCTATCATGATAGTTTTTTCTATCATAATAGTTTTTTCTAACATGATAGTTTTTTCTATCATGATAGTTTTTTCTATCATGATAGTTTTTTCTATCATGATTGTTTTTTCTCTCATGATAGTTTTTTCTATCATGATAGTTTTATCTATCATGATAGTCTTTTCTATCATGAAAGTTTTTTCTATCATGATAGTTTTATCTATCATGATAGTTTTTTCTATCATGATAGTTTTTTCTATTATGTTAGTTTTTTCTCACGATAGTTTTTTTCTATCATGATAGTTTTTTCTATCATGATAGTTTTTTCTATCATGATAGTTTTTTCTATTATGATAGTTTTTTCTCACGATAGTTTTTTCTATCATGATAGTTTTTTCTATCATGATAGTTTTTTCTATCATGATAGTTTTTTCTATCATGATAGTTTTTTCTATCATGATAGTTTTTTTTCTATCATGATAGTTTTTTCTATCATGATAGTTTTTTATATCATGATAGTTTTTTCTATCATGATAGTTTTTTCTATCATGACAGTTTTTTTCTATCATGATAGTTTTTTCTATCATAATAGTTTTTTCTATCATGATAGTTTTTTCTATCATGATAGTTTTTTCTATCATGATAGTTTTTTCTATCATGATAGTTTTTTCTACCATGATAGTTTTTTCTATCATGATAGTTTTTTCTATCATGATAGTTTTTTCTATCATGATAGTTTTTTTTCTATCATGATAGTTTTTTCTATCATGATAGTTTTTTATATCATGATAGTTTTTTCTATCATGATAGTTTTTTCTATCATGACAGTTTTTTTCTATCATGATAGTTTTTTCTATCATAATAGTTTTTTCTTACATGATAGTTTTTTCTATCATGATAGTTTTTTCTATCATGATAGTTTTTTCTATCATGATAGTTTTTTCTATCATGATAGTTTTATCTATCATGATAGTTTTTTCTATCATGATAGTTTTTTTCTATCATGATAGTTTTTTCTATCATGATAGTTTTTTCTACCATGATAGTTTTTTCTATCATGATAGTTTTTTCTATCATGATAGTTTTTTCTATCATGATAGTTTTTTTTCTATCATGATAGTTATTTCTATCATTATAGTTTTTTCTCATGATAGTTTTTTCTATCATGATAGTTTTTTCTATCATAATAGTTTTTTCTAACATGATAGTTTTTTCTATCATGATAGTTTTTTCTATCATGATAGTTTTTTTCTATCATGATAGTTTTCTCTATCATGATAGTTTTTTCTATCATGATAGTTTTTTCTATCATGATAGTTTTTTCTACCATGATAGTTTTTTCTATCATGATAGTTTTTTCTATCATGATAGTTTTTTCTATCATGATAGTTTTTTTCTATCATGATAGTTTTTTCTATCATGATAGTTTTTTCTATCATGATAGTTTTTTGTATCATGATAGTTTTTTCTATCATGATAGTTTTTTTTCTATCATGATTGTTTTTTCTATCATGATAGTTTTTTCTATCATGATAGTTTTTTCTATCATGATAGTTTTTTCTATCATGACAGTTTTTTTCTATCATGATAGATTTTTCTATCATGATAGTTTTTTGTATCATGATAGTTTTTTCTATCATGATAGTTTTATCTATCATAATATTTATTTCTATCATGATAGTTTTTTCTCATGATTGTTTTTTCTATCATGATAGTTTTATCTATCATGATAGCTTTTTTCTATCATGATATTTTTTTCTATCATGATAGTTTTTTTCTATCATGATAGTTTTTTCTATCATGATAGTTTTTTCTATCATGATAGTTTTTTGTATCATGATAGTTTTTTCTATCATGATAGTTTTTTTTCTTTCATGATAGTTTTTTCTATCATGATAGTTTTTTCTATCATGATAGTTTTTTCTATCATGATAGTTTTTTCTATCATGACAGTTTTTTTTCTATCATGATAGATTTTTCTATCATGATAGTTTTTTCTATCATGATAGTTTTTTCTATCATGATAGTTTTTTGTATCATGATAGTTTTTTCTATCATGATAGTTTTATCTATCATGATAGTTTTTTTCTACCATGATAGTTTTTTCTATCATGATAGTTTTTTCTATCATGATAGTTTTTTGTATCATGATAGTTTTTTCTATCATGATGGTTTTTTTTTCTATCATGATAGTTTTTTCTATCATGATAGTTTTTTCTATCATGATAGTTTTTTCTATCATGATAGTTTTTTCTATCATGACAGTTTTTTTCTATCATGATAGATTTTTCTATCATGATAGTTTTTTCTATCATGATAGTTTTTTCTATCATGATAGTTTTTTGTATCATGATAGTTTTTTCTATCATGATAGTTTTTTTTCTATCATGATAGTTTTTTCTATCATGATAGTTTTTTCTATCATGATAGTTTTTTCTGTCATGATAGTTTTTTCTATCATGACAGTTTTTTTCTATCATGATAGTTTTTTCTTTCATAATAGTTTTTTCTAACATGATAGTTTTTTCTATCATGATAGTTTTTTCTATCATGATAGTTTTTTCTACCATGATAGTTTTTTCTATCATGATAGTTTTATCTATCATGATAGTTTTTTCTATTATGATAGTTTTTTCTATTATGATAGTTTCTTCTCATGATAGTTTTTTCTATCATGATAGTTTTTTCTATCATGATAGTTTTTTCTATCATGATAGTTTTTTCTATCATGATAGTTTTTTCTATCATGATAGTTTTTTTCTATCATGATAGTTTTTTCTATCATGATAGTTTTTTCTATCATGATAGTTTTTTCTATCATGACAGTTTTTTTCTATCATGATAGTTTTTTCTATCATGATAGTTTTTTCTATCATGATAGTTTTTTGTATCATGAAAGTTTTTTCTATCATGATAGTTTTATCTATCATGATAGTTTTTTTCTATCATGATAGTTTTTTCTATCATGATAGTTTTTTCTATCATGATAGTTTTTTCTATCATGATAGTTTTTTCTATCATGATAGTTTTTTTTCTATCATGATAGTTTTTTCTATCATGATAGTTTTTTCTATCATGATAGTTTTTTCTATCATGATAGTTTTTTTCTATCATGACAGTTTTTTTCTATCATGATAGATTTTTCTATCATGATAGTTTTTTCTATCATGAAAGTTTTTTGTATCATGATAGTTTTTTCTATCATGGTAGTTTTTTTTTCTATCATGATAGTTTTTTCTATCATGATAGTTTTTTCTATCATGATAGTTTTTTCTATCATGATAGTTTTTTCTATCATGATAGTTTTTTCTATCATGACATTTTTTTTCTATCATGATAGTTTTTTCTATCATAATAGTTTTTTCTTACATGATAGTTTTTTCTATCATGATAGTTTTTTCTATCATGATAGTTTTTTCTATCATGATAGTTTTTTCTATCATGATAGTTTAATCTATCATGATAGTTTTTTCTATCATGATAGTTTTTTCTATTATGATAGTTTTTTCTCATGATAGTTTTTTATATCATGATAGTTTTTTCTATGATGATAGTTTTTTCTATCATGATAGTTTTTTCTATCATGATAGTTTTTTGTATCATGATAGTTTTTTCTATCATGATAGTTTTTTTTTCTATCATGATAGTTTTTTCTATCATGATAGTTTTTTCTATCATGATAGTTTTTTCTATCATGATAGTTTTTTCTACCATGATAGTTTTTTTCTATCATGATTGTTTTTTCTATCATGATAGTTTTTTCTATCATGATAGTTTTTTTCTATCATGATAGTTTTTTCTATCATGATAGTTTTTTCTATCATGATAGTTTTTTGTATAATGATAGTTTTTTTCTATCATGATAGTTTTTTTTTCTATCATGATAGTTTTTTCTATCATGATAGTTTTTTCTATCAAGATAGTTTTTTCTATCATGATAGTTTTATCTATCATAATATTTATTTCTATCATGATAGTTTTTTCTATCATGATAGTTTTTTTCTATCAGGATAGTTTTTTCTATCATGATAGTTTTTTCTACCATGATAGTTTTTCCCATCATGATAGTTTTTTCTATCATGATAGTTTTTTCTATCATGATAGTTTTTTCTATCATGATAGTTTTTTCTATCGTGATGGTTTTTTTTTCTATCATGATAGTTTTTTCTATCATGATAGTTTTCTCTATCATGATAGTTTTTTCTATCGTGATAGTTTTTTTTTTCTATCATGATAGTTTTTTCTATCATGATAGTTTTTTCTATCGTGATAGTTTTTTTTCCATCATGATAGTTTTTTCTATCATGATAGTTTTCTCTACCATGATAGTTTTTTCTATCATGATAGTTTTTTTTCTATCATGATAGTTTTTTCTATCATGATAATTTTTTCTATTATGATAGTTTTTTCTCATGATAGTTTTTTCTATCATGATAGTTTTTTCTATCATGATAGTTTTTCTATCATGATAGTTTTTTCTATCATGATAGTTTTTTCTATCATAATAGTTTTTTCTATCATGATAGTTTTTTTTCTATCATGATAGTTTTTTCTATCATGATAGTTTTTTCTATTATGATAGTTTTTTCTCATGATAGTTTTTTCTATCATGATAGTTTTTTCTATCATGATAGTTTTTTCTATCATGATAGTTTTTTCTATCGTGATGGTTTTTTTTTCTATCATGATAGTTTTTTCTATCATGATAGTTTTCTCTATCATGATAGTTTTTTCTATCGTGATAGTTTTTTTTTTCTATCATGATAGTTTTTTCTATCATGATAGTTTTTTCTATCGTGATAGTTTTTTTTCCATCATGATAGTTTTTTCTATCATGATAGTTTTCTCTACCATGATAGTTTTTTCTATCATGATAGTTTTTTTTCTATCATGATAGTTTTCTCTACCATGATAGTTATTTCTATCATGTTAGTTTTTTCTCATGATAGTTTTTTCTATCATGATAGTTTTTTCTATCATGATAGTTTTTTCTATCATAATAGTTTTTTTTCTATCATGATAGTTTTTTTCTATCATGATAGTTTTTTCTATCATGATAGTTTTTTTTTCTATCATGATAGTTTTTTCTATTATAATAGTTTTTTCTATCATGCTAGTTTTTTCTATCATGATAGTTATTTCTATCATGATAGTTTTTTCTCATGATAGTTTTTTCTATCATGATAGTTTTTTCTATCATAATAGTTTTTTCTAACATGATAGTTTTTTCTATCACGATAGTTTTTTCTATCATGATAGTTTTTTCTATCATGATAGTTTTATCTATCATGATAGTTTTTTCTATCATGATAGTTTTTTCTATTATGATAGTTTTTTCTCATGATAGTTTTTTCTATCATGATAGTTTTTTCTATCATGATAGTTTTTCTATCATGATAGTTTTTTTCTATCATGATAGTTTTTTCTATCATGATAGTTTTTTCTATCATGATAGTTTTTTTTCTATCATGATAGTTTTTTCTATCATGATAGTTTTATCTATCATGATAGTTTTTTCTATCATGATAGTTTTTTCCACCATGATAGTTTTTTCTATCATGATAGTTTTTTCTATCATGATAGTTTTTTCTATCATGATAGTTTTTTTTCTATCATGATAGTTTTTTCTATTATAATAGTTTTTTCTATCATGCTAGTTTTTTCTATCATGATAGTTATTTCTATCATGATAAATTTTTCTCATGATAGTTTTTTCTATCATGATAGTTTTTTCTATCATGGTAGTTTTTTCTATCATGATAGTTTTTTCTATCATGATAGTTTTTTCTATCATGATAGTTTTTTCTATCATGATAGTTTTTTCTATCATGATAATTTTCTTCTATCATGATAGTTTTTTCTATCATGATAGTTTTTTTCTGTCAGGATAGTTTTTTCTATCTTGATAGTTTTTTCTACCATGATAGTTTTTCCTATCATGATAGTTTTTTCTATCATGATAGTTTTTTCTATTATGATAGTTTTTTCTATCATGATAGTTTTTTCTATCGTGATAGTTTTTTTTTTTCTATCATGATAGTTTTTTCTATCATGATAGTTTTCTCTATCATGATAGTTTTTTCTATCATGATAGTTTGTTTTTCTATCATGATAGTTTTTTCTATCATGATAGTTTTTTCTAACATGATAGTTTTTTCTATCATGATAGTTTTTTCTATCACGATAGTTTTTTCTATCATAATAGTTTTTTCTATCATGATAGTTATTTCTATCATGTTAGTTTTTTCTCATGATAGTTTTTTCTATCATGATAGTTTTTTCTACCATGATAGTTTTTTCTGTCATAATAGTTTTTTTTCTATCATGATAGTTTTTTTCTATCATGATAGTTTTTTTTATCATGATAGTTTTTTTTCTATCATGATAGTTTTTTCTATTATAATAGTTTTTTCTATCATGATAGTTTTTTTCTATCATGATAGTTTTCTCTATCATGATAGTTTTATCTATCATGATAGTTTTTTGTATCATGATAGTTTTTTCTATCATTATAGTTTTTTCTATCATGATAGTTTTTTGTATCATGATAGTTTTTCCTATCATGATAGTTTTTTTCTATCATGATAGTTTTTTCTATCATTATAGTTTTTTCTATCATGATAGTTTTTTGTATCATGATAGTTTTTCCTATCATGATAGTTTTTTTCTATCATGATAGTTTTTTCTATCATGATAGTTTTTTCTATCATGATAGTTTTTTCTATCATGATAGTTTTATCTATCATAATATTTATTTCTATCATGATAGTTTTTTCTATCATGATAGTTTTTTTCTATCAGGAAAGTTTTTTCTATCATGATAGTCTTTTCTACCATGATAGGTTTTCCTATCATGATAGTTTTTTCTATCATGATAGTTTTTTCTATCATGATAGTTTTTTCTATCATGATAGTTTTTTCTATCGTGATAGTTTTTTTTTCTATCATGATAGTTTTTTCTATCATGTTTCTCTATCATGATAGTTTTTTCTATCGTGTTAGTTTTTTTTTTCTATCATGATAGTTTTTTCTATCATGATAGTTTTTTCTATCATGATAGTTTTTTTTTCTATCATGATAGTTTTTTCTATCATGATAGTTTTCTCTATCATGATAGTTTTTTCTATCATGATAGTTTTTTTTCTATCATGATAGTTTTTTCTATCATGATAGTTTTTTCTATCATGATAGTTTTTTCTATCATGATAGTTATTTCTATCATGTTAGTTTTTTCTCATGATAGTTTTTTCTATCATGATAGTTTTTTCTATCATGATAGTTTTTTCTATCATGATAGTTTTTTCTATCATGATAGTTTTATCTATCATAATATTTATTTCTATCATGATAGTTTTTTCTATTATGATAGTTTTTTCTATCATGATAGTTTTTTCTATCGTGATAGTTTTTTTTTCTATCATGATAGTTTTTTCTATCATGATAGTTTTCTCTATCATGATAGTTTTTTCTATCATGATAGTTTGTTTTTCTATCATGATAGTTTTTTCTATCATGATAGTTTTTTCTAACATGATAGTTTTTTCTATCATGATAGTTTTTTCTATCACGATAGTTTTTTCTATCATAATAGTTTTTTCTATCATGATAGTTATTTCTATCATGTTAGTTTTTTCTCATGATAGTTTTTTCTATCATGATAGTTTTTTCTACCATGATAGTTTTTTCTGTCATAATAGTTTTTTTTCTATCATGATAGTTTTTTTCTATCATGATAGTTTTTTTTATCATGATAGTTTTTTTTCTATCATGATAGTTTTTTCTATTATAATAGTTTTTTCTATCATGATAGTTTTTTTCTATCATGATAGTTTTCTCTATCATGATAGTTTTATCTATCATGATAGTTATTTCTATGATGATATTTTTTTCTCATGATAATTTTTTCTATCATGATACTTTTTTCTATCATGCTAGTTTTTTCTACCATGATAGTTTTTTCTGTCATAATAGTTTTTTTTCTATCATGATAGTTTTTTTCTATCATGATAGTTTTTTGTATCATGATAGTTTTTTCTATCATGATAGTTTTTTTCTATCATGATAGTTTTTTGTATCATGATAGTTTTTTCTATCATGATAGTTTTTTCTATCATGATAGTTTTATCTATCATAATATTTATTTCTATCATGATTGTTTTTTCTATCATGATAGTTTTTTTCTATCAGGATAGTTTTTTCTATCATGATAGTCTTTTCTACCATGATAGGTTTTCCTATCATGATAGTTTTTTCTATCATGATAGTTTTTTCTATCATGATAGTTTTTTCTATCATGATAGTTTTTTCTATCGTGATAGTTTTTTTTCTATCATGATAGTTTTTTCTATCATGATAGTTTTCTCTATCATGATAGTTTTTTCTATCGTGATAGTTTTTTTTTTCTATCATGATAGTTTTTTCTATCATGATAGTTTTTTCTATCATGATAGTTTTTTTTTCTATCATGATAGTTTTTTCTATCATGATAGTTTTCTCTATCATGATAGTTTTTTCTATCATGATAGTTTTTTTTCTATCATGATAGTTTTTTCTATCATGATAGTTTTTTCTATCATGATAGTTTTTTCTATCATGATAGTTATTTCTATCATGTTAGTTTTTTCTCATGATAGTTTTTTCTATCATGATAGTTTTTTCTATCATGATAGTTTTTTCTATCATAATAGTTTTTTTTCTATCATGATAGTTTTTTTCTATCATGATAGTTTTTTCTATCATGATAGTTTTTTTTCTATCATGATAGTTTTTTCTATTATAATAGTTTTTTCTATCATGCTAGTTTTTTCTATCATGATAGTTATTTCTATCATGATAGTTTTTTCTCATGATAGTTTTTCTATCATGATATTTTTTTCTATCATAATAGTTTTTTTTCTATCATGATAGTTTTTTTCTATCATGATAGTTTTTTCTATCATAATAGTTTTTTTTCTATCATGATAGTTTTTTTCTATCATGATAGTTTTATCTATCATGATAGTTTTTTTCTATCATGATAGTTTTTTCTATTATGATAGTTTTTTCTATCATGATAGTTTTTTCTATCATGATAGTTTTTTCTATCATGATAGTTTTTTTTCTATCATGATAGTTTTTTCTATCATGATAGTTTTATCTATCATGATAGTTTTTTCTATCATGATAGTTTTTTCCACCATGATAGTTTTTTCTATCATGATAGTTTTTTCTATCATGATAGTTTTTTCTATCATGATAGTTTTTTTTCTATCATGATAGTTTTTTCTATTATAATAGTTTTTTCTATCATGCTAGTTTTTTCTATCATGATAGTTATTTCTATCATGATAAATTTTTCTCATGATAGTTTTTTCTATCATGATAGTTTTTTCTATCATGGTAGTTTTTTCTATCATGATAGTTTTTTCTATCATGATAGTTTTTTCTATCATGATAGTTTTTTCTATCATGATAGTTTTTTCTATCATGATAATTTTCTTCTATCATGATAGTTTTTTCTATCATGATAGTTTTTTTCTGTCAGGATAGTTTTTTCTATCTTGATAGTTTTTTCTACCATGATAGTTTTTTCTATTATGATAGTTTTTTCTATCATGATAGTTTTTTCTATCGTGATAGTTTTTTTTTCTATCATGATAGTTTTTTCTATCATGATAGTTTTCTCTATCATGATAGTTTTTTCTATCATGATAGTTTTTTTTTCTATCATGATAGTTTTTTCTATCATGATAGTTTTTTCTAACATGATAGTTTTTTCTATCATGATAGTTTTTTCTATCACGATAGTTTTTTCTATCATAATAGTTTTTTCTATCATGATAGTTATTTCTATCATGTTAGTTTTTTCTCATGATAGTTTTTTCTATCATGATAGTTTTTTCTACCATGATAGTTTTTTCTGTCATAATAGTTTTTTTTCTATCATGATAGTTTTTTTCTGTCAGGATAGTTTTTTCTATCTTGATAGTTTTTTCTACCATGATAGTTTTTCCTATCATGATAGTTTTTTCTATCATGATAGTTTTTTCTATTATGATAGTTTTTTCTATCATGATAGTTTTTTCTATCGTGATAGTTTTTTTTTCTATCATGATAGTTTTTTTTATCATGATAGTTTTTTTCTAGAAAAAAACTATCATGATAGAAAAAAAACTATTATGACAGAAAAAACTATCATGGTAGAAAAAACTATCATGATAGAAAAAACTATCATGAGAAAAAACTAACATGATAGAAATAACTATCATGATAGAAAAAACTATTATGATAGAAAAAACTATCGTGATAGAAAAAACTATCATGATAGAAAAAACTATCATGTTAGAAAAAACTATCATGATAGAAAAAACTATCATGATAGAAAAAAAAACTACCATGATAGTTTTTCCTATCATGATAGTTTTTTCTATCATGATAGTTTTTTCTATTATGATAGTTTTTTCTATCATGACAGTTTTTTCTATCGTGATAGTTTTTTTTCTATCATGATAGTTTTTTTTATCATGATAGTTTTTTTTCTATCATGATAGTTTTTTCTATTATAATAGTTTTTTCTATCATGATAGTTTTTTTCTATCATGATAGTTTTCTCTATCATGATAGTTTTATCTATCATGATAGTTATTTCTATGATGATATTTTTTTCTCATGATAATTTTTTCTATCATGATACTTTTTTCTATCATGCTAGTTTTTTCTATCATGATAGTTTTTTCTATCATGATAGTTTTTTCTATCATTATAGTTTTTTCTATCATGATAGTTTTTTGTATCATGATAGTTTTTTCTATCATGATAGTTTTTTTTCTATCATGATAGTTTTTTCTATCATGATAGTTTTTTCTATCATGATAGTTTTTTCTATCATGATAGTTTTATCTATCATAATATTTATTTCTATCATGATAGTTTTTTCTATCATGATAGTTTTTTTCTATCAGGATAGTTTTTTCTATCATGATAGTCTTTTCTACCATGATAGGTTTTCCTATCATGATAGTTTTTTCTATCATGATAGTTTTTTCTATCATGATAGTTTTTTCTATCATGATAGTTTTTTCTATCGTGATAGTTTTTTTTCTATCATGATAGTTTTTTCTATCATGATAGTTTTCTCTATCATGATAGTTTTTTCTATCGTGATAGTTTTTTTTTTCTATCATGATAGTTTTTTCTATCATGATAGTTTTTTCTATCATGATAGTTTTTTTTTCTATCATTATAGTTTTTTCTATCATGATAGTTTTCTCTATCATGATAGTTTTTTCTATCATGATAGTTTTTTTTCTATCATGATAGTTTTTTCTATCATGATAGTTTTTTCTATCATGATAGTTTTTTCTATCATGATAGTTATTTCTATCATGTTAGTTTTTTCTCATGATAGTTTTTTCTATCATGATAGTTTTTTCTATCATGATAGTTTTTTCTATCATAATAGTTTTTTTTCTATCATGATAGTTTTTTTCTATCATGATAGTTTTTTCTATCATGATAGTTTTTTTTCTATCATGATAGTTTTTTCTATTATAATAGTTTTTTCTATCATGCTAGTTTTTTCTATCATGATAGTTATTTCTATCATGATAGTTTTTTCTCATGATAGTTTTTTCTATCATGATATTTTTTTCTATCATAATAGTTCTTTCTATCATGATAGTTTTATCTATCATGATAGTTTTTTTCTATCATGATAGTTTTTTCTATCATGATAGTTTTTTCTATCATGATAGTTTTTTCTATCATGATAGTTTTTTCTATCATGATAGTTTTTTTTCTATCATGATAGTTTTTTCTATCATGATAGTTTTTTCTATCATGATAGTTTTTTCTATCATGATAGTTTTTTCTATCATGACAGTTTTTTTCTATCATGATAGATTTTTCTATCATGATAGTTTTTTCTATCATGAAAGTTTTTTGTATCATGATAGTTTTTTCTATCATGATAGTTTTTTTTCTATCATGATAGTTTTTTCTATCATGATAGTTTTTTCTATCATGATAGTTTTTTCTATCATGATAGTTTTTTCTATCATGACAGTTTTTTTCTATCATGATAGTTTTTTCTATCATAATAGTTTTTTCTTACATGATAGTTTTTTCTATCATGATAGTTTTTTCTATCATGATAGTTTTTTCTATCATGATAGTTTTTTCTATCATGATAGTTTAATCTATCATGATAGTTTTTTCTATCATGATAGTTTTTTCTATTATGATAGTTTTTTCTCATGATAGTTTTTTATATCATGATAGTTTTTTCTATCATGATAGTTTTTTCTATCATGATAGTTTTTTCTATCATGATAGTTTTTTGTATCATGATAGTTTTTTCTATCATGATAGTTTTTTTTCTATCATGATAGTTTTTTCTATCATGATAGTTTTTTCTATCATGATAGTTTTTTCTATCATGATAGTTTTTTCTTTCATGATAGTTTTTTCTATCATGATAGTTTCTTGTATCATGATAGTTTTTTCTATCATGATAGTTTTTTCTATCACGATAGTTTTTTCTATCATAATAGTTTTTTCTATCATGATAGTTTTTTCTATCATGATAGTTTTTTCTATCATGATAGTTTTTTCTATCATGATAGTTTTTTTTCTATCATGATAGTTTTTTCTATTATAATAGTTTTTTCTATCATGCTAGTTTTTTCTATCATGATAGTTTTTTCTTTCATGATAGTTTTTTCTATCATGATAGTTTTTTGTATCATGATAGTTTTTTCTATCATGATAGTTTTTTCTATCACGATAGTTTTTTCTATCATAATAGTTTTTTGTATCATGATAGTTTTTTCTATCATGATAGTTTTTTCTATCATGATAGTTTTTTCTATCATGATAGTTTTTTCTATCATGACAGTTTTTTTCTATCATGATAGTTTTTTCTATCATAATAGTTTTTTCTTACATGATAGTTTTTTCTATCATGATAGTTTTTTCTATCATGATAGTTTTTTCTATCATGATAGTTTTTTCTATCATGATAGTTTTTTCTATCATGACAGTTTTTTTCTATCATGATAGTTTTTTCTATCATAATAGTTTTTTCTTACATGATAGTTTTTTCTATCATGATAGTTTTTTCTATCATGATAGTTTAATCTATCATGATAGTTTTTTCTATCATGATAGTTTTTTCTATTATGATAGTTTTTTCTCATGATAGTTTTTTATATCATGATAGTTTTTTCTATCATGATAGTTTTTTCTATCATGATAGTTTTTTCTATCATGATAGTTTTTTGTATCATGATAGTTTTTTCTATCATGATAGTTTTTTTCTATCATGATAGTTTTTTCTATCATGATAGTTTTTTCTATCATGATAGTTTTTTCTTTCATGATAGTTTTTTCTATCATGATAGTTTCTTGTATCATGATAGTTTTTTCTATCATGATAGTTTTTTCTATCACGATAGTTTTTTCTATCATAATAGTTTTTTCTATCATGATAGTTATTTCTATCATGTTAGTTTTTTCTCATGATAGTTTTTTCTATCATGATAGTTTTTTCTACCATGATAGTTTTTTCTATCATGATAGTTATTTCTATCATGTTAGTTTTTTCTCATGATAGTTTTTTCTATCATGATAGTTTTTTCTATCATGACAGTTTTTTTCTATCATGATAGTTTTTTCTATCATAATAGTTTTTTCTTACATGATAGTTTTTTCTATCATGATAGTTTTTTCTATCATGATAGTTTTTTCTATCATGATAGTTTTTTCTTTCATGATAGTTTTTTCTATCATGATAGTTTTTTGTATCATGATAGTTTTTTCAATCATGATAGTTTTTTCTATCACGATAGTTTTTTCTATCATAATAGTTTTTTCTATCATGATAGTTATTTCTATCATGTTAGTTTTTTCTCATGATAGTTTTTTCTATCATGATAGTTTTTTCTACCATGATAGTTTTTTCTATCATGATAGTTTTTTCTATCATGATAGTTTTTTCTACCATGATAGTTTTTTCTATCATGATAGTTTTTTCTATCATGATAGTTTTTTCTATCATGATAGTTTTTTTCTATCATGATAGTTTTTTCTATTATAATAGTTTTTTCGATAATGCTAGTTTTTTCTATCATGATAGTTATTTCTATCATGATAAATTTTTTTCATGATAGTTTTTTCTATCATGATAGTTTCTTCTATCATGATAGTTTTTTCTATCATGATAGTTTTTTCTATCATGATAGTTTTTTCCATCATGATAGTTTTTTCTATCATGATAGTTTTTTCAATCATGATAGTTTTTTCTATCATGATAATTTTTTTCTATCATGATAGTTTTTTCTATCATGATAGTTTTTTTCTGTCAGGATAGTTTTTTCTATCTTGATAGTTTTTTCTACCATGATAGTTTTTCCTATCATGATAGTTTTCTCTATCATGATAGTTTTATCTATCATGATAGTTATTTCTATGATGATATTTTTTTCTCATGATAATTTTTTCTATCATGATAGTTTTTTCTATCATGATACTTTTTTCTATCATGCTAGTTTTTTCTATCATGATAGTTTTTTCTATCATGATAGTTTTTTCTATCATGATAGTTTTTTCTATCATGATAGTTTTTTGTATCATGATAGTTTTTTCTATCATGATAGTTTTTTTCTATCATGATAGTTTTTTCTATCATGATAGTTTTTTCTATCATGATAGTTTTTTCTATCATGATAGTTTTATCTATCATAATATTTATTTCTATCATGATAGTTTTTTCTATCATGATAGTTTTTTTCTATCAGGATAGTTTTTTCTATCATGATAGTCTTTTCTACCATGATAGGTTTTCCTATCATGATAGTTTTTTCTATCATGATAGTTTTTTCTATCATGATAGTTTTTTCTATCATGATAGTTTTTTCTATCGTGATAGTTTTTTTTTTCTATCATGATAGTTTTTTCTATCATGATAGTTTTCTCTATCATGATAGTTTTTTCTATCGTGATAGTTTTTTTTTTCTATCATGATAGTTTTTTCTATCATGATAGTTTTTTCTATCATGATAGTTTTTTTTTCTATCATGATAGTTTTTTCTATCATGATAGTTTTCTCTATCATGATAGTTTTTTCTATCATGATAGTTTTTTTTCTATCATGATAGTTTTTTCTATCATGATAGTTTTTTCTATCATGATAGTTTTTTCTATCATGATAGTTATTTCTATCATGTTAGTTTTTTCTCATGATAGTTTTTTCTATCATGATAGTTTTTTCTATCATGATAGTTTTTTCTATCATAATAGTTTTTTTTCTA
Organism: Dasysyrphus tricinctus; assembly: GCA_963921185.1. NCBI lineage: Eukaryota > Metazoa > Arthropoda > Insecta > Diptera > Syrphidae > Dasysyrphus > Dasysyrphus tricinctus. The sequence continues at coordinate 21,015,844 of OY992532.1, read as the reverse complement.
TCATGATAGTTTTTTTCTATCATGATAGTTTTTTCTATCATGATAGTTTTTTTTCTATCATGATAGTTTTTTCTATTATAATAGTTTTTTCTATCATGCTAGTTTTTTCTATCATGATAGTTATTTCTATCATGATAGTTTTTTCTCATGATAGTTTTTTCTATCATGATAGTTTTTTCTATCATAATAGTTTTTTCTAACATGATAGTTTTTTCTATCATGATAGTTTTTTCTATCATCATAGTTTTTTCTATCATGATAGTTTTTTCTATCATGATAGTTTTTTCTATTATGATAGTTTTATCTATCATGATAGTTTTTTCTATCATGATAGTTTTTTCTATTATGATAGTTTTTTCTCATGATAGTTTTTTCTATCATGATAGTTTTTTCTATCATGATAGTTTTTTCTATCATGATTGTTTTTTCTATCATAATAGTTTTTTCTATCATGATAGTTTTTTTTCTATCATGATAGTTTTTTCTATCATGATAGTTTTTTCTATCATGATAGTTTTTTCTATCATGATAGTTTTTTCTACCATGATAGTTTTTTCTATCATGATAGTTTTTTCTATCATGATAGTTTTTTCTATCATGATAGTTTTTTTTCTATCATGATAGTTTTTTCTATTATAATAGTTTTTTCGATAATGCTATTTTTTTCTGTCATGATAGTTATTTCTATCATGATAAATTTTTTTCATGATAGTTTTTTCTATCATGATAGTTTCTTCTATCATGATAGTTTTTTCTATCATGATAGTTTTTTCTATCATGATAGTTTTTTCTATCATGATAGTTTTTTCTATCATGATAGTTTTTTCTATCATGATAGTTTTTTCTATCATGATAATTTTTTTCTATCATGATAGTTTTTTCTATCATGATAGTTTTTTTCTGTCAGGATAGTTTTTTCTATCTTGATAGTTTTTTCTACCATGATAGTTTTTCCTATCATGATAGTTTTTTCTATCATGATAGTTTTTTCTATTATGATAGTTTTTTCTATCATGATAGTTTTTTCTATCGTGATGGTTTTTTTTTTCTATCATGATAGTTTTTTCTATCATGATAGTTTTCTCTATCATGATAGTTTTTTCTATCATGATAGTTTTTTTTTCTATCATGATAGTTTTTTCTATCATGATAGTTTTTTCTATCAAGATAGTTTTTTCTATCATGATAGTTTTTTCTATCATGATAGTTTTTTCTATCATGATAGTTTTTTCTATCACTATACTTTTTTCTATCATGATAGTTTTTTCTATCATGATAGTTATTTCTATCATGTTAGTTTTTTCTCATGATCGTTTTTTCTATCATGATAGTTTTTTCTATCATGATAGTTTTTTCTGTCTTAATAGTTTTTTTTCTATCATGATAGTTTTTTTCTATCATGATAGTTTTTTCTATCATGATAGTTTTTTTTCTATCATGATAGTTTTTTCTATTATAATAGTTTTTTCTATCATGATAGTTTTTTTCTATCATGATAGTTTTCTCTATCATGATAGTTTTATCTATCATGATAGTTATTTCTATGATGATATTTTTTTCTCATGATAATTTTTTCTATCATGATAGTTTTTTCTATCATGATACTTTTTTCTATCATGATAGTTTTTTCTATCATGATAGTTTTTTCTATCATGATAGTTTTTTCTATCATGATAGTTTTTTCTATCATGATAGTTTTTTCTATCATGATAGTTTTTTTTCTATCATGATAGTTTTTTCTATCATGATAGTTTTTTCTATCATGATAGTTTTTTCTATCATGATAGTTTTTTTCTATCATGATAGTTTTTTTCTATCATGATAGTTTTTTCTATCATGATAGTTTTTTCTATCATGATAGTTTTTTCTATCATGATAGTTTTTTCTACCATGATAGTTTTTTCTATCATGATAGTTTTTTCTATCATGATAGTTTTTTCTATCATGATAGTTTTTTCTATTATGATAGTTTTTTCTCATGATAGTTTTTTCTATCATGATAGTTTTTTCTATCATGATAGTTTTTTCTATCATGATAGTTTTTTCTATCATGATAGTTTTTTCTATCATGATAGTTTCTTCTATAATGACAGTTTTTTCTATCATGATAGTTTTTTCTATCATGATTGTCTTTTCTATCATGGTATTTTTTTCTATCATGATAGTTTTTTCTATCATGATAGTTTCTTCTATAATGACAGTTTTTTCTATTATGATAGTTTTTTCTATCATGATAGTTATTTCTATCATGATAGTTTTTTCTATCATGATAGTTTTTTTTCTATCATGATAGTTTTTTCTATCATGATAGTTTTTTCTATCATGATAGCTTTTTCTATCATGATAGTTTTTTCTATCATGATAGTTTTTTGTATCATGATAGTTTTTTCTATCATGATAGTTTTTTTTCTATCATGATAGTTTTTTCTATCATGATAGTTTTTTCTATCATGATAGTTTTTTTTATCATGATAGTTTTTTCTACCATGATAGTTTTTTCTATCATGATAGTTTTTTCTATCATGATAGTTTTTTTTCTATCATGATAGTTTTTTCTATCATGATAGTTTTTTCTATCATGATAGTTTTTTTATCATGATAGTTTTTTCTACCATGATAGTTTTTTCTATCATGATAGTTTTTTCTATCATGATAGTTTTTTCTATCATGATAGTTTTTTTTATCATGATAGTTTTTTCTACCATGATAGTTTTTTCTATCATGATAGTTTTTTCTATCATGATAGTTTTTTTTCTATCATGATAGTTTTTTCTATCATGATAGTTTTTTCTATCATGATAGTTTTTTCTATCATGATAGTTTTTTCTACCATGATAGTTTTTTCTATCATGATAGTTTTTTCTATCATGATAGTTTTTTCTATCATGATAGTTTTTTTTCTATCATGATAGTTTTTTCTATTATAATAGTTTTTTCGATAATGCTAGTTTTTTCTATCATGATAGTTATTTCTATCATGATAAATTTTTCTCATGATAGTTTTTTCTATCATGATAGTTTCTTCTATCATGATAGTTTTTTCTATCATGATAGTTTTTTCTATCATGATAGTTTTTTCTATCATGATAGTTTTTTCTATCATGATAGTTTTTTCTATCATGATAGTTTTTTCTATCATGATAATTTTTTTCTATCATGATAGTTTTTTCTATCATGATAGTTTTTTTCTGTCAGGATAGTTTTTTCTATCTTGATAGTTTTTTCTACTATGATAGTTTTTCCTATCATGATAGTTTTTTCTATCATGATAGTTTTTTCTATTATGATAGTTTTTTCTATCATGATAGTTTTTTCTATCGTGATAGTTTTTTTTTTTCTATCATGATAGTTTTTTCTATCATGATAGTTTTCTCTATCATGATAGTTTTTTCTGTCATAATAGTTTTTTTTCTATCATGATAGTTTTTTTCTATCATGATAGTTTTTTCTATCATGATAGTTTTTTTTCTATCATGATAGTTTTTTCTATTATAATAGTTTTTTCTATCATGATAGTTTTTTTCTATCATGATAGTTTTCTCTATCATGATAGTTTTATCTATCATGATAGTTATTTCTATGATGATATTTTTTTCTCATGATAATTTTTTCTATCATGATAGTTTTTTCTATTATGATACTTTTTTCTATCATGATAGTTTTTTCTATTATGATAGTTTTTTCTATCATGATAGTTTTTTCTATCATGATAGTTTTTTCTATCATGATAGTTTTTTCTATCATGATAGTTTTTTTTCTATCATGATAGTTTTTTCTATCATGATAGTTTTTTCTATCATGATAGTTTTTTTCTATCATGATAGTTTTTTCTATCATGATAGTTTTTTTTCCATCATGATAGTTTTTTCTATCATGATAGTTTTTTCTATCATGATAGTTTTTTCTATCATGATAGTTTTTTCTACCATGATAGTTTTTTCTATCATGATAGTTTTTTCTATCATGATAGTTTTTTCTATCATGATAGTTTTTTCTATTATGATAGTTTTTTCTATCATAATAGTTTATTCTATCATGATAGTTTTTTTCTATCATGATAGTTTTCTCTATCATGATAGTTTTATCTATCATGATAGTTATTTTTATGATGATATTTTTTTCTCATGATAATTTTTTCTATCATGATAGTTTTTTCTATTATGACACTTTTTTCTATCATGATAGTTTCTTCTATAATGACAGTTTTTTCTATCATGATAGTTTTTTCTATCATGATAGTCTTTTCTATCATGGTATTTTTTTCTATCATGATAGTTTTTTCTATCATGATAGTTTTTTCTATTATGATAGTTTTTTCTATCATGATAGTTTTTTCTATCGTGATAGTTTTTTTTTTCTATCATGATAGTTTTTTCTATCATGATAGTTTTCTCTATCATGATAGTTTTTTCTGTCATAATAGTTTTTTTTCTATCATGATAGTTTTTTTCTATCATGATAGTTTTTTCTATCATGATAGTTTTTTTTCTATCATGATAGTTTTTTCTATTATAATAGTTTTTTCTATCATGATAGTTTTTTTTCTATCATGATAGTTTTTTCTATCATGATAGTTTCTTCTATAATGACAGTTTTTTCTATCATGATAATTTTTTCTATCATGATAGTTTTTTCTATTATGATACTTTTTTCTATCAAGATAGTTTTTTCTATCATGATAGTTTTTTCTATCATGATAGTTTTTTCTATCATGATAGTTTTTTCTATCATGATAGTTTTTTTTCTATCATGATAGTTTTTTCTATCATGATAGTTTTTTCTATCATGAAAGTTTTTTCTATCATGATAGTTTTTTCTATCATGATAGTTTTTTTTCTATCATGATAGTTTTTTTTATCATGATAGTTTTTTCTATCATGATAGTTTTTTCTATCATGATAGTTTTTTTTACCATGATAGTTTTTTCTATCATGATAGTTTTTTCTATCATGATAGTTTTTTCTATCATGATAGTTTTTTCTATTATGATAGTTTTTTCTATCATAATAGTTTTTTCTATCATGATAGTTTTTTCTATCATGATAGTTTTTTCTATCATGATAGTTTTTTCTATCATGATAAATTCTTCTATAATGACAGTTTTTTCTATCATGATAGTTTTTTCTATCATGATAGTCTTTTCTATCATGGTATTTTTTTCTATCATGATAGTTTTTTCTATCATGATAGTTTCTTCTATAATGACAGTTTTTTCTATCATGATAGTTTTTTCTATCATGATAGTTATTTCTATCATGATAGTTTTTTCTATCATGATAGTTTTTTTTCTATCATGATAGTTTTTTCTATCATGATAGTTTTTTCTATCATGATAGCTTTTTCTATCATGATAGTTTTTTCTATCATGATAGTTTTTTGTATCATGATAGTTTTTTCTATCATGATAGTTTTTTTTCTATCATGATAGTTTTTCCTATCATGATAGTTTTTTCTATCATGATAGTTTTTTCTATCATGATAGTTTTTTCTACCATGATAGTTTTTTCTATTATGATAGTTTTTTCTATCATGATAGTTTTTTCTATCATGATAGTTTTTTCTATCATGATAGTTTTTTTTCTATCATGATAGTTTTTTCTATTATAATAGTTTTTTCTATAATGCTAGTTTTTTCTATCATGATAGTTATTTCTATCATGATAAAGTTTTCTCATGATAGTTTTTTCTATCATGATAGTATTTTCTATCATGATAGTTTTTTCTATCATGATAGTTTTTTCTATCATGATAGTTTTTTCTATCATGATAGTTTTTTCTATCATGATAGTTTTTTATATCATGATAGTTTTTTCTATCATGATAATTTTTTTCTATCATGATAGTTTTTTCTATCATGATAGTTTTTTTCTGTCAGGATAGTTTTTTCTATCTTGATAGTTTTTTCTACCATGATAGTTTTTCCTATCATGATAGTTTTTTCTATCATGATAGTTTTTTCTATTATGATAGTTTTTTCTATCATGATAGTTTTTTCTATCGTGATAGTTTTTTTTTCTATCATGATAGTTTTTCTATCATGATAGTTTTCTCTATCATGAAAGTTTTTTCTATCATGATAATTTTTTTTTCTATCATGATAGTTTTTTCTATCATGATAGATTTTTCTATCATGATAGTTTTTTCTATCATGATAGTTTTTTCTATCATGATAGTTTTTTCTATCATGATAGTTTTTTCTATCACGATAGTTTTTTCTATCATGATAGTTTTTTCTATCATGATAGTTATTTCTATCATGTTAGTTTTTTCTCATTATAGTTTTTTCTATCATGATAGTTTTTTCTATCATGATAGTTTTTTCTGTCATAATAGTTTTTTTCTATCATGATAGTTTTTTTCTATCATGATAGTTTTTTCTATCATGATAGTTTTTTTTCTATCATGATAGTTTTTTCTATTATAATAGTTTTTTCTATCATGATAGTTTTTTTCTATCATGATAGTTTTCTCTATCATGATAGTTTTATCTATCATGATAGTTTTTTCTATCATGATAGTTTTTTCTATCATGACAGTTTTTTCTATCATGATAGTTTTTTCTATCATGATAGTTTTTTCTATCATGATAGTTTTTTTTCTATCATGATAGTTTTTTCTATCATGATAATTTATTCTATCATGGTAGTTTTTTCTATCATGATAGTTTTTTCTATCATGATAGTTTTTTTCTATCATGATAGTTTTTTCTATCATGATAGTTTTTTCTATCATGATAGTTTTTTCTATCTTGATAGTTTTTTCTATCATGATAGTTTTTTCTATCATGATAGTTTTTTCTTTCACGATAGTTTTTTCTATCATGATAGTTTTTTCTATCATGATAGTTATTTCTATCATGATAGTTTTTTCTCATGATAGTTTTTTCTATCATGATAGTTTTTTCTATCATGATAGTTTTTTCTAATATGATAGTTTTTTCTATCATGATAGTTTTTTCTATCATAATAGTTTTTTCTCTATTTGATAGTTTTTTCTATCATGATAGTTTTTTCTATCATGATAGTTTTTTCTATCATGATAGTTTTTTCTATCATGATAGTTTTATCTATCATGATAGTTATTGCTATCATGATAGTTATTTCTCATGATAGTTTTTTCTATCATGATAGTTTTCTTCTATCATGATAGTTTTTTTTCTATCATGATAGTTTTTTCTATCATGATGGTTTTTTTTCTATAATGATAGTTTTTTCTATCATGATAGTTTTTTCTATCATGATAGTTTTTTCTATCATGATAGTTTTGTCTATCATGATAGTTTTTTCTATCATGATAAATTTTTCTATCATGATAGTTTTTTTCCATCATGATAGTTTTTTTCTATCATGATAGTTTTTTCTATCATGATAGTTTTTTCTATCATGATAGTTTTTTCTATCATGATAGTTTTTTCTTTCACGATAGTTTTTTCTTTCACTATCACGATAGTTTTTTCTATCATGATAGTTTTTTTTGTCATGATAGTTATTTCTATCATGTTAGTTTTTTTTTCATGATAGTTTTTTCTATCATGATAGTTTTTTCTATCATGATAGTTTTTTCTGTCCTAATAGTTTTTTTTCTATCATGATAGTTTTTTTCTATCATGATAGTTTTTTCTATCATGATAGTTTTTTTTCTATCATGATAGTTTTTTCTATTATAATAGTTTTTTCTATCATGATAGTTTTTTTCTATCATGATAGTTTTCTCTATCATGATAGTTTTATCTATCATGATAGTTATTTCTATCATGATATTTTTTTCTCATGATAATTTTTTCTATCATGATAGTTTTTTCTATCATGATACTTTTTTTCTATCGAGATAGTTTTTTCTATCATGATAGTTTTTTCTATCATGATAGTTTTTTCTATCATGATAGTTTTTTCTATCATGATAGTTTTTTTTCTATCATGATAGTTTTTTCTATCATGATAGTTTTTTCTATCATGATAGTTTTTTCTATCATGATAGTTTATTCTATCATGGTAGTTTTTTCTATCATGATAGTTTTTTCTATCATGATAGTTTTTTTCTATCATGATGGTTTTTTCTATCATGATAGTTTTTTCTATCATGATAGCTTTTTCTATCATGATAGTTTTTTCTTTCACGATAGTTTTTTCTATCATGATAGTTTTTTCTATCATGATAGTTATTTCTATCATGATAGTTTTTTCTATCATGATAGTTTTTTCTATCATGATAGTTTTTTTTATTATGATAGTTTTTTCTATTATGATAGTTTTTTCTATCATGATAGTTTCTTCTATCATGATAGTTTTTTCTATCATGATAGTTTTTTTTCTATCATGATAGTTTTTTCTATCATAATAGTTTTTTCTATCATGCTAGTTTTATCTATCATAATAGTTTTTTTCCTATTTGATAGTTTTTTCTATCATGATAGTTTTTTCTATCATGATAGTTTTTTCTATCATGATAGTTTTTTCTATCATAATAGTTTTTTCTATCATGATAGTTATTTCTATCATGATAGTTATTTCTCATGATAGTTTTTTCTATCATGATAGTTTTCTTCTATCATGATAGTTTTTTTTCTATCATGATAGTTTTTTCTATCATGATAGTTTTTTTTCTATAATGATAGTTTTTTCTATCATGATAGTTTTTTCTATCATGATAGTTTTTTCTATCATGATAGTTTTTTTTCTATCATGATATTTTTTTCTATCATGATAGTTTTTTCTATCATGATAGTTTTTTCTATCATGATAGTTTTTTCTAACATGATAGTTTTTTCTATCATGATAGTTTTTTCTATCATGATAGTTTTTTCTATCATGATAGTTTTTTTTCTATCATGATAGTTTTTTCTATTATAATAGTTTTTTCTATCATGCTAGTTTTTTCTATAATGATAGTTATTTCTATCATGATAAATTTTTCTCATGATAGTTTTTTCTATCATGATAGTTTTTTCTATCATGATTGTTTTTTCTGTCATGATAGTTTTTTCTATCATGATAGTTTTTTCTATCATGATTGTTTTTTCTATCATGATAGTTTTTTCTATCATGATAGTTTTTTCTATCATGATAATTTTTTTCGATCATGATAGTTTTTTCTATCATGATAGTTTTTTTCTGTCAGGATAGTTTTTTCTATCTTGATAGTTTTTTCTACCATGATAGTTTTTCCTATCATGATAGTTTTTTCTATCATGATAGTTTTTTCTATCATGATAGTTTTTTCTATCATGATAGTTTTTTCTATCATGATAATTTTTTCTATCATGATAGTTTTTTTTCTATCATGATAGTTTTTTCTACCATGATAGTTTTTTCTATCATGATAGTTTTTTTCTATCACGATAGTTTTTTCTATCATGTAAGTTTTTTCAATCATGATAGTTTTTTCTATCATGATAGTTTTTTCTATCATGATAGTTTCTTCTATCATGATAGTTTTTTCTATCATGATAGTTTTTTCTATCATGATAGTTTTTTCTATCAGGATAGTTTTTCCTATCATGATAGTTTTTTCTATCATGATAGTTTTTTTTCTATCATGATAGTTTTCTTTATCATGATAGTTTTTTCTATCATGATAGTTTTTCTATCATGATTGTTTTTTCTATCATGATAGTTTTATCTATCATGATAGTTTTTTCTATCATGATAGTTTTTTTTCTATCATGATAGTTTTTTCTACCATGATAGTTTTTTCTATCATGATAGTTTTTTTCTATCACGATAGTTTTTTCTATCATGTAAGTTTTTTCAATCATGATAGTTTTTTCGATCATGATAGTTTTTTCTATCATGATAGTTTTTTCTATCATGATAGTTTTTTCTCTCATGATAGTTTTTTCTATCATGATAGTTTTTTCTATAATGATAGTTTTTTTTCTCTCATGATAGTTTTTTCTATCATGATAGTTTTTTCTTTCATGATAGTTTTTTCTATCACGACAGTTTTTTCTATCATGATAGTTTTTTCTATCATGATAGTTTTTTCTATCATGATAGTTTTTTCAATCATGATAGTTTTTTCTATCATGATAGTTTTTTCTATCATGATAGTTTTTTCTATCATGATAGTTTTTTCTATCATGATAGTTTTTTCTATCATGATAGTTTTTTCTATCATGATAGTTTTTTCTATCATGATAGTTTTTTTTCTATCATGATAGTTTTTTCTATCATGATAGTTTTTTCTATCATGATAGTTTTTTCTATCATGATAGTTTTTTCTATCATGATAGTTTTTTCTATCATGATAGTTTTTTCTATCATTATACCTTTTTTCTATCATGATAGTTTTTTCTATCATGATAGTTTTTTCTGTAATGATAGTTTTTTCTATCATGATAGTTTTTTCTATCATGATAGTTTTTTCTATCATGATAGTTTTTTCTATCATGATAGTTTTTCCTATCATGATAGTTTTTTCTATCATGATAGTTTTTTATCATGATTGTTTTTTCTATCATGATAGTTTTTTCTATCATGATAGTTTTTTCTATTATGATAGTTTTTTCTATCATGATAGTTTTCTCTTTCATGATAGTTTTTTCTATCATGATAGTTTTTTCTATCATGAAAGGTTTTTTTCTATCATGATAGTTTTTTCTATCATGATAGTTTTTTCTATCATGATAGTTTTTTTTTCTATCATGATAGTTTTTTCTACTATGATAGTTTTTTCTATCATGATAGTTTTTTTCTATCACGATAGTTTTCTCTTTCATGATAGTTTTTTCTATCATGATAGTTTTTTCTACCATGAAAGGTTTTTTTCTATCATGATAGTTTTCTCTATCATGATAGTTTTTTCTATCATGATAGTTTTTTCTATCATGATAGTTTTTTCTATCATGATAGTTTTTTCTATCATGATAGTTTTTTCTATCATGATAGTTTTTTTTCTATCATGATAGTTTTTTCTACTATGATAGTTTTTTCTATCATGATAGTTTTTTCTATCATGATAGTTTTTTTCTATCACGATAGTTTTTTCTATCATGTAAGTTTTTTCAATCATGATAGTTTTTTCTATCATGATAGTTTTTTCTATCATGATAGTTTCTTCTATCATGATAGTTTTTTCTATCATGATAGTTTTCTCTATCATGATAGTTTTATCTATCATGATAGTTATTTCTATGATGATATTTTTTTCTCATGATAATTTTTTCTATCATGATAGTTTTTTCTATTATGACACTTTTTTCTATCATGATAGTTTCTTCTATAATGACAGTTTTTTCTATCATGATAGTTTTTTCTATCATGACAGTTTTTTTTCTATCATGATAGTTTTTTCTATCATGATAGTTTTTTCTATCATGATAGTTTTTTCTATCATGATAGTTTTTTCTATCATGATAGTTTTTTCTATCATGATAGTTTTTTCTATCATGATAGTTTTTTCTATCATGATAGTTTTTTCTATCATGATAGTTTTTTTTCTATCATGATAGTTTTTTTTATCATGATAGTTTTTTCTATCATGATAGTTTTTTCTATCATGATAGTTTTTTCTACCATGATAGTTTTTTCTATCATGATAGTTTTTTCTATCATGATAGTTTTTTCTATCATGATAGTTTTTTCTATTATGATAGTTTTTTCTATCATAATAGTTTTTTCTATCATGATAGTTTTTTTCTATCATGATAGTTTTCTCTATCATGATAGTTTTATCTATCATGATAGTTATTTCTATGATGATATTTTTTTCTCATGATAATTTTTTCTATCATGATAGTTTTTTCTATTATGACACTTTTTTCTATCATGATAGTTTCTTCTATAATGACAGCTTTTTTCTATCATGATAGTTTTTTCTATCATGATAGTCTTTTCTATCATGGTATTTTTTTCTATCATGATAGTTTTTTCTATCATGATAGTTTTTTCTATTATGATAGTTTTTTCTATCATGATAGTTTTTTCTATCGTGATAGTTTTCTCTATCATGATAGTTTTATCTATCATGATAGTTATTTCTATGATGATATTTTTTTCTCATGATAATTTTTTCTATCATGATAGTTTTTTCTATTATGATACTTTTTTCTATCATGATAGTTTTTTCTATCATGATAGTTTTTTCTATCATGATAGTTTTTTCTATCATGATAGTTTTTTCTATCATGATAGTTTTTTCTATCATGATAGTTTTTTTTCTATCATGATAGTTTTTTCTATCATGATAGTTTTTTCTATCATGATAGTTTTTTCTATCATGATAGTTTTTTCTATCATGATAGTTTTTTCTATCATGATAGTTTTTTTTCTATCATGATAGTTTTTTCTATTATAATAGTTTTTTCTATCATGATAGTTTTTTTCTATCATGATAGTTTTCTCTATCATGATAGTTTTATCTATCATGATAGTTATTTCTATGATGATATTTTTTTCTCATGATAATTTTTTCTATCATGATAGTTTTTTCTATTATGATACTTTTTTCTATCATGATAGTTTTTTCTATCATGATAGTTTTTTCTATCATGATAGTTTTTTCTATCATGATAGTTTTTTCTATCATGATAGTTTTTTCTATCATGATAGTTTTTTCTATCATGATAGTTTTTTTTCTATCATGATAGTTTTTTCTATCATGATAGTTTTTTCTATCATGATAGTTTTTTCTATCATGATAGTTTTTTCTATCATGATAGTTTTTTTTCTATCATGATAGTTTTTTCTATCATGATAGTTTTTTCTATCATGATAGTTTTTTCTATCATGATAGTTTTTTCTACCATGATAGTTTTTTCTATCATGATAGTTTTTTCTATCATGATAGTTTTTTCTATCATGATAGTTTTTTCTATTATGATAGTTTTTTCAATCATAATAGTTTTTTCTATCATGATAGTTTTTTCTATCATGATAGTTTTTTCTATCATGATAGTTTTTTCTATCATGATAGTTTCTTCTATAATGACAGTTTTTTCTATCATGATAGTTTTTTCTATCATGATAGTCTTTTCTATCATGGTATTTTTTTCTATCATGATAGTTTTTTCTATCATGATAGTTTCTTCTATAATGACAGTTTTTTCTATCATGATAGTTTTTTCTATCATGATAGTTATTTCTATCATGATAGTTTTTTCTATCATGATAGTTTTTTTTCTATCATGATAGTTTTTTCTATCATGATAGTTTTTTCTTTCATGATAGCTTTTTCTATCATGATAGTTTTTTCTATCATGATAGTTTTTTGTATCATGATTGTTTTTTCTATCATGATAGTTTTTTTTCTATCATGATAGTTTTTCCTATCATGATAGTTTTTTCTATCATGATAGTTTTTTCTATCATGATAGTTTTTTCTACCATGATAGTTTTTTCTATTATGATAGTTTTTTCTATAATGATAGTTTTTTTTCTTTCATGATAGTTTTTTCTATTATAATAGTTTTTTCTATAATGCTAGTTTTTTCTATCATGATAGTTATTTCTATCATGATAAAGTTTTCTCATGATAGTTTTTTCTATCATGATAGTATTTTCTATCATGATAGTTTTTTCTATCATGATAGTTTTTTCTATCATGATTGTTTTTTCTATCATGATAGTTTTTTCTATCATGATAGTTTTTTCTATCATGATAGTTTTTTCTATCATGATAATTTTTTTCTATCATGATAGTTTTTTCTATCATGATAGTTTTTTTCTGTCAGGATAGTTTTTTCTATCTTGATAGTTTTTTCTACCATGATAGTTTTTCCTATCATGATAGTTTTTTCTATCATGATAGTTTTTTCTATTATGATAGTTTTTTCTATCATGATAGTTTTTTCTATCGTGATAGTTTTTTTTTTCTATCATGATAGTTTTTTCTATCATGATAGTTTTCTCTATCATGATAGTTTTTTCTATCATGATAATATTTTTTTCTATCATGATAGTTTTTTCTATCATGATAGTTTTTTCTATCACGATAGTTTTCTCTATCATGATAGTTTTTTCTATCATGATAGTTTTTTCTATCATGATAGTTTTTTCTATCATGATAGTTTTTTCTATCATGATAGTTTTTTCTATCACGATAGTTTTTTCTATCATGATAGTTTTTTCTATCATGATAGTTATTTCTATCATGTTAGTTTTTTCTCATGATAGTTTTTTCTATCATGATAGTTTTTTCTATCATGATAGTTTTTTCTGTCATAATAGTTTTTTTCTATCATGATAGTTTTTTTCTATCATGATAGTTTTTTCTATCATGATAGTTTTTTTTCTATCATGATAGTTTTTTCTATTATAATAGTTTTTTCTATCATGATAGTTTTTTTCTATCATGATAGTTTTCTCTATCATGATAGTTTTATCTATCATGATAGTTTTTTCTATCATGATAGTTTTTTCTATCATGATAGTTTTTTCTATCATGATAGTTTTTTCTATCATGATAGTTTTTTCTATCATTATAGTTTTTTTTCTATCATGATAGTTTTTTCTATCATGATAATTTATTCTATCATGGTAGTTTTTTCTATCATGATAGTTTTTTCTATCATGATAGTTTTTTTCTATCATGATAGTTTTTTCTATCATGATAGTTTTTTTCTATCATGATAGTTTTTTCTATCTTGATAGTTTTTTCTATCATGATAGTTTTTTCTATCATGATAGTTTTTTCTTTCACGATAGTTTTTTCTATCATGATAGTTTTTTCTATCATGATAGTTATTTCTATCATGATCATGATAGTTTTTTCTATTATGATAGTTTTTTCTATCATGATAGTTTTTTCTATCATGATAGTTTTTTCTATCATGATAGTTTTTTTTTCTATCATGATAGTTTTTTCTATCATAATAGTTTTTTCTATCATGCTAGTTTTTTCTATCATAATAGTTTTTTTTCTATTTGATAGTTTTTTTCTATCATGATAGTTTTTTCTATCAGGATAGTTTTTTCTATCATGATAGTTTTTTCTATCATGATAGTTTTATCTATCATGATAGTTATTTCTATCATGATAGTTATTTCTCATGATAGTTTTTTCTATCATGATAGTTTTCTTCTATCATGATAGTTTTTTTTCTATCATGATAGTTTTTTCTATCATGATAGTTTTTTTTCTATAATGATAGTTTTTTCTATCATGATAGTTTTTTCTATCATGATAGTTTTTTCTATCATGATAGTTTTTTCTATCATGATAGTTTTTTCTATCATGATAAATTTTTCTATCATGATAGTTTTTTTCTATCATGATAGTTTTTTTCTATCATGATAGTTTTTTCTATCATGATAGTTTTTTCTATCATGATAGTTTTTTCTATCATGATAGTTTTTTCTTTCACGATAGTTTTTTCTTTCACTATCACGATAGTTTTTTCTATCATGATAGTTTTTTTTGTCATGATAGTTATTTCTATCATGTTAGTTTTTTTTTCATGATAGTTTTTTCTATCATGATAGTTTTTTCTATCACGATAGTTTTTTCTGTCCTAATAATTTTTTTTCTATCATGATAGTTTTTTTCTATCATGATAGTTTTTTCTATCATGATAGTTTTTTTTCTATCATGATAGTTTTTTCTATTATAATAGTTTTTTCTATCATGATAGTTTTTTTCTATCATGATAGTTTTCTCTATCATGATAGTTTTATCTATCATGATAGTTATTTCTATCATGATATTTTTTTCTCATGATAATTTTTTCTATCATGATAGTTTTTGCTATCATGATACTTTTTTTCTATCGAGATAGTTTTTTCTATCATGATAGTTTTTTCTATTGTTAACGCCATCTGTGAGCGAGGCACAATTGTAGGAAAAGCTACAATTTTGCCTCGCTCTACGAACAAACCCCTTTCGTTAAATTCTTATACTTTAAAAATGGCCGCTTTTCCGGCTTCTTGATTCTTGTCATTGTAATTCTTCTTTTCTCGTGGCCAACACGTCGCCACCCTTTTTCTTACGATTAATTGTTTTTTTTTAGTTTGCCCATTAAAATTCAACTTAAAATAAAAGTTTAAAATAAAAGTTAATAAAATAAATTGTTCAACAAAAAAAAGAAAAGAAACAAAAGAGTGTATTTTTTTAAAAAACCAATAAGAAAAAGGAAAAGACAAAAAAGAGGAACAAAAGGTGAACAACGAAGAAGAATATAGCAGAGGCGCCGCCATCGAACACGCGAACAAGAGTTGCATGAACATTTTGGTCCAAACGAGCCGAATGCTAGGAACATAGCACCACAGCCAAGGAGTGCAATTATCGTTCGTCTTCCCAGCGCAGCGGCTACCTCATAGTATATGTATACGAGTATACCAAAATATACGTACATACTTCGTCGTCATCACCGCATGTGACCTGCGTAGGTATTTTATATTCCTCGCAGCACGTGCCAATTTCCACCAAATTTTGTGCTATATGTTTGTGCACATCAACCACCACCTGCGCTGCGGTATCTTGTACATATATACATATATACGCCGTCAGCACCGCACGTGACCTGCGTAGGCATAATTTAATTCCTCGTAGCACGTGCTTATGGATTTATATATTTGCGCACTTCATCCACCAGTTGCATTTTGTATATACCTATATACATAAATAAATTCTTCATCATCATCACACGGAGCCTGCGTAGGCAAAGTTAAATCCTCGCAGCGCATGCTTTACGTGGCTTATATGCTCGTGCATTTGTATATGACATCATACACCACATGCGGTGTCTCGTATATACATATATACACCGCACGTTTCCAACTTGCTACATAGAATTTCATCCACCATCAACCACCATCGTGTCGTCATCATTTGCAACCCGAGTACATGAGAAGTCGTAAAACCAGTCGTCGTCGCACCAACATCAGCATAATCGAACAACATAGTCAAGTCATCATACCACCAGCCCAGCAGTCCAGCACCAGAGACCAGAGCAGCAGCAGAACCAGATTCATTCATTCAGGTAATCGTAAATTCAGTGCCCACGTTTAGATAAATTTTATATATTATTATATCCTTTAAACTTTAAAGAAATAAAAGATTAAAAAACTATATTTATACATAATTATACTACTTACATATAATCAAGCACAACAAATTCATTTTTTTTGTTCAGCGGTCAGGTTGCAAATTACTTTGGTGGTACTTTTTTCTTCTTCTTAAAATATTGTTATGTACTTATATATACTGCCAGTTCACGATACTCGGGTGCATTTTTCGTTGCAATTTATAGCAAAGTTCAATCTTAAAGTTTCCTGTTTGTGATTGACAAAAGAGTTGCCACGTTTAATTTTGAAATTAGCAACAAATACTCTTCCTCAAATGAAATTTTAGTTTTTTTTCAAAATTTTAAAACATATTTATAAAGTTTTCTTTTTCATGAGGATAACTCAAATAAGGGTTGCCATACTTAAATTTATTAAACTTAAAATACATACATAGCTTTTTTGTTTTGAAATATTTTGTGTAGGCTTTTTATAGGTATTCATTTGTCGCCTTTTGCATTCCTATAGTGCAGGGTTGCCATCTTAAGTTTAAATAATTTAAGATAATTTTGTTGTTGATGAAATACCTATTTTGTCGACTTTTGATATTTCATTTGTCACCTTTTGCATTCCTATAGTGCAGGGTTGCCATCTTAAATTTATATAATTTAAGATAATTTTTTTTGTTGATGAAATACCTATTTTGTCGACTTTTTGATATTTCATTTGTCACCTTTTGCATTCATATAGTGCAGAGTTGCTATCTTTAATTTATATAATATAAGATAACTTTTTTTTGTTGATGGACTACCTAGGTGTGTACATATTTTGTCGACTTTTTGATATTTCATTTCTCGCCTTTTGCATTCTTATAGTGCAGAGTTGCTATCTTAAATTTATATAATTTAAGATAATATTTATTTTTTGTTAATGAAATATTTTGAGAAGGCCTTGCAGATATTCCATTCGACGCTTTTTGCATTCCTATAGTGCAGGGTGGCCATCTTAAATTCATATAATTTAAAATAACTTTTGTCGTGGATGAAATATATTCTGAGGGCCTTTTACATATTTAATTTGTTGCCCTTTGACATTTCTATAGGCAGGGTTGCCATTATATATTTCTTAAATTTTAAATAACATTTTTTTCGGTTGATGTAATATTTTCCGTCGACTTTTTAGATATTTCATCTGTCGTCTTTTGCATTCTTATAGTGCAGAGTTGCTTTCTTAAATTTATATAATTTAAGATAATATTTTTGTCGTGGATGAAATATTTTCTGAGGGCCTTTTACATATTTAATTTGTTGCCCTTTGACATTTCTATAGTGCAGGGTTGCCATTATAAATTTCTTAAATTTTATATAACATTTTTTCGGTTGATGTAATATTTTCCGGAGACTTTTAAATATTTCATCTGTCGCCTTTTGCATTCCTATAGTGCAAGGTTGCCATCTTTAATTAATAAATTAACTTTTTATAAGTTAATTAACTATTTTTAAATCTTTTTTATATTCATTTGTGGCCCTTTTGCATTCCTATAGTGCAGGGTTGCCATCTTAATTAATTAATTAACTTTTTATAAGTTAATTAACTATTTTTTAAATCTTTTTTATATTCATTTGTGGCCCTTTTGCATTCCTATAGTGCAGGGTTGCCATCTTTAATTAATAAATTAACTTTTTATAAGTTAATTAACTATTTTTAAATCTTTTTTATATTCATTTGTGGCCCTTTTGCATTCCTATAGTGCAGGGTTGCCATCTTAATTAATTAATTAACTTTTTATAAGTTAATTAACTATTTTTTAAATCTTTTTTATATTCATTTGTGGCCCTTTTGCATTCCTATAGTGCAGGGTTGCCATCTTTAATTAATTAAATAACTTTTTATAAGTTAATCAACTATTTTTTAAATCTTTTTATATTCATTTGTCGCCCTTTTGCATTTCTATAGTGCGTCAGAGTTGCCATTCTTAATTTTTTTAAATTCAAAACAGCCTTTTTCGTTAATGAAGTATTTTGGGAAATCTTTTCAAATATTTTTCTTTGTTTATATTCTACTTTATATAAATTTATGAAATATTTTATCTCAAAAACCAAGGAATTCTTTCTGGGGTGTTGGCAAGTTAAATTCATTAGCTAATCGAAAATATTTCGTTTTAGTATAACTTCTTTTATAAGTTTTTGAAAGATTTCGTGGGATTTGCCCAAATAATTTTGTCACTTTTTTGCATTTTTGCGTCACCAAGGGTGTGTCTTGCTAGTTCTTTTTCCTTTTATATACTGTAAAATCATGACTTTTCTCTCCGACTTTATTCATTCAGCGGATCAGCTGGTGAAATATGCAGCGGCTTTTAGGGAAATTCCCGAAGCAAAGCATTCATTAATCGCATTGAGGGTACGAAAAATGGAGTTGAAAGATTTATGGTCTGAAGTTAAGTCCCAGTATTTGGTATGTCTTCGTGAAGGATCAGACACTGAAAATTTTGACGTCGCGACCATTGAGGAAAAGTATACCTCCTCAAATGAGACGTATGTTAGCTGTTATTGTCTCATTTTAGAATGTGAAGATAAACTTTCTAAGACAACGGAGCCAATTTCTACTTCTTCCGGAAGTACGACCCTACCTGTTCTCGATAATTCTACGCATTCTAAATCTTATGGTGTCAAATTACCAGTTTGTGATACTGAAACATTCAGTGGAGACTATCTTAAATGGCCATCCTTTCGAGATATGTTCGAAGCAATTTATATAAAGCATCCTAGGTTAGGGGAAGTGGAAAAACTTTTCCATCTCAGATCCAAAACTACTGGAGATGCCTTCAGTATTGTTGAAAAATTTCCTCTGCTTAATTCCAGTTTTGAGTTGGCCTGGGAGTCTCTGCGCTCCACGTACGAAAACAAGCGAATCATTGTAAACAATCAAATCAAGACATTATTGAATTTACCTTCGTGTCCCTCGGAATCAGGGAAAGCTATTAAAAACCTGCAACGTCATATAAATGACTGTTTAGCGGCACTAAAAGCCCATGGTATCAACATTTTCGGCTGGGATCCAATTCTTATATACACTTGTTCTAACCGTTTGCCCCCAAACACACTCTCTTTATGGGAACAATCCTTAGCTGATCCTGCCGCCCTACCTTCATGGAAACAAATGGATAAATTCCTCAGTACTCGTTTTCAAGTTCTTGAAACAATCGCCGACGTTACTACACCTGCTGCTTCGACCTCTGATAAATTTGGTAAAACGCCAAAAATAGTTTCCCAACCAAAACGTCGAGTAAATACTTTCCACTCGAAACCACAAACCGTTGCGTGTAAGCTTTGTTCGGGGAAACATCTGATTAGTAAGTGTTCTCAATTTTTGGCTATGTCTCCGTCAGCTCGATTTGAAATAATTAGAAAAAACCATATGTGCGTTAATTGCTTATCAGTGAATCATAGTTCAAACGCTTGTCAAAGTCAATTTACATGTTCGACATGTAAAAAACGGCATAATTCTTTGCTGCACTTCCAAACCAACACAGGCTCACCGGTATCGAACGTCGTACAAAACAATTCATCGTCAACTCATCCTCCTTCTCAACTACAGTCCACTGCTCAACCATTTGTACCACCGAGCACCAGTCGAGCCCATCACGCTTCATCAAACAAAAATGTTTTGCTTGCAACAGCGTTGGTGAATATCATTGGGCAAGAATCACATCATTTAGTTCGTGCCCTAATAGATCCTGGGTCTGAGGTCTCCTTTATATTAGAATCGGTACAAAGACGTTTCAATCTACCGACATTTCCTATTAATATCTCCATTTCAAGTGTTAATGCAACACTTGCTGCTTCTTCTAAGAAACTGTGCACCTTTTCGATTTATAGCGGAGAGACTCCTGCTGTACCTATTGCAGCACAAGCTATAGTTTTGAAGCAGCTTACCAATGATTTGCCAAGTACATCATTTTCAAATATCGATCCTTCTGAGTTAAAGGGCCTGAGTCTTGCTGATCCTTCTTTCAATTCATCTGCCAAAATAGATTTGCTTATTGGTGCGGATTTATACCCAGCTATTGTGCGCAATGGATTGCAACATGTTTGTGAGACTCTCGTTGCTCAGAACACTGTTTTTGGATGGGTACTTTCGGGCCCTCTTCCAAAAGCCGTAAATACATTTAGTACCTTTGTGAATGACCAACGAAGCGATTCATTAGATGAGCAAATCAAACGATTTTGGGAATTAGAGGAGGTACAAGATAATAAACCGCTTTTGTCAAGTGAAGATCAATATTGTGAGGACTTCTACGCGAAGACAACTTTCCAAAGGCCAAATGGGCAATACGTTGTTCGCTTACCATTTAAGCCAAACTTATCGGACTCACAGCTAGGTACCTCTAGGGGCATAGCTCTAAGACAGTTTCTGCGTACTGAAACAAATCTCACACGCAAACCTGACTTGCAAATTCAGTATTCTCAGGTTTTATCTGAATATTTACAACTTGGACACATGCGAAAGGTGAAAAGTACTGAAAAAGTCAAGTATGGAACGATTTCTTCCTTTTATCTTCCACACCATGCTGTTCTGAAGCCCGAAAGTGCTTCTACCAAAGTTCGGGTGGTGTTTAATGCATCGAGTGCATCCACTAGTGGTTTTAGCTTAAATGATCTTCTTTACACGGGCCCTGTACTTCAACATGACCTCACCTCTTTAATCATCCGTTGGAGATTTTTTAAATTTGTTTTCAACGCAGATATTGAAAAAATGTATCGGCAAATTGCCATTCACCCAGATGATACAGCATTCCAACGAATTCTTTTTCGATTTCCTTCCTCATCTACTGTGGAAGACTTTGAATTACTAACAGTGACATTTGGTGTGAACTGTGCGCCATATTTGGCTATCAGGACCCTTCTGCAGCTAGCCAGAGATAAACAATCTGATTACCCTCTTGCATCCGATATTATTTCGTCAGAATGTTATGTCGATGATGTTTTATCTGGCGCCCATGACCTTCCCACAGCTCAACGAGCGCAACGCGAGTTGATCGAATTACTCGATTCTGGTGGGTTCCCCCTTCGCAAATGGACGTCAAATACGTCTTCCCTTTTGGATCATTTGCCTCCAACTCACGTTTTAAGCGAAAACTTTCTTAAATTAGACAAGGAAAGCACTACAAAGACACTTGGCATACGATGGAACGCCAAAGAAGACTATTTTTATTTCACAACTCCCACTTTTCGACTTTCGACAGCTCCCAGCAAAAGAGAAGTTTTTTCTCAGATTGCTCAATTGTTTGATCCTGCAGGGTGGTTGGCACCAATCATTGTCAGAGCGAAAATGCTAATGCAGCGAATTTGGATAGAAGCTACAAATTGGGATGATGCCATCCAAAGTGAAACATATTCCATATGGGAGTCCTTCGTCGAAGCGCTGTCTGACATCCAGGAGTTACAGATTCCACGTTGGTTGGAATATTCTCCACATTATCAATTGCAATTTCATGGTTTCTGTGATTCGTCAGAGAAGGCTTACGCAGCCGCCTTGTATGTTCGCGTTGAAAAGTCTGACGGATCTATTAGTGCGCATTTGGTGTGTGCCAAATCTAAAGTAGCTCCGATCAAGCCAGTGTCCTTGCCGCGCCTTGAACTTTGCGGTGCAGTCCTTCTATCAAAACTCGTAAAGGCTCATCTTCCTAACTTCCCAGTTTCCTTGTATCAAACACATTTTTGGACTGATTCTTCCATAGTACTGGCTTGGCTCAATAAGCATCCCAGTACTTGGAAAACTTTTGTGGCAAACCGGACAAGCGAAATAATCAGTAATATTGGAAACGCTAACTGGAAGCACGTCAGGTCAGGGGAAAACCCCGCTGATCTTGCCACTAGAGGACTTACTCCGAAGGAGTTACAGTTCAACAACCTTTGGTGGCACGGACCTAATTGGTTGCGAGAACCTCAAACATTTTGGCCAAGTACTCAACCAGAACCACTGCGTCACGACCAGTTGGAACAAAAGGCTGTTTCTTGTTTCATAGAACAAACCCATGAAAATGAGATTTTGGAGCGTTTTTCTTCTCTCCCACGTGCATTGCGTGTCTTGTCTTATTTGTTTCGCTTCCGGTACAATTCCGATACCAAGGCTGAAACATCTGTCTTCCGTCACAAAACTACAAATATAACTCAACAGGAAATGAATTTCGTTAGAACCCGCTTAATTTTACTCAGCCAAAAATCTCATTATCCCCGAGAATATGAATCTTTAGTGAATAGTAAACCTGTGTCTTCTAAAAGTAGTCTTTTGACTCTTAATCCATATTTGGATTCTAATAAACTTCTTCGAGTCAATGGAAGGCTTACGAATTCTGATCTCACATATGGTGAAAAACATCCCATAATTATTCCTTACGCTTCTCATTTAGCCAAACTCCTTCTTGATTTTATCCATAGTTTGACACTCCATGGAGGTAACGCACTTATGCTTTCAGTAACAAGACGAATGTTTTGGATTCCAAAACTTAAAAATTTAATAAAGTCTCGCGTTCGACAATGCAAAACCTGTGTTATTCACAAAAAGCAACTTAGAACCCAGATTATGGCAGCCCTTCCCACTGAAAGGTGTACGTTTTCACCACCCTTTACCTATACGGGTGTTGATTTTGCAGGACCGTTTCTCATAAAAAGTTATCTAGGTCGAAGCTGTCGCATAACAAAGGGCTATGCATGCCTATTTGTATGCTTTGCCACTAAAGCCATCCATCTTGAGGCAGCCTCTGACCTATCATCTCAAGTTTTCCTCGCAGCATTTGCTAGATTTGTTGCTCGACGGGGGCTTCCGAAGGAGATGTTCTCCGATCATGGTACCAATTTTACTGGAGCGAATGTTATATTACAGCGTGATTTTAAAAAGTTCTTAGCCGCATCGTCGAATGAAACTCGTCTGAAATATGGAGTTCAGGGTTTAGAGTGGAGTTTTATCCCACCTGGTGCTCCTCATATGGGTGGCCTTTGGGAGGCTGGGGTGAAGAGTCTTAAGACCCACCTTCGAAAACTTGGAGATACCAGTAAATTTACTTTTGAGGAGTTTTCGACCGTCCTTGCTCGTATTGAGGCGTGTCTAAATTCGCGCCCCATTTCGCCAATGTCTACTGATCCCTTAGATCCCTTAGCTTTGACTCCGGGACATTTTCTCCGTGGCAGCCCTTTATTGACGTTTCCTGAACCTCACTGTAATGTAAATTCCCTTTCTATTATCAATCGATGGGAAAAGCTAAAATGTCTTCAGCAGCAACTTTGTCAGCGCTGGAAGGAGGAGTATTTAAAAGAATTACATAAACGTTATAAATGGCAATTCCCTGAAGAAAATGTAAAAGTTAATGACCTTGTCGTCGTCAAACAGGAGAATTTACCTTGCAACGAATGGCGAATTGGACGAGTTATTAAAGTGTGCCCGGGAATCGACGGACTGGTAAGAGTTGCGACATTAAAAACTCCACAGGGAGAGATTTCTCGACCTGTTGTGAAACTCTGCGTCTTGCCAAACACGTAATTCATGTAGGATACTAATTTTAAATCCACTTTCTATAGGGTTGTATACCACCACAGTAAACTGCTTCTTTTATTTTAATAACCACCTTTAACGTTTTTAATAACTTACTCGAATGGAGTATATAAATTTTAAGCTTGAGTATATGCTACATTACATAAGTCAAATAATACATTGAATTAAATACATTGAATTTGAAATATGCACTGCATTTATGATTCCTGTAGTTTTAAGCTATTTTAAGTAGTTATATTTTTTGATTTGTTTGGCGCAATGCGTCAAGGGGGGCGGTAATGTTAACGCCATCTGTGAGCGAGGCACAATTGTAGGAAAAGCTACAATTTTGCCTCGCTCTACGAACAAACCCCTTTCGTTAAATTCTTATACTTTAAAAATGGCCGCTTTTCCGGCTTCTTGATTCTTGTCATTGTAATTCTTCTTTTCTCGTGGCCAACACGTCGCCACCCTTTTTCTTACGATTAATTGTTTTTTTTTAGTTTGCCCATTAAAATTCAACTTAAAATAAAAGTTTAAAATAAAAGTTAATAAAATAAATTATTCAACAAAAAAAAGAAAAGAAACAAAAGAGTGTATTTTTTTAAAAAACCAATAAGAAAAAGGAAAAGACAAAAAAGAGGAACAAAAGGTGAACAACGAAGAAGAATATAGCAGAGGCGCCGCCATCGAACACGCGAACAAGAGTTGCATGAACATCTATCATGATAGTTTTTTCTATCATGATAGTTTTTTCTATCATGATAGTTTTTTTTCTATCATGATAGTTTTTTCTATCATGATAGTTTTTTCTATCATGATAGTTTTTTCTATCATGATAGTTTATTCTATCATAGTAGTTTTTTCTATCATGATAGTTTTTTCTATCATGATAGTTTTTTTCTATCATGATGGTTTTTTCTATCATGATAGTTTTTTCTATCATGATAGTTTTTTCTATCATGATAGTTTTTTCTTTCACGATAGTTTTTTCTATCATGATAGTTTTTTCTATCATGATAGTTATTTCTATCATGATAGTTTTTTCTATCATGATAGTTTATTCTATCATAGTAGTTTTTTTTATCATGATAGTTTTTTCTATTATGATAGTTTTTTCTATCATGATAGTTTTTTCTATCATGATAGTTTTTTCTATCATGATAGTTTTTTTTCTATCATGATAGTTTTTTCTATCATAATAGTTTTTTCTATCATGCTATTTTAATCTATCATAATAGTTTTTTTCCTATTTGATAGTTTTTTCTATCATGATAGTTTTTTCTATCATGATAGTTTTTTCTATCATGATAGTTTTTTCTATCATAATAGTTTTTTCTATCATGATAGTTATTTCTATCATGATAGTTATTTCTCATGATAGTTTTTTCTATCATGATAGTTTTCTTCTATCATGATAGTTTTTTTTCTATCATGATAGTTTTTTCTATCATGATAGTTTTTTTTCTATAATGATAGTTTTTTCTATCATGATAGTTTTTTCTATCATGATAGTTTTTTCTATCATGATAGTTTTTTTTCTATCATGATAGTTTTTTCTATCATGATAGTTTTTTCTATCATGATAGTTTTTTCTATCATGATAGTTTTTTCTAATATGATAGTTTTTTCTATCATGATAGTTTTTTCTATCATGATAGTTTTTTCTATCATGATAGTTTTTTTCTATCATGATAGTTTTTTCTATTATAATAGTTTTTTCTATCATGCTAGTTTTTTCTATCATGATAGTTATTTCTATCATGATAAATTTTTCTCATGATAGTTTTTTCTATCATGATAGTTTTTTCTATCATGATAGTTTTTTCTGTCATGATAGTTTTTTCTATCATGATAGTTTTTTCTATCATGATAGTTTTTTCTATCATGATAGTTTTTTCTATCATGATAGTTTTTTCTATCATGATAATTTTTTTCTATCATGATAGTTTTTTCTATCATGATAGTTTTTTTCTGTCAGGATAGTTTTTTCTATCTTGATAGTTTTTTCTACCATGATAGTTTTTCCTATCATGATAGTTTTTTCTATCATGATAGTTTTTTCTATCATGATAGTTTTTTCTATCATGATAGTTTTTTCTATCATGATAATTTTTTCTATCATGATAGTTTTTTTTCTATCATGATAGTTTTTTCTACCATGATAGTTTTTTCTATCATGATAGTTTTTTTCTATCACGATAGTTTTTTCTATCATGTAAGTTTTTTCAATCATGATAGTTTTTTCTATCATGATAGTTTTTTCTATCATGATAGTTTCTTCTATCATGATAGTTTTTTCTATCATGATAGTTTTTTCTATCATGATAGTTTTTTCTATCAGGATAGTTTTTCCTATCATGATAGTTTTTTCTATCATGATAGTTTTTTTTCTATCATGATAGTTTTCTTTATCATGATAGTTTTTTCTATCATGATAGTTTTTCTATCATGATTGTTTTTTCTATCATGATAGTTTTATCTATCATGATAGTTTTTTCTATCATGATAGTTTTTTTTCTATCATGATAGTTTTTTCTACCATGATAGTTTTTTCTATCATGATAGTTTTTTTCTATCACGATAGTTTTTTCTATCATGATAGTTTTTTCAATCATGATAGTTTTTTCGATCATGATAGTTTTTTCTATCATGATAGTTTTTTCTATCATGATAGTTTTTTCTATCATGATAGTTTTTTCTATCATGATAGTTTTTTCTATAATGATAGCTTTTTTTCTCTCATGATAGTTTTTTCTATCATGATAGTTTTTTCTTTCATGATAGTTTTTTCTATCACGACAGTTTTTTCTATCATGATAGTTTTTTCTATCATGATAGTTTTTTCTATCATGATAGTTTTTTCTATCATGATAGTTTTTTCTATCATGATAGTTTTTTTTCTATCATGATAGTTTTCTTTATCATGATAGTTTTTTCTATCATGATAGTTTTTCTATCATGATTGTTTTTTCTATCATGATAGTTTTATCTATCATGATAGTTTTTTCTATCATGATAGTTTTTTTTCTATCATGATGGTTTTTTCTACCATGATAGTTTTTTCTATCATGATAGTTTTTTTCTATCACGATAGTTTTTTCTATCATGATAGTTTTTTCTATAGTGATAGTTTTTTCTATCATGATAGTTTTTTTCTATCATGATAGTTTTTTCTATCATGATAGTTTTTTCTATCATGATAGTTTTTTCTATCATGATAGTTTTTTCTATCATGATAGTTTTTTCTATCATGATAGTTTTTTCTATCATGATAGTTTTTTCTATCATGATAGTTTTTTCTATCATGATAGTTTTTTCTATCATGATAGTTTTTTCTATCATGATAGTTTTTTCTATCATGATAGTTTTTTCTATCATGATAGTTTTTTCTATCATGATAGTTTTTTCTATCATGATAGTTTTTTTTCTATCATGATAGTTTTTTCTAACATGATAGTTTTTTCTATCATGATAGTTTTTTCTATCATGATAGTTTTTTCTATCATGATAGTTTTTTCTATCATGATAGTTTTTTCTATCATGATAATTTTTTCTATCATGATAATTTTTTCTATCACGATAGTTTTTTCTGTCCTAATAATTTTTTTTCTATCATGATAGTTTTTTTCTATCATGATAGTTTTTTCTATCATGATAGTTTTTTTTCTATCATGATAGTTTTTTCTATTATAATAGTTTTTTCTATCATGATAGTTTTTTTCTATCATGATAGTTTTCTCTATCATGATAGTTTTATCTATCATGATAGTTATTTCTATCATGATATTTTTTTCTCATGATAATTTTTTCTATCATGATAGTTTTTGCTATCATGATACTTTTTTTCTATCGAGATAGTTTTTTCTATCATGATAGTTTTTTCTATCATGATAGTTTTTTCTATCATGATAGTTTTTTCTATCATGATAGTTTTTTTTCTATCATGATAGTTTTTTCTATCATGATAGTTTTTTCTATCATGATAGTTTTTTCTATCATGATAGTTTATTCTATCATAGTAGTTTTTTCTATCATGATAGTTTTTTCTATCATGATAGTTTTTTTCTATCATGATGGTTTTTTCTATCATGATAGTTTTTTCTATCATGATAGTTTTTTCTATCATGATAGTTTTTTTTCTTTCACGATAGTTTTTTCTATCATGATAGTTTTTTCTATCATGATAGTTATTTCTATCATGATAGTTTTTTCTATCATGATAGTTTATTCTATCATAGTAGTTTTTTTTATCATGATAGTTTTTTCTATTATGATAGTTTTTTCTATCATGATAGTTTTTTCTATCATGATAGTTTTTTCTATCATGATAGTTTTTTTTCTATCATGATAGTTTTTTCTATCATAATAGTTTTTTCTATCATGCTATTTTAATCTATCATAATAGTTTTTTTCCTATTTGATAGTTTTTTCTATCATGATAGTTTTTTCTATCATGATAGTTTTTTCTATCATGATAGTTTTTTCTATCATAATAGTTTTTTCTATCATGATAGTTATTTCTATCATGATAGTTATTTCTCATGATAGTTTTTTCTATCATGATAGTTTTCTTCTATCATGATAGTTTTTTTTCTATCATGATAGTTTTTTCTATCATGATAGTTTTTTTTCTATAATGATAGTTTTTTCTATCATGATAGTTTTTTCTATCATGATAGTTTTTTCTATCATGATAGTTTTTTTTCTATCATGATAGTTTTTTCTATCATGATAGTTTTTTCTATCATGATAGTTTTTTCTATCATGATAGTTTTTTCTAATATGATAGTTTTTTCTATCATGATAGTTTTTTCTATCATGATAGTTTTTTCTATCATGATAGTTTTTTCTATCATGATAGTTTTTTCTATTATAATAGTTTTTTCTATCATGCTAGTTTTTTCTATCATGATAGTTATTTCTATCATGATAAATTTTTCTCAT
This sequence comes from Dasysyrphus tricinctus, assembly GCA_963921185.1. Classification (NCBI taxonomy): domain Eukaryota; kingdom Metazoa; phylum Arthropoda; class Insecta; order Diptera; family Syrphidae; genus Dasysyrphus; species Dasysyrphus tricinctus. The sequence continues at coordinate 20,986,430 of OY992532.1, read as the reverse complement.
GATAGTTTTTTCTATCATGATAGTTTTTTCTATCATGATAGTTTTTTCTGTCATGATAGTTTTTTCTATCATGATAGTTTTTTCTATCATGATAGTTTTTTCTATCATGATAGTTTTTTCTATCATGATAGTTTTTTCTATCATGATAATTTTTTTCTATCATGATAGTTTTTTCTATCATGATAGTTTTTTTCTGTCAGGATAGTTTTTTCTATCTTGATAGTTTTTTCTACCATGATAGTTTTTCCTATCATGATAGTTTTTTCTATCATGATAGTTTTTTCTATCATGATAGTTTTTTCTATCATGATAGTTTTTTCTATCATGATAATTTTTTCTATCATGATAGTTTTTTTTCTATCATGATAGTTTTTTCTACCATGATAGTTTTTTCTATCATGATAGTTTTTTTCTATCACGATAGTTTTTTCTATCATGTAAGTTTTTTCAATCATGATAGTTTTTTCTATCATGATAGTTTTTTCTATCATGATAGTTTCTTCTATCATGATAGTTTTTTCTATTATGATAGTTTTTTCTATCATGATAGTTTTTTCTATCAGGATAGTTTTTCCTATCATGATAGTTTTTTCTATCATGATAGTTTTTTTTCTATCATGATAGTTTTCTTTATCATGATAGTTTTTTCTATCATGATAGTTTTTCTATCATGATTGTTTTTTCTATCATGATAGTTTTATCTATCATGATAGTTTTTTCTATCATGATAGTTTTTTTTCTATCATGATAGTTTTTTCTACCATGATAGTTTTTTCTATCATGATAGTTTTTTTCTATCACGATAGTTTTTTCTATCATGATAGTTTTTTCAATCATGATAGTTTTTTCGATCATGATAGTTTTTTCTATCATGATAGTTTTTTCTATCATGATAGTTTTTTCTATCATGATAGTTTTTTCTATCATGATAGTTTTTTCTATAATGATAGCTTTTTTTCTCTCATGATAGTTTTTTCTATCATGATAGTTTTTTCTTTCATGATAGTTTTTTCTATCACGACAGTTTTTTCTATCATGATAGTTTTTTCTATCATGATAGTTTTTTCTATCATGATAGTTTTTTCTATCATGATAGTTTTTTCTATCATGATAGTTTTTTTTCTATCATGATAGTTTTCTTTATCATGATAGTTTTTTCTATCATGATAGTTTTTCTATCATGATTGTTTTTTCTATCATGATAGTTTTATCTATCATGATAGTTTTTTCTATCATGATAGTTTTTTTTCTATCATGATGGTTTTTTCTACCATGATAGTTTTTTCTATCATGATAGTTTTTTTCTATCACGATAGTTTTTTCTATCATGATAGTTTTTTCTATAGTGATAGTTTTTTCTATCATGATAGTTTTTTTCTATCATGATAGTTTTTTCTATCATGATAGTTTTTTCTATCATGATAGTTTTTTCTATCATGATAGTTTTTTCTATCATGATAGTTTTTTCTATCATGATAGTTTTTTCTATCATGATAGTTTTTTCTATCATGATAGTTTTTTCTATCATGATAGTTTTTTCTATCATGATAGTTTTTTCTATCATGATAGTTTTTTCTATCATGATAGTTTTTTCTATCATGATAGTTTTTTCTATCATGATAGTTTTTTTTCTATCATGATAGTTTTTTCTTACATGATAGTTTTTTCTATCATGATAGTTTTTTCTATCATGATAGTTTTTTCTATCATGATAGTTTTTTCTATCATGATAGTTTTTTCTATCATGATAATTTTTTCTATCATGATAATTTTTTCTATCATGATAGTTTTTTCTATCATGATAGTTTTTTTTGTCATGATAGTTTTTTCTAACATGATAGTTTTTTCTATCATGATAGTTTTTTCTACTACGATAGTTTTTTCTATCATGATAGTTTTTTCTATCATGATAGTTTTTTCTATCATGATAGTTTTTTTCTATCATGATAGTTTTTTTCTATCATGATAGTTTTTTCTATCATGATAGTTTTTTCTATCATGATAGTTTATTCTATCATAGTAGTTTTTTCTATCATGATAGTTTTTTCTATCATGATAGTTTTTTTCTATCATGATGGTTTTTTCTATCATGATAGTTTTTTCTATCATGATAGTTTTTTCTATCATGATAGTTTTTTCTTTCACGATAGTTTTTTCTATCATGATAGTTTTTTCTATCATGATAGTTATTTCTATCATGATAGTTTTTTCTCATGATAGTTTTTTCTATCATGATAGTTTTTTTTATCATGATAGTTTTTTCTATTATGATAGTTTTTTCTATCATGATAGTTTTTTCTATCATGATAGTTTTTTCTATCATGATAGTTTTTATTCTATCATGATAGTTTTTTCTATCATAATAGTTTTTTCTATCATGCTATTTTAATCTATCATAATAGTTTTTTTCCTATTTGATAGTTTTTTCTATCATGATAGTTTTTTCTATCATGATAGTTTTTTCTATCATGATAGTTTTTTCTATCATAATAGTTTTTTCTATCATGATAGTTATTTCTATCATGATAGTTATTTCTCATGATAGTTTTTTCTATCATGATAGTTTTCTTCTATCATGATAGTTTTTTTTCTATCATGATAGTTTTTTCTATCATGATAGTTTTTTTTCTATAATGATAGTTTTTTCTATCATGATAGTTTTTTCTATCATGATAGTTTTTTCTATCATGATAGTTTTTTTTCTATCATGATAGTTTTTTCTATCATGATAGTTTTTTCTATCATGATAGTTTTTTCTATCATGATAGTTTTTTCTAATATGATAGTTTTTTCTATCATGATAGTTTTTTCTATCATGATAGTTTTTTCTATCATGATAGTTTTTTTTCTATCATGATAGTTTTTTCTATTATAATAGTTTTTTCTATCATGCTAGTTTTTTCTATCATGATAGTTATTTCTATCATGATAAATTTTTCTCATGATAGTTTTTTCTATCATGATAGTTTTTTCTATCATGATAGTTTTTTTCTGTCATGATAGTTTTTTCTATCATGATAGTTTTTTCTATCATGATAGTTTTTTCTATCATGATAGTTTTTTCTATCATGATAGTTTTTTCTATCATGATAATTTTTTTCTATCATGATAGTTTTTTCTATCATGATAGTTTTTTTCTGTCAGGATAGTTTTTTCTATCTTGATAGTTTTTTCTACCATGATAGTTTTTCCTATCATGATAGTTTTTTCTATCATGATAGTTTTTTCTATCATGATAGTTTTTTCTATCATGATAGTTTTTTCTATCATGATAATTTTTTCTATCATGATAGTTTTTTTTTCTATCATGATAGTTTTTTCTACCATGATAGTTTTTTCTATCATGATAGTTTTTTTCTATCACGATAGTTTTTTCTATCATGTAAGTTTTTTCAATCATGATAGTTTTTTCTATCATGATAGTTTTTTCTATCATGATAGTTTCTTCTATCATGATAGTTTTTTCTATCATGATAGTTTTTTCTATCATTTTAGTTTTTTCTATCAGGATAGTTTTTCCTATCATGATAGTTTTTTCTATCATGATAGTTTTTTTTCTATCATGATAGTTTTCTTTATCATGATAGTTTTTTCTATCATGATAGTTTTTCTATCATGATTGTTTTTTCTATCATGATAGTTTTATCTATCATGATAGTTTTTTCTATCATGATAGTTTTTTTTCTATCATGATAGTTTTTTCTACCATGATAGTTTTTTCTATCATGATAGTTTTTTTCTATCACGATAGTTTTTTCTATCATGTAAGTTTTTTCAATCATGATAGTTTTTTCGATCATGATAGTTTTTTCTATCATGATAGTTTTTTCTATCATGATAGTTTTTTCTATCATGATAGTTTTTTCTATCATGATAGTTTTTTCTATCATGGTAATTTTTTCTATCATGATAATTTTTTCTATCATGATAGTTTTTTCTATCATGATAGTTTTTTTTGTCATGATAGTTTTTTCTAACATGATAGTTTTTTCTATCATGATAGTTTTTTCTACTACGATAGTTTTTTCTACCATGATAGTTTTTTCTATCATGATAGTTTTTTCTATCATGATAGTTTTTTCTATCACATCACAAATTTCACTGTGTGCCGCTTAGTGGGGCCAAACCTACGATTTAGGGAAAAACCCTCTAAGCGGTATCATTTCGTAAGATTTGCACCCGCTAAATTGAATGGTATCATCCGTTTTATGATCAGAGTTAAGGGGAAATTTTTAATTTTTCGTTAAAGTGGAATATTTTGCATCAAGTACGTCAGGTGGAAACTAAAAAGTAAATAACGATATCTCAGAGAAGAAAAGTAGGATTGGAGTGATTCAAAGTTATTTTTGAAGAAAAATAATAGAATTTTCAAATTCCATTTTGACTTCTGTGAAAAAACAATCACGGGTTTATTGAACCGGTTATATTCAATCAGATATTATCTTATTTCTTAAATTGAATTTTTATTCACTGATCCCAAAACTGGTAGAATCTGGTGATGTAATTTTAATAGGATCTTCATTACCGCCAACACTACCAGAAAAGAGCTGAAACAGACCCTAGGAAGGTGGAGCTTTTTTTGTATGGCTACTCAAGTCCTAAAGTACACCCGATGTTCTTATTTTGGCTAGATTTTTCGGGGTAATCGAAAAAATGGGATAAATTATTTTCTCATCAGAAACATTAAGATGTATATTAACACAGTACATTCAAAGCAAAATTAAAAAAAATAATCCGTAAGATGGAGGAATCATGGAAAACATCAGTTTTAAAGGCTTAAAATTTCAATGGTCCGTTTTAACCCCTTATTTCGGCCAAAAGCAAATTTTTACTTTAAAATCATTAAAACAGCTGCATTCCGCATGAAAAATACTGAAAGAAAAGTTTATCACAATGCCATATCAAACACTTTTATATATGAGGTTTTTTCCACCTCGGCCCCACTGTGCGGCAGCCGAAAGCGCTCTGCGACTTCAACAATGCAATAATTGGAAAAGGGCCCTTACGGTCATAGAACCACAAGAGATTTACATACATAAACATTCAGATACACATACACATTACGGCACATCGATTTTTATCCGGTAGCCCTAACAGATTTTCTCACAGGGACACTCTGGATGGAAAACCGGGTCATAAACAGTAATCATGTTTCGGTCTTCACGGACGGTTCCAAAGCAAACAAAGGGGTAGGGTCAGGTATCTTTTCAAATAACCCACCCTAAGACAGATCAAAAAAGCTTCCAGATTTCTGCAGTGTCTTTCAAGCGAAAGTGCACGCAGTTTGTGTGGCTGCAAAGAGTGTTTACCACAACATGTGAGTTAGTTAGCAAAAATATTGGCATTTCAAGCCAAATCGACTGCTCTGTTCTTATTCCACTAGAGCTGGAAAAAAGTAGAATTTGCCAGAGTTTCCTCAAAGTTGCCCATGACAGATGGTCAACAATCGATACCTGTCGTATTTCGAGGAACTTATGGCCGGATATTTCAAAGAAAAAAACCGAGAATTAACTTAAGCTAAGCAGGCCTCAACTCTCCCTATTGGTTGAAATCCTAACAGGTCACAACATCTGCTTTATTTACAGGGTGTCTGGATAAAGAGGCAGAGGAGGGCTCATTTCACTTCCTCTGAATTCCCCAGCCTAGCCAGAACTTGAAAGGCAGCCCTCGGAGAATACTTTTTCGACGAAATTCACAGTGTTTACAGTCACGGAAAAATCAATTTTTCGAGTTCTTAACCGTTCACGTATTGTCTATTATCCTAATTTTATTGGAACCATTCTTTGTGCAAATTGAAACAGAACCAGAACAAATTAATTTTTTTCTTGTTGGAGAAGTTACACAGATTTCACACCGAAAATACTATGTAAGGCTTCAACGTCTGGAAAAACTTTCTTGGAACTTTTCGTATAGGGAGGGAATATTAGTACGCGATTTCACAAATGGGCACGTATGCCATTATTGCGGCCAACAAAGAAAAATAAAAGTTAAATATTCTTAAAGTACCTATACCGTCGGTGCCGTGACATAAGGCCAAGTGTCATAAAGCCAAATTTGAATATTTGGCCTTATGTCACTTAACAAAAGTGACATAAAGCCAAATTTTAAGAGTTGGCCTAGTGTCGCTTTTACAAAGTGACATAAGGCCAATTTGGCCTTGTGTCACTTTTAATACTAGCGTACCAGTTATTTTTTGTATTATTCATTGAAAAATTTCATTAAATCCAGTTTCTTTAAATGCAAAAGAAACTTTGCACACCCAAATTTGCACCCACCCCAAATCCTATCATGAGCCCAAGCAGGGGGGTTGCAGGGGGGTAGCATGCCCCCCCATCCATACCTCACAGTTTATTTGAACATTTTTATATGTCACAAACCAAATAAAGGAGAGGTTTTATTAGGATTGTGAAATTTAAAAATTGGCAATAAACAGTTTGGTATGTATGGGGGGGTATGCTGCCCCCCTGCAACCCCCCTGCTTGGGCTCATTATAGGATTTGGGGTGGGTGCGAGGTTGGGTGTATGCAAAGTTTCTTTTCCAAAAATTACTGTTTTTTTTTACAAAACATTTTACGTTCGGCCTTAAGTCACAAACAAATTTGGCTTTATGTCACTTTTAAAAGCGACATAAGGCCAACTCTTAAAACTTGGCATTAAGTCGCTTTTGGAAAGTGACTTAAGGCCAAACTTTTAAATTCGGCCTTATGACACTTGGCCTTATGTCACGGCACCTATACCGTCCTCTTCCTAGAAGATTTGATAGCATAGGTATATAGATACGTTTATGGGTTGGTCAATTCTGAAATAACGTACAGTAGTTATGTTGTGAAAAATGAGAGAAGGTCAATTATCATCTTTTTCGAAAAAAAAGAAACAAATCACAAATTGCTCAAAACCAATTAAAATTTCTTAACTTTTAATAGTTATAAGCTTTTTTTTCGTTTTCACCTCAGGTCCCAGGTGCCTTATTCCGCAAGCGAGAATGATTTTTCGTGTATATGTTACTGTTAAAGTGCGTTTTACGTTAATGTGCACATGTACTAGTTAATTCGCGAATTAACTGATTCGACGGGTTAAAGTGCGAAATTTTACTTCAATGAGCAAGTTTTCGCACTTACACTTGTTAATCTGCGTATTAACGTAAACGGCTTCGTTAAAGTACGGAATTTAGTTATCGTGGCACAACGAGGCACTTAAGTCTGTTCCAAATAAATCATCCCTTGGTGAAAAGTATAACAAAAAAACCCAAAGCAAAAGGATTGTGAAATTAAAAATTCGCGCGGATAATTTATTTGGAACTGACGAAAGTGGCACAGGGACATAAATCCCCGGGTCATAAGTCCTGAATTTTTTTGGGGACTTATGTCCCACTTTACTGAGCGTAATGTCCCATCCTACAGGGAAATAAGTCCTGAATTTTTAGTCCCTAATGAAACGAAAACAATTTTGTCTAAATCCAGATTCTTAATATGCAAAAGAGACTTTGCAAGGCAAGTGCGAGATCAGTGCTAGAAACCAGTATTACGGCGAATAAAAAGTGAGGTATGTATGGGCAACCCCCCTGCTTGGGCACACCATAGGACGTGGGTGGGTGTATGCAAAGCTTCCTTTGCATTTAAAGCTTGTAACTGTACTTTGCATTGGAGTAAGTACTACCGAAATAAATAATTTAGAGAAGAATATCGGTTCTACCATTTGAAGAGCTGTGGTCTCTTTAAATTGTCTCTTTATGTACCTTAATATTAGGGTGTGTCACTTTGGTATGGCGAAAAAAATACTGTTCAGATTTAAAATCTAATACCTGCCAAAAGTTGCATTAGAATCGTAGGAATAAGAATATATGAAATTTTTTTTTAAATTAGATGGTGTTTTGGCTCTCTAAACAAAAAGGTTTATTTTCGAAAACTGTGTTTATAGTACTTTTTCTGTCTATTGCTTGGATATGGTTATAGTTAATCTGAGCTGATTTAACTAATTCAAATAATTTTGCATAAGGTATACAAACAATTAAAAAGAGAAAAATTTAAGGCAATACAAATTTTAATTCAAAATCCCTCAAAATAATTGTATTTTTATACAATTTTCAAGTGCGACAGATATTAATAATTTGTTCTTAAATCAATTTTTACTTTACCGCTCAAACTGGGTGTATTATTGAGTCAGGACCAGTTAAGTCAAAAATAAAAGCCTAGTTTCAAATTTTTCGCAGTTTTAGGGCATACTTACTTTAATTTAGATGGCGCTTACAGTCCAGGGTGGACTACGGCCTCAACCAACAAGCCCCTCCAGCCAGCTCGGTCCCTAGCTAGCTGCCTCCAGTTACGCACTCCAAGTTGGTTGAGGTCGTTCTCCACTTGTGTGCGCCACCTAAGATGGGGTCTTCCTCTGCTGCGCAGACCATCAGGGGTAGATTCGAAGACTCGTCGGGCTGGTGCGTCGGTGTCCATACGCTCCACGTATCCCAGCCATCTCAGCCGCTGTATTTTCAGCTTTTTGACCCGGTCGACGTCGCTGTAAAGACCGTAAAGCTCGTTGTTAAATCTTCTCCTCCATACTCCATCGATACATACTGGACCGAAGATCACCCGAAGAATTTTCCTTTCAAAGCACCCAAGCAGATTTTCATCCATTTTTGACAGGGTCCATGCTTCTGCCCCAAACAGCAAGACCGGGATAATAAGGGTCTTATATAAGGTCTTCTTGGTTCTTTGAGAGAGGGCTTTACTACTCAAATGCCTTCTTAGCCCGAAGAAACAGCGGTTGGCAAGAGTAATTCTTCGTTTGATCTCTGCACTGATGTCATTTTGCGATGTAATAGTGGAGCCCAGGTAGACAAAGTCCTTGACGACTTCGAAGTTGTACCTATCCATCGTAACGTTTTGGCCGAGTCGACGATGTTGAGATTCTTTTCTCGATAATAGCATATACTTCGTCTTGTCCTCATTAACAGCCAAACCCATTTTCGCCGCCTCCGATTCAACACTCGCAAACGCGCCGTAACAACTCGCTTCGTTATCCCTATGATGTCAATATCATCTGCATAAGCAAGTAGTTGAACGGACTTTTGAAAAATTGTACCTGTGTTGTTGACTTGCGAGTTGCGTACAATTGCTTCAAGTACGATGTTAAACAGGTTGCATGATAACGCGTCGCCTTGCCTCAAACCTTTCTCGACATCAAAGGGTTCGGTGGTGTTTTTACCAACTTTGACGGAGCAGCGAGACTTCTCCATCGTCATCCTGCACATGTTAGGGCTGCCATCTAATTTATTCAAAATTTAAAATAATTCCCAAAACCAACACACTTGCTCTTACAAAGCCGGGTTTTGAGCACTTGTTAGCATATACCTTCTCGAACATGAAAAAAATAGCGTCAGACCAGTTTTACGGTTTTACGGTCTTTGCCAGACGAGCTTAACATTTTCAAAGTAAAAAAAAAAAAAAAAAGGTTTTGCATTTTTTTTACAATGATTTTCTTAAAATTCAGCTAATTTAAAATGTTTTAATTTTTTTTCTAAAATCCATTTCGATGGTTAATTTTATTCTCTTCAAAAAAGGTTTTCAGAATTATCTCGAAGTTTTGCTCTGTTTTCGAGTTATATTCAAAAATCCAAAAAGGATGCTTTTGCATCCCCTCTCCAAAATGCACCCTCTCATTTAATAGCTCTACGTGGTTTTCTCATCTTCAATGACTCCTTTGAAGATTGTTACAATAAAATGCCATGAACGTTTTAGTGCCTTATTGCCCTGTTTTATAGGACATCAATAGCCTAAAACAAACGTTTTTGGTGTTCTTTTCAAGCTTTTTTAGCGAGCCAAAGCCAATAACTTGAACGAAAATTTCAAATGAAGAATTTAATTTTAATATGTAAAGCAACTTTTGGAAGGTATTAGATGTGGAAATTCCAGAGTGAAATAAATGACACACCCTACTACATAATGCAAAAATAAAAAATGATACGTGGGACCGAGAAAACATTTCGGCACTTATGTCTCGGCAGGGTGGGATATAAGTACCGAATCGAATTCGGGACTTATGTCCCAGTAAAGTGGGATATAAGTTCCGAAAAAAATTTGGGACTTATGTCCCTGCATCACCGACGAAAGTGCCTCGTTGTCTTGCTAGGTATAAGCTCACACACGAAACAAAATGTTCTTTTAACGGGTTAACAACGGAAACAGAAAATAAGCCAAGAAACATAGGAGAAAGTGCTACGATATCTAAATTGCGCACTTTAACGGCGCTGTAGAGTGTGTATGTATGTTAATTCGCAGATAAACTAGTTAAAGTTTGAAAGCTTGCGCATTGAAGAAAAATTTTGCACTTTAACGGGTCCAACCAGTTAATTGGCGATAATTAACTAGTTAATGTGTGCATTAACTGGTTTTCGCACTTTAACGGTATCATATACACACTCTTTACACACCCAAAACAAGTGTGTATACATTTGACTGATAGAGCATCTGCACACATTATCTGTCAAAAATTCATTCAGCTTTGTATATTCAGTTTACCCATAGCTGGTAGTCGCATACTTCTTTTTTTAAATTCCTTCCGAAAAATACCTCCACAAAAATCCTTCACAAATTCATGAGCCATTTAAAAAAAAATGGGCAAGATTTTCTTTTATCAGTTTTTGCTATTTTAGTGCAGGGTGAAAAAATACCCTAACCTAACCAGCAAATACTTCAGGTATTATTATAATATATAACGATACGAACTATGTAAAGTGCTTATTTAAAATTTCGGAGCAGATTATAGAAAAAAAAGCCGAACAAAACCATAATTTCATTGGGTTCATTTGTACAATTTGTAGATTTTCAAATTTGTTAAGAAATCTAAAAATTATTAGCTTTATCACAGGTCCCGTCACAGTAGATTCGTTCTCCGAATGCAGAACAAAAAGGATCACAGCTCCCGTCATATTACAAATATTGCTCCGAAGTTTTGGATTCATAAAAAGTTGTACCACAAGCTCTAAAGTACGTAACAATTTTTTGGCTAGGTCGGTAGATACGGAATTTTTTTTGAGACTTGTAGTACCTACGAATATATTACGACGGGACCTGTGATAAGGCTAATTAACCTTGTCAAATTTTAAAAAGCTCTTAATAGAAATTTTTCACAGATTACAAACACAGTTGTCTAAACCTTGACTAAAGTGGATTTTTTTTAATTGATGATCTGTAGGTATTTATGGCAACTTTTAAGAACTTCTTTATTTATTTAGACGCTGTCTTATCTAGTATCATCATGTATAGACCATATTTAAAATATCAATATAGTAGTGCATTTAACCTACTATAAAAATCACCAGAAACGACCTCGAATCATGTTTAGTGTTCGTTCTAAACAGTTTCAGATTGAGTGACTGACCACTATCTTTCCTTACCCAACCTATTCTGAGCTCGAATCTAGCCTCAATTATTTCATGATGTCAAGTTTTGAGATATTCCAGATTCTTAATTTAAAGTAGAATAAAACAGTTTTTTGCTATTTAGAGGTTGTGTTTAGGAACGTTTTAGCTATTTTTATAAATGCAGTAAGGAAATCCATCGTATGCAAATGTTTTTCCGAATCAATGTGGGAGAAAATTAAATTTTTGACAGTTTTTCGTAGTCTTAAGCTGAATATGCGAAAATTAATGTTTTAAAAACCAATTTGACCTAAATTAAAAGTGGTGTCCAACGCAAATGGGCTACAATCCCGAATGAATACGTCAAATAAAAACCTCTTTTAAATAGTTTTACTTCAAGGTTTTTTTGTACGTTTCAGTTGGACATTGGAATGGTTGAGAAATATTGGAATTTTCTTCAAAATAATTTGCTAGAGAATCAATTGAATGAGCAAGTACATGCAACTAATCCCAACAATTCATTCGATTTAGTTGAACATCATAAAATACAAAAAAAAATTAGAAATCTATTTTGCGAAACAAGAGGTAGAGGTAGAGTTTATTCATGTGCTCTAGCTCGTTTACACATAGTGTTATAGGGCTTCACATATCCCAGTACCAATTCTATGCGTCGCACTTCAAAAAAAAAGAAGGGAGAGCTCAAGGAGAGTAATAATAAACTATGCTAACAAGGATAAAAGAAGGCAAGGGCCATTAGAGACTTTTTCTATCTTGTCATGTCAAATACCCGAGTGGGTTTCAATCAAAAAATCTTTGTGTGTTAACCAGTACAAACAAACGAGAAAAAAAATGTTCTGACCTTGTCCTGATTTGTGTAGGTATCGCTTTTTGTTTGCAGCTTCTATTGAGTGGGAAACAAGAAGATAAAAAAGCCACCCATAAAATTGAAAACATATGGCACATAATTCTACGTACAAGATTAAGCTTATCTTTAAATTAACTTAACTTAACAGCAATTAGACACAGCATGGTACAACACAAAGCATGGCTGGATTATTTGCTAATACAAAGTATTCTACACAACATAATATGGGTCCACGTTTTTGAAGGAGGAAGTGGCGACAAAAATATAAAATAAGGAATTTGAAATAAACGGCAAAGGCCCCCTCGGAGACTAATATAGTCTTAAAGGCTCTACATGACTTAATCCGGCTCAACAACACGTTTGGTTATAGTTCACAGTTAAAACGTAGCGTGGTACGAAAACGTTATTTCTACTAGATTAATTAATGACTAAGCCACATGCAAACTACACTAGTCAACAAAATTAAAGGAACAAAAAATCAAGTTTTTTTGTTTGAAAAATTTTTGAAATTAATTTTTTTTTTTTTGGAAAAATGTACTTTTTATTTCATTTCAATTCAAAAAAGTATATAACTAATGCAAAACTGTGAACAAAATCCAGTGGAATTACGGTTTTCTTGTCATTTTGATGACGACTACGCATTGTTTAGGAACAACACAATTTGTTCCTTTACCTGGTTTGTAAGACTTTGAAGTTTTGATGAGGAAAAACGGTTCAATGAATCAATTTGAAAATTTACAGGAATATTGATGATTTAAAAATCTAAGTCCATGATTTCATGACTATTCACCAATATAATTTGCGGTCAAGAAAGAAATTAATTGGATACAACCCTAAAAGGAGAGAAGAGAAAACAAGGAGTATCTTGAAAGTTGAAAATTCAGTTGGTAAGAAGAGAAGGGTTGTAAGACATATTAATTTCAAAATGCAGGAGGAGGCCAACGAAAAGATGCAAAAAATGGTGGAGAGCAATAATGAAAGTTTACAACAAATTATTAAGTTGCTTACTTTGAAAATTCAAGCAGATGAAATCAAGCAAGATGGACCGAAAGTTTCGGTTGAAAATTTTGCTAAAATTATTCCAGATTTCGATGGTGAGTCAATTCCAGTTCAACATTGGTTTCAGAATTTTGAGCAGAATGCAGATGCGTATGGTCTAACGGAAAAGCAGAAATATGTACAAGCTAGAGGTAAGATGACCCACACCGCTAAGCTTTTCTTGGAATCAGTAGCTGTAAGTGAGTATAAAGAACTTCGTTTCCTATTGAAAACCGAATTTGAGCGCAGTTATAGCAGTGCAGAGATTCATAAGCAGTTAAGTGAACGAAGAAAGCACGAGGACGAAAGTTTCCACGAGTACGTTTTGCAGATGAAAAAAATTGCAGCGCTTGGAAATGTTGAAACTGATTCTATAGTTCACTATATTGTCGATGGTTTGGAAATAAAACTTGAATTTAAGTACAATATGTATAACTGCAAGTCTATTAAGGAGCTGAAAGAAAAATACGACATTTTTGAACGAATGAACGAGAAACAAAAGGAGGACAAGCAGCAGAGTGAAGTTTTCAAAAGACACGAGAACATGAGTTTCAAGAAAAATGCGTCTGAAAATTTTAATAAGCCGAATCATTGTTTCAACTGTGGATCTATGGATCATTTGCGAAGGGATTGTCGGCTGGAACCGAAATGCTTCAAATGCAACCAGAGTGGTCATATTTCTAAAGTCTGTCCTAGAACAAGGAACGTTAGTATTGTTTCTGACCAATACCGTTTGAAAAAAGTCGAGGTAAACAATGTCAACATAGATTGCCTAGTTGACACAGGATCGGATGTGACAATTGTGAAGGAGCGTATATTCAAAAAGCTAGATGTTGTACTACAGAAGAGTTTTTCGCTTCTATTCGGCCTTGGTAATAAAAAAACAAATCCTCTCGGACATTTTAGCGCTGAAGTTGTAGTTGATAATATGAAGACGTTTCAGAAGTTTGTTGTGGTTCCCGATGATACTATTGAATTTGACGCACTCCTTGGATATGATTTTATCAAAAAGTTCTGCTTAACATCGTCCAAAAATGGGTATCAATTTTCTCCTTTATTGACTGAAGAATGCATTGACACAAATAATAATCTTATCTATAATGTAGTTGAATCAAATAACGATATTGATGTCCCTTTTCAGTTCAAAGAAGTTGTAGAAACGATGATAAGGAACTATCAACCAACGGATAGACCTACAGAATGTCCGATTAAGTTGAAGATTGTTGCAGATGGCGAAATCGTCCCATTCCGACAAGCACCAAGTCGCCTACCACCCAGTGAAGAAGAAGCGGTTCAAGCACAGATTGAAGAATGGATTCAAAACGGAATCATACGAAAGTCTACATCAAATGTCGCTAGTAGAATAGGTGTTGTAAAGAAGAAAGATGGTTCCTGTCGTATTTGCGTTGATTTCCGTAAGCTTAATACCATGGTTTTAAAAGATTGTTTTCCAGTTCCATTGATCGATGACGTGCTGGAAAAGTTACAGAATGCAAAATATTTCACCGTTATGGATTTGGAAAATGGCTTTTTTCATGTACCTGTTGAAGAATCAAGTAAAAAATTAAAGGCATTTGTAACTAAAAGTGGTTTGTATGAATTTAATAGGGCACCATTTGGTTTCTGTAACTCGCCAGCTGTTTTTATTCGATTTATTAACCATATATTTCAAGATTTGGTAAATGAAAACGTGATGGAACTATATACATATGTGTCTTAAGAAAATGGAAAAAGTATTTGGTGAAGCTGCAAAATATGGCCTGAATATAAAATGGAAGAAATGTCATTTTCTTCAGAAGACTGTCAATTTTCTGGGTCATACAATTGAAAATGGAAATATTCGACCAGGCAGAGAAAAAACAAACGCTGTGAGTAAGTTTCCAGTTCCTCAAAACGTCAAATCTGTGCAGTCTTTCCTAGGGCTCACTGGTTTCTTTAGAAAGTTTATAAAGAATTATGCTAGTATCGCTCGACCACTTACAAACTTATTGCGCAAAGATGTTGCTTTCAAGATGGATGCAGATGAACTCAATTCATTTCAGAATCTCAAAAATGCGTTGATTAGAGAACCAGTCTTAAAGATTTTTACGAGAGATGCACCTACTGAGGTACACACTGATGCATCAAAAGAAGGTTTTGGAGCAACACTGTTGCAAATGATTGACGGACAGCTGCACCCTGTGTTTTTCTGGAGCAAAAAGACGTCAGCTCAAGAGGCGCAACGTCATAGTTATATACTTGAAGTCAAAGCAGCATATCTTGCTCTAAAAAAATTTCGTCATTATTTGCTTGGTATTCATTTTAAGTTGATTACAGATTGTGCAGCTTTCAAGCAAACAACGAGCAAGAAAGATATCCCACGAGAAGTAACACAATGGATCCTTTATCTTCAAGACTTTGACTATGAAGTTGAACATAGACCTAGCGAAAGAATGAAACATGTTGACTGCTTAAGCCGATATCCGCAGAACGTCTTTACAATATCTTCAGAAATAACATCACAAATTCGAAAAGCACAGCAAAAAGATGAACATGTAAAAGCAGTTGCAGAAATCCTTGTAAGTAGACCATATGAAAATTTCAGAGTCAAAGGCGATTTAGTTTACAAAACTGTAAATGGAAACGATTTGCTGGTTATACCGAAGTCGATGGAGCGTGAGGTTATTGCAGACGCACACAATTTCGGCCACTTTGCAATACAAAAAACAATTCATATCATTCAGCAAAACTATTGGATACCCCATTTGGAGGGCAAAGTTGGACAGTTCATCAATAGTTGCATCAAATGCATAATACACAATAAGAAGCTGGGAAAAAAAGAGGGTCAACTATACTGCATTGACAAAGGTGACAAGCCATTGCATACATTGCATATCGATCATCTTGGGCCTATGGATGCTACATCAAAGCAGTTCAAGTACATCTTTGCAATAGTTGATGGATTTACAAAATTTGTTTGGTTGTACCCCACTAAGTCAACTGGACATGAAGAGGTATTGAAAAAATTCAATGAATGGTCAAATATATTTGGTTCGCCTAGAAGAGTAATCAGTGACAAAGGATCAGCATTCACATCTAATGCTTTTGAAGACTACATGAAGGATAACAACATTGAACATGTGTTGACTACTACTGGCGTTGCAAGAGGTAACGGGCAAATTGAGCGTGTAAACAGATCCATTTTGTCCATAATTGCAAAATTATCATCGGATGAACCATCAAAATGGTATAAGTTTGTGCCTAAAGTTCAAAAAGCTATTAACGCCCACATCCACAGTTCCACAAAAGTTTCACCTTTTGAACTGATGTTTGGGTTAAAAATGAAAAATGAAATAAGCTACGAAATTGCGGAGGCGCTTGAACAGGAGATTATTGATCATTTCAACAATCAACGAGAGCAAATACGTCAAGAAGCCAAAAAACAGATACAACATGCGCAAATAACATACAAGAAATGTTACGACAGAAAACGCAAGAGTGAATATGGTTACAAACTGGGAGACTTGGTTGCAATTAAACGCACCCAGTTTGTTGCAGGCAGGAAGTTAGCGAGTGGATATCTTGGTCCATATGAAATCATCAAGGTGAAACGTAATGGGCGTTACGATGTTCGAAAATCAGCCCAAGGCGAAGGACCTTCTACAACATCAACCAGTTGCGACAATATGAAACTTTGGAGGTACATTGTTGAAAATGAAGAGCTTTTGTCATCTGGGTAAGATGACGAAATTCAGGATGACCAAGTGTAAAAGAGAAGCATCGTTGATGGATATCAATAGCACTAGCGGTTGTAAATACCAAACTCAGCCGTCGATATACTTTGATTAAAACTACTTTGCTATTATTTTTAATCTAATAATGTTTGATTTTTAATGTCGAGATTGTTTGGAATGTTTTCAATATTATTTTTCATTACTTATTTTACTTTTGAAATAAAGACATCTTTTAATATTTTAACTAATATTTTACATACATATACATAACGTATGCAGATATTCTCTGTAAAACTTTCTGAACGGAACATAGAAAAGTCTGTTCAGGGTTAACTGCTGTTAAGTTATTTTCTTATATATTATACGAACATATGAATATATTCAGCTCTGACAAAGAAGTTAAAGTTAACCTTTTTTTAAAAAGCTTAAGCAGTAAAACATATAAAGAAAATTTTATTCAAAAATTATATACTAAATACGTGATTTTTGAAATTCAAAATTTCAGTAGGGTAAATAAGGGTAAACAAAGAGAAAAGTCCAGAATCTATTTTCCAAACTAAAAATGATAGACATTTTTTTTCTTTTGGAATCCATAGAAGCAGTGCAAAATACTTGAACGATATCGTGTTCCATACAAAATGGCATACATGAATTAAAAAAAAAAAAAAATTAATACTTTACAAACGGATTGCTTTATTCTATTTCAACATCGCCCGACTCCTATTGGAAAACCCTTTACATAGAAAACCAAATTGCATGTTCCTGTCTGTAATCACATACTGTTGGAATCCAATACACACCAATCGTAAATCAATTTAACACTTAAAACACAATCGCGTTTCAGAGCAACTTGTATTTATATACATATATTTATAAATGATCTCTACTCGTGTAATATTCAACAGGCATATAATAGGCAGTTTCATTTGCAAACAGATATGGGAACATCAACCCCAAAACCGAACAGGAAGTGTATGATTGAATAGACTACTAATAGGAACAAGAGATATAGCTACTACAGCTAAGCTGTATCTGTATCCAACTTGTTACCATGATGCTGTAGCCAGCTTGAAAATGTTAGCTGTTTGCATGTTTTAGTATTGTAGTAATATTAATTTCGCACTTACACTCAGTTAACTACAACATTCCCTTAATTTCAATGAAAACTTTAAACTTTCCACATAAAGACATTTACTTTCTGTTGCGGTATTTGAAAAACAATATTAATTAAAAGCTGATGCTATAAACAGCTATATGTAGGCTAAGTCCGGTCTAGCAGGAGTATTTTAGAGAGCATAATTTGTAGCCTTAAATGGAATTGGTATTTCGGGTCAGTCTCATCCAAATTCCCCCTAGACACCAAAATTAAAATGGAACAGTTCTGTAGTTTCAGTTGAGGAGCACATTGCGGATAGAGAATTGCTATTTTGTGATGTTTACTTTTCGTTTATTTGAGTAAGGTTGGTATGGTAAGTACTTTCGCAATACCTAAAGCAAAATATGCTTATGGCTCTCGCTTGGTTCCTCTATATTTGCACTTTGAATATTCAAATGATAAACAATTTCCTTAATAATTTTTTTTAAGCTGTAGTTGTTTTTTCCGCTCATAATGGTAGGTAGAAAGGTGTATGCCGGAGGCATTTGTATTTCAAAGGATGTTGTAGAGTTGAATAGCTATAGTGGTAGGTCTTTCGATGAATTTCAACTTCGTTCCTTCTCTTGATTAATAAAGCCAAATCGGGCTTTTTGGATAAATAATAAATAGGTGTGATGGTGTTCAGCAATTTCAAAACTAGAGAAAAAGGCAACAACAAACAAGGACATGGCAGTTTTTCCATTGGCCTTAATTGGAGGACATAAGCGTATAATAATGATGACATTAAAAGCAATGGGTGTTGTGAATAAAAAAACCTAAAGCTTAAACTTAGATTTTTAAGTCAGAGCTAGGTTTTGTGTGAATAAAAACAAGCTTTAGCTAGAAACTAAAAGATGTATTTTAGTAATAGCTATTTTAAAATATCTAAAGCTAGATTCATGTAGCTGTAGCTTGTTTTCCAGCTTAAGCTCCAAATTGTGTGATTAATAATAGCTTAAGCTAGAATATTATAGTTAAGGCTACAAAATATCAAGATTCCAGGACCCCTAACTAAAAAGCTTTGACTAGTTCTTTTTACATGAAAACAATGGGTCTTGTGAACAAAAAAATAGCTTAGCTATTTTTACTTACCTATTTAAACTTTTCGGAACTTACCGCGTTAATTATAATCCCGTGACCACGAAGAGTGAATTTTTTTCAAAACGTCGGGAAGAAGAATTTATAAATAATTCTTAATAATTAACGCGGTAAGTTCCGAAAAGTTCAAATAAGTTAAAATGATAAATGTCCGCGAAAATAAAAGTTTAAAATTGTATATAGCTTAGCTATTTATAACTTGAATTTTTAAAAATCTCCTTGTGTTGCTTTTCGGCCCCAAAAATAATGGTTTTAGCTTAAGCTTCTAAGTCAAAACATGTGAATAAAACAACGAAAGCTAGAAATATTAAGCTTAAGCTTGAATTTTCTAGCTATAACTATTTAACGTAATCTTTTTTGTATTCCCATGAAACAAAGCTTAAGCTTAAACTGTCTACCTTTAGATACTAGTAATAGCTACGACTTGCTAGCTTTAGCTTGGTCCAAAAATAGCTTTAGCTTTTTTTTTTATTCACTAGGCCCAAATGTCATGTTTTTTTATGTTTAAATTGGAAAAAAATAGTTATTTAAATAAATTGGTATCTCAATGTATTTTCTTTCAGGACACAGTGTAAATTCTGTCAAGCATCACACTTATGACAAAAAACGAGAAATATTATTCAAAAGTAGGGTACCTAATTTTAATACCCACATTATTGTGACTTTCATTGCTTACGATAAAATTAATGAAATTACTATAATGATACAATAATTGCAAATGATGATGGTAACCATTTACATTAATTTTTTTTATTGGATGTAATATCCATTCAAAATTTAATAGATACATTCAGTATAATAGAATAACCTATACACTTACAAATTAATTTAAAAAACGTAGTTACCATAAAAATTAACATTATATGCCATTATACAGTAGTTCCAGTTGTGTATGAAGAAGGAGTCATAGGTTGATATGAAATCTGAATTACTGTTTCAAGTTTTCAGGGAAAATAAATACGGGTCTAATGATTATTTAGAACAAATTTCAGTTTTTAAGCATATTTACCTCTTCTATTTGCATAGATTTGCCTACTTTATATTTTAGAATAATAGTACGCATACGCCACAGTATACCATTCCGAATAACAAAATAAGTATACAGTTTTTAAGGCCATTCAATCACCATAAAAGGCCTTGTAGTTTCAGTAATAGAATAATACAACCTCGACACATAATTACCAACACACCTGGGATAAAATCGAGCTTCGCAAATCGTTGAAAATGCAAATAAAAATACCGAAAGAGATGTTCAACGAAGTGCTGATTTGCGAAGCAAGTATCGCTTAGCACATAAGAATTTGGTCTATTGCTGTGTGAGAGGTTACAGTAGGGTAAGTTTAGAACAGTGGTTCCCAACCTTTTTTGTGCTATGCCCCACCAAAACTGTTCCAAAATTCTTATGTCTCAAAACATTAATGTTACAAAAATTTTAACAGTACAAAATTTTAAATGTTCACTAAAAAACGGCTCTGGACCTTTGGCATTATACTCTAAGAGCCGACAGCAAATTTTGGGAGTGGAGGTATAACCAAAATCGGAGTATGAGGGATTGTAGGCACATGTATCGTGATATCAAATACCAAAGTCTGGCAGGTTTGGTTTTCTGCCTTTGGGAGGGGTTAAAAAGAGCTAGATCTCATGATTTATTTTCAGGGCTATAAACCATTTAATTAATTTAAAAAAAATCGAATATGATTCCCAGTCATTTGTTCTAAGCATAAACACCACAATCTTGTCAGTCCGATTAACAGAACTCAAGATATAACCATTTTACGTGAACCGTATCATCCCTTTTTTGGAGATTTTCAGCAAAATAGAAAATCAACAAATAAAGTCTCCACAAAAAACGCCAATAAGGTTTGCTTAAAAAGGTTAAATCATGGGTCCTATTTATCGGATCACCAAGATATAAGTCTTCAGACTTAGAGAAAATGACAGAGCATCATATCCTATCTTTTACAAGTGAATTGAAGTGTTAATGACCCTACCATATAAAGAGGGAACCAAGCGGGGTTTGAACCCCCACCCCCACCAAAGGCTGAGAAAAAAATCTGCCAGACTTTCATATTCCATATCACGATACATGTATCAATAATCCCTCATACACCGATTTTGGTTATACCTCCACTCCCAAAATTTGCTGTCGGCTCTTGGTCTATTACATAACTTTTAATAAAGGCTTAAACTTTTTCACGCGCGATTTTTGGCACCTCATTTATGGGAAGTTTGCAAAAAATGTATACCATCCGAAAGATTTCTGGATCGTGATAAAAGGTCAACTATTTTCAGCAGTAGATTTTTTTTAATGAACTTTTAAACATTTCAAGGTCATAGCAATTTTTGGCACCTCATTTATGGGAAATTTGAAAAAATTTAATACCATCAAAAAGGCCTTGTGAACTATATAAAAGGTCAGCTAGTTTTAGTAATTGGTCAGCCATAGTTTTTTTTTAATAATTTTTTAAATTATTGCTCAAGGTCACGCGCGATTTTTGGCACCTCATTCATGGGAAACTTACAAACATTTTTTTTTCAAGGTCACGAATCGTTTATGACATTGAAAATAAAACTTAAAAAAAATCGTATAAAAGAATCTATAGCTGACCAATTACTGAAATTAGCTGACCTTTTATAAAGATCTTAGGGCCTTTCAGGTGGCATTAAATTTTTTTAAATTTCCCATAAATGAGGTGCCAAAAATCGCGCGTGACCTTGAGCGACCTTGAGAAAGTTTAAGCCTCTATTAAAAGTTATCTAGGGCTGACCAATTTCTGAGGCTCTTGACCTTTTCTGACCAATTACTCACCAATTAGATGGCATTTTTTTTATCAAATTTCTCTCATATGAGGTGCCAAAGGTCCAGAGCCCTAAAGCACTGATTAAAAATTAGATAAAAGTCACCATAACACACCATAATTCACAATTATTTATTTTTAACCTGGCTATAAGTTTTATAGAAAATTAGCTCTTGCGGAACCTCGGTCAATGTGCATTTTTCTAACAAATGAAACCTGTCAAAACTAGTGTTGTAAATATAAGTACCTGGGCAATCGAGCTCCGCTCGGCAAATCTTTTTTTTTTTTTGAGTTATTCGTATTAATCGAGGTGATACGCTACTTTTCCTATCAACTATGAAATGTTTCTGCTCTAGTGATTGCACCCCACCCTCATAAAATAATTCCCGCTGTAAAAGTTGCAAATATTTATCTTCCAAAATTATATTTGATGTTGTTCATACATACTTTAAAAACTTCAATTATATTCTATTTGCTTTTTTGAAAAAACTTTGAAGCATCTAGTAAAGTTGGGTGTCAGTGGGTGAACTTTAAATAAAAATATTTCTTTTTTTTTGCGCATGGGAACAAATCTTTACTTAAAGCCCAAATCTTTATAGTCAATTCCAAGAAATCAAGTAATAATAAAATTGAGCGTGGCAATGGGCGGATTTCTTTACTGAAACTATATTTTATTTGTTTGCCTTTTTTATGACAGTAAATTCTGAAATAGTATTCAAATCATTTCATTCATTTCCAAGATATTTAACAAATATGTTAAGCACCCAATTTTACCAATCCCAGATCATTACAAAATCCAAATTTTGTATTACTTTCGCTTTTATAAGAACAAGCTATGCAAATGTCATCCAAATCCTTAAACCATTTCTGAGAAATCAATAATTAATAAAAGTGGATTGGCAGATGGTGGATTTTATTAAAGCCATTTTTCATTTTCTATCTTTTTAACTAACTCTCAAAATACTATCCAAATCATCTTGAGTCGGTACGAAGAAATACAGTTAATAAGACCGTTTTCCAGAAAACAACAAATAAAAAAGTTGGCATGGCAATGGATGGATTTTAATAAATATACTTTCCAAATGTTTTTCATCTTCAAACAGACAAGCTCTGAATAAAATCTCATTTTATCATTAGAGGTGATTCCGAGAAACTTTAAAATAACAAAAGTGGGTGCGGCAGTGGGTGGATTTAGATTAAACCGCTTTTCAGCTTTTTTGCACATAATAACGAACTCTGAATATGTCATCTATATCGATAGATTCTTATCTTAGAAATCGAGAAATTAGAAAAGTGGGCGTGGCCAGAGGCAAATTTTACTAAAATATTGCTCTAAATTATTAACTTGCTTATACAAAGTCACTCTGACAGTTTCATTCAAATCGCTTGAGCCATTTCGAAGAAACAATTAAATAATAAAGTGATCATGGCATTGGACATAATATCCAAATATACATTTTTAAATTATTTTCCTCTTAATGTGAATAAACACAATTCCATCAAAAGCCAAGGAGCCTTTTCCGAGAAACCAAGAAATAATAAAAGTGGTCGTGGCAATGGGCGGATTTTACCGAATCTCGATTTATTTTCATTCTCATAAGAATCAACTCTGAAAATGTCATCTTAATGAATCTATCCCTCTTTCAGAAATCAAAAAATTAGAAAAGTGGGCGTGTCAGGGGGCGGATTTTATTAAAATTGCTTTCAATTTTTTTCTTGCTCACACAAACAAATTTGGAAAACTTCATCGAAATCGTTGGAGCCATTTCTCAGAAACCAATAAAGGGGCCCATACACACCACACTTGTGTGCACATCTGGTCGCACACACTCCACCATACACAAAGCACCGATCGATGCACCGCTCCAAAAATCAAAGAATTTTGATTTTCCGCGCACTAGTGTGCACAGTTGTGTGCGCACAAGTGTGGTGTCGGTGGGCCAATTAAATACAAAAATGGGCGTGGCAGTAGGCAGATTTTTTTGGAAATATTTTTCAATTTTTGTCTTTCTCATTAGAATAAACACTTTAAATATCATCCAAGTCATTTTAATCGATTCCATGAAATATAGTGTTTTCGAGAAATCGAGAAATAAGAAAATTGCGCGTGGCAGTGGGCGGATTTTACAAAATTTAATTTTCGTATTTTTTTCTCAGTCATAGGAACAAACTCTGAAAATTTCATCCAAATCTTAGGAGCCATTTCCGAGAACCCAAATATATATTCTGTGGCAACAAGGAAAAACAACATAAGTCAGTTTTTGCAACTTTTCAGGAGAGCAGTTTGAATGTTTGCCTTGTGATTACAAAAAAAGTATACAACTTATGAATAAACTGTGAACGCAGAAATAAAAAATGAGATTCAATTTCATATTAATATTAATAACGTTCACATTTTTGTTAATTAATAGTTAATTTTGCTTAAAATAAGACTTATGTCGTTTTTCCTTTTTCTAATTTTAACATAATTCTGAATTAAGTCAACTTATTTCTTTTTTCCTAAAAGAGTTTATAGACAAATTCTTTTTAAGTAGAGTTATGTTGTTTTTCCAAATCAGAATTTAAACAGTGCACTGGTTTAAATCGACTTATGCTCTTTTTCCGAAACTGTTTTTTGAAAATATAAATAATAAGTCAAAATCGTATAAGAATTCAAAGTAATAACTTACGTGCAGATGAAGACACTGAATGATATAGTAGGCATACTTTTATCGTAATAATATGCAACAATTAAAAGAGAAAACTCCAAGGATTTTAAAAAAGTTATATTTAATTTTTTATTTTTAAAATTCAGTGACATCCTCTTTTGTGTAGGTATATTTGTTTGTTTACAAATAATACAAAAATATGTTATTTATTCTTGAGCATTATTGTCTTCATCACTGTCATATACATCTGGGTGAACTTCGTGGCAGTTGGTTATAGAATCAACAACCAAACTTCTATAAAATCCATGAAATTGTGGATCTATAAAGTCTAGGAGAAAGAGAAGATCTTGTGCTTTTTCCTTAGAAATAGGGGGGACATTCTGAATTACTTTGATGTCGGAGTTTTCAATAGAATTGACGCCACGTTTTTTCAAATGTATCGTCTTAAAAGGCTCATTTCATTTTCATCTAAGCTGTTTTTGTAGAACAAAGAACCAAATTCATCTTTTTTGTACCTGAGCCATCTAAATTCCCTCCATGAATACTTTTCTCCATCAGTATTAACTTTTCGCCACGGAAATTTTTCTTTGGAGGTTGCTGCAAAGTCTAAGAAATATGTCCGCCTCATTTCAATAACTTTGAAAGGATTTTTGTCTCTTATACTAGAAATTAGGTTTTGCCAGTCTCAAGGATGGTGAATCTTAGCCGAAGTTTTCTTCTCTTTCCTATCAATGACGGAATGGTCGACGTCACATTCCATGTAAGTATGACCCGGTTCCAGGAACTTGTGGCCAATTACTTCAAGTTGTTCACTATTAGCCAGAGCAGCTATGAACATGCAACTTACATGCGAATTTTTATTTTGACCTGGACAGGAATCGCTATAAGAAATGTGTTTGGCAACAACGGAAACTTCTTCGTCAATGTGTTTAAAAAGGCAACATGCCATCTCATTACCACCCCTCTTCGCCACTCCTTCATGCCACATATAGCAATATGGTTGATCAGTTGCTAAATCATGAACGGTTAAATTATAAGTCCATAATTGGCGCTTATAAAAGGCAATGTTCGATTTCATGCGTAAGCAAAATCAGCGCTTTCTTGATGGCTTGTCAGCTCACTTGTCAGCTTTGATTTTTCATCTAGGTTGTCAATAGCTGATATTTTATGATTTAGCTTATCGCAAGATCAGCACGTATGCGTATCAAGCTGGGGTGATTTTATTTTTAAATTCAGGTCATGAAAAGCTTGTGAGTACTACGACAAACTCACGGGCGATTCAGTTTCTAAAGAATATAGGTCATATTTTAGATATTGTTAAACCAGGTTGTAAGTATTTCTTCGATGTATCCCGTCTCGTATAATGGCTTTCATACGCTGGAAACATCAAAGTGGAGAGTGCATTTGGGGGTTTAGAGCTTCCCCTTTTATCAACTAAGGTTGTGGAAGGAGAATTAATTTTCTTACTTTTTATGGTTCTCACAAAATATTTTTTTCACCACAACAATTCAAGAAACAAATTTTGCACACTGGAATCTTTTCACCTGAAAGTTCAACACTGTAATCACATGAAAGTTTTCGGTATTTCTGCTTAACTCCGATTTTTTTTGCTTTTCATGTAGACTTTTCTTTCAAGCAAATAAGTGAATTAATATAAAGAACTCTCGCATTGTAATTTCCTAAAGCCCAGTAATTATTAAATAATAGTTGTTGGTTTTGAAGCGATATTTTGTTACAACAATTGTTTCTACATGAAGAGAGTGGTTTTAATTTTCTGGCCTGAACGGTTTTTTGTTTTTTAATATCGTATCTATTTCTTTGTTGCTGACGACATTTTTTAGTTTCTTTTATTACTTTAATATTTGAAGGTCCAGCAATATTTTCACCTTCTTCAGTAGTAGGTGATTCATTTGGCTCACAATTGTCAACATACCCTGGTGAAACATGCATTTCCACCGCTGAATTCAAAGAAACTTTCTCAATAGAATTTTCAAGGACCTTACCCCAATGCTCTATATTTAATATAATATTCAGAATAATAATCTAAGCGATCGGACATTTTGAACTTTCATCCTGAAGGTCCATCGGATTGTATATCTACGTTTCTTGATGAAGTCGTTTTTTGATCACCGAATCTTTCTGACTATCTATCTAACTATCTAGGATTTATATTTTTTCATAACTGTTCGTAGAATGATTTGGTAAATTTTTTTTACTAACACTAAAATAGGACCCAAATTCGAAACACTTGTTATAGTTTGCCATACATACATAAGTTACAGAAACGACATTAAATACATCTAAAAAATAACAGATTTAGATTATAAGGTTTGTGTTTCCAGAAACATGGTGTATTTCACTTAGAGCTTGATGGCCAAAGCCAAAAATCTGCTGCCACGTGACATAATTTATTTATTTAAATGAATTTCACACTTCTTTTTTAAGTTTTCAATATAATAAGTTTTCTTTACATCAACATTAAAAACAATTCACAACTTAAGTTTAATTTTAACACATATGGCAGTTAAAACAGACAAAAACCGGAACAAAGCTGCGACACAGCACCCTACCAGCACAGAACGTTTATGAGAACAAAAGAGCATAAGTCACACACTGGACATTATTTTGCTCTCGGAATAACGGAACAAGTATACTTATTTTCTAGGATTTTAGTAACGTCTTTTGGAATAACAGCATAAGTTAACTTGTGTTCAGTCTTCTTACAAAAAAGGAATAAGGAAAAACTACACAAGTCAAGTTATTTTCGTATAACACAAAAATACATTTTGGAAAAACGACACAAGTTAACTTATGTTCCGAAAAGAAAATTTTATAGTTTTGGAAAAAAGAACTCATGTCTACTTATGCGTGTGTTGGTTTGATTTGCTGTTTTGGCATAAAAGCATAAGTACAAAATTTAACTGTTAGTATTGTAACGGGTGATTTTTTAAGAGGTTTAGAACTTTAAAAAAAAAAAAAACACAAAAAATTCGAAAAAATGAATGAAATATTTATTTGAATCGATAGTTTGAACCTTGCAATTTAATGTTTAAAGATAATTTCATGCAAATGTTGACCGCAGCTGCGTCTCAGGTAGCCCATCCGCTGAGTCCAATTTTGGCATACTCTTTCACACATATCGGCCGGTATCTCACGAATGAATGCATGGATGTTGGCTTCCAGTGCGTCAATCGAAGCGGGCTTGTCCCTATAGACATTAGCCTTGACATACCCCCACAAAAAATAATCTAATGGTGTCAAATCGCACGATCTAGGCGGCCAATTGACCGGCCCGAAACGTGAAATTAACTGTTCACCAAACTCGCCTCGCAATTGCGCCATTGTTTCGCGTGCTGTGTGGCATGTGGCACCGTCTTGTTGAAACCACATATCATGCAAGTCAAGAACTTCCATTTCGGGCAAAAAAAAGTTTGTTATCATCGCTCGGTAGCGTTCACCATTGACAGTAACGGCGCCGAATCGACATTTCGCGGTCTTCTGTCACACTAGCTGATACGGCCGCAATATTTTCTTCACTACGCACAGTACGTAAACGTGTTGGTGGTTTAATGTCCAAAAAAGTAAATTTGGTGCGAAATTTGGTCACAATCTTCCGAATAGACTGCTCAGAAGGTCGAGAATGCCGACCATAAAATGGAAGCAGCGCGCGATGAACATTTCGAACCGAGCACGAATTTTGATAGTAAAATTCAATAATTTGCAAGCGTTGTTCATTTGTAAGACGATCCATGGTTAAATTGCAAACCAAACTGAAGCTGTTTGACAGTGACACAAGGTACTAAACACACGTCAGCTGTCAAAACCAGTGTTGCCAAAACCAAACCAGCTAAAAAATCACCCGTTACTTATGCAGTTTTTCCTTGCGCAAAGTTAGATGAAAATTACTTATGTTGTTTTTTCCTTGGCTATAACTCAGAAGCGGTAAAAGATAAAAATACGAAAAAAAGATGGCAAATAGAATCACATATTGCGCATCACATAGTACAAAAAACTCAATTTCGACATAAGTCGACTTATGTTGTTTTTTCCTTGTGGCCACAGATATATACAAGATTAACTCGTTTAAAGTAATAAAAAAAAAGATGTCTGTTATATATATATGTTATTATAAGGGTATAACGAAACCAAATATTTTCGGTTTTCCTTCGACAAGGGTTGTATTTTTTCCTTTAAGTTGCTTATTAATTAAATGTAGCTACTTAGTTTGTCAAAAATATCGACAGAATAACGCAACTATCATACCTTCAAACACTTACAGGTTTTCATTTCCAGTTTGTCGCTAAAGAATTTTGAGAGCCTTTGGTCGAATAAACCGAGAATTTATATGGAGATCGTTGCTTGGTAGAGTAATTCCTCGAAAAATTGTTGCCATTATTAGAGAGTCCAACAACAACGCATGTTTTTTTGTTTTACATAATGGTCAGCTATCCGACTGTTTTGGAGTGTGACAGGGTGAGGGACAGGGATGTTCAATCGCCAATTATCTTTCTACTGGCAATAGACGATGTTTTGACGGCCAGCGATAGAACAGCGGAGAGACAGGGCATTCAATGGAGTATGTTTGAAAAGTTCACGCAGCCTTCGGTACTCTTTCCCAAATTTGGAAATCCAGTCAAATCTCCTAATACACAAAATTGAGAATATTTGAATCCAATGTCAAATCCGTGCTGTTGTATGTTTGCGAACCCTAAAAAGTCAGGACTTCCATCTCGAGGATATTACAGACTTTGCTGAATCGCTGTCTACGCCATATTCTAAAGATTCACTGCCCACAAGTTATATAAAACGAGGAATGTTGGCGCAGGCAGGGCCAGCCCGCTTTAGGGTGTACGGCAGGTTGGAAGACCAAGAACAATATGGAAATTAACTGTCAGAGAAAGATGTGGCCACAGTTAAAATACATTGCTACAGACCGCGAAGGATGGAGACATTTTTTTCACGCTCTTTGGCCCAACCGGCATTATAGGACACGATGAAAATAATATATATATGAAAACACTTGTCATTGTGATGATATTTTATGAGTACAAGACTAGAAGGTTGTTAATTTTGTATAGATAAATACTCGCAACAAATGTTTAAACATTGAAAACTCAGAATCATACGAAAACGGGGTACCTATGTAAAATTTCATCAAAAGAATCACTATTTTGGCCAAGGTGCAGAGCCAAGGCGTAGATTTTACTGATTTTGTATTCCGTTACTAGCCTTGGAGTTTTTAATTTAGATTAAAATCAGAAACTGTGCTTTCTTTATTGATTTTAAATAAAACCTTTTGTTACAAAGTCCTTTAAGTCAAAACCATATGCGTTTTAAAGTAAATTCTCAAGGCTTAAAATGCATAGGAAATTATAGTGTAGCAAGTATATTACATGGTACCTTACCTACCTATGAATGTATATTTGTTTGAAAAATTATACCATCTAACATTTTAATATTGCATTTTTTCGCCCTTTCTCCAAAGGAGTATAGGTATACTTACCTACATTATGTATTATAAATCGCTGTTTTGTTGTCGTTTTTGATAGACATCTTATCGTATACCACATTTTTAGAATAACCTATTATAAGAAGAGCTCCATCTCACATTATAATCCAATGCGTTTTTAGCTTTAAGGCCATAAATCAATGCTATTATACGAACAAGGTTATACGATGGAGCTAAACGAGAAACATTAAAATACGTCATTTTGTAGTTTGAAACCAAGTTCCGGGCTTTTTGCAGTGCAATTACACTCAGAGAAAATTTACTGTTTATATGTTCATTTAAAGCACACAAACTCTAGAAAAATTAAAGATGGGCTGAATTTTGGTATGCCTACATAAAACTCTTTTGATGTTTTTAGGGATGATAAAAAGCCAATCACAACTTAAAGGGGATCAATCACCAGGCCAAACTGTTTTTCATAAATCAGGTGCTAGGAACAAAAGGTGACAATTTCACTTTTTCATTTCTTTCAGAAATTGAGAAAACCAAAATAAAGGTACGCGATAGGTTTTGAGATCGAGTTAATAGTATGCCTACAAAAACGTGAAATTTTTACCAAGTTCCCCAAACTACAGGTTTTTTCTTTTACAGTTTCTGACAACATATTGTTAAAATTTTCAAGATATTTCAAATTTACAAACACACCTAATATCTAATAAAATATTTTGAACCAAAACCAAAGTATCTCAAGTAAAAATGTTTCTTTTTGAAACTCAATATGTCACCTATTAATCTAATGCCAAACAAATAATTTATGTAATTGAATTTCAAATGTCACCTTTTGTCCTGAAATTGCTTTTATTTAAGTTGAATTTTCATTGATGCGTTATTATTCTTGATGAAATCTCTTTGACAATCGATAGAGTTCAGAGTTCTGGACCCGATTAAAAAAAATACCAAAAATGAAAATGGCACCTTTTGTTCCTTAACTCCTCAATTTTCCTATCTTCAAAGCTAAGGGAAGAATAAGTTTTATACTCCACTCCTGTAAATATTTTTTTGAAAAAGGTCAAATTATTTCAGATTGAGTCTCACATCGATTTGATTTTCACTTTTCAAAATACAAATGTAAATGGAAAATTTCAAGATTTTGAAAAAATTATGTTTCGAAAATTATTTTCGTAATCTTCTTCTACAAATTCGAAATGCAACGGGAGAGACTTCAGCGGCACTTATCTAAATTTTCAACATTTAAATAATGATTTTAATTTAGAAAAATTATAAAATCTTAAAAAAAAACATACATTATAACTTTGCCTCCAATGCTCGGATCAGTGGCGACGCGTGATTAAAAATATAGTCGTTTACTTCATTTATTTTTATTTTCTTATGATTTAAGTTTACACAATTTTTGGTGCTATGTAGGTACCTACTAGTATTTTTATTCTAATTTTATCGATTTGTTTAAAAATTTTTGCACTACACTTTTGTGAGATGAACTGTTTTCCTTAGAAAATTTTTTTTCAATAGTTGTCCTAGAAAAGGTAGATTTTAAATCTTTTAAGTTAAGAAAAAGATTTTCAAACAGATAATAAATTTATAAGTTTCTGAAAAAAATTTCATTTATTATTTATAGATGCGATGTAAGAAAAAAATAATTTAATAAAACAAAAATGTAGTTAAAAATGATTTTAAAAAATGTCCCACAAAAATAAATGAATACATTCAACATCCTTAGGAAATTGACAAGCAAAAGAAATTGTTAAACTTCAAACAACGCCTAAAGCTGCAAAGTTAAAAAAAAAATTAATAAGACACCTACATACATATCTTCTTTTTATCAAAAACCTAATACCTACCCATGTATGTATATTCAAATTTCTAAAACACTCTCCTGATTTTAGACACTTCTTTTCTTAAAATTCTATTTTGGAATAATCAGCTAAAGCCCCTACTTTAATGCAGGATCATATTCATAAATATTAAAATACCTATGTATATGATCCTATAAATACAATGTTTACTTTTTTCTACCACCCACCCACTTAGCTATGGTAATGTTCGATTTCATATTACCTTAATTTTTGTATGCACTCAATTATTTTGCTTTGAAATTTTACTCTTCAACGAACCCAGAGAAGTTTCACATAAAAAAACTCAATCCCTTGAACAAATCTGTATATATTTTCCATTTCGTTCATATTCTACTTGCACGAATAGCCAAAGGCATCATACAACAACCACTCATACTTTACTCACCCATCCATCCTATTTCCTATATCGAACACAAAGCACAAAAAACATTTGCTTAATTTCGTTTGAAGTTCGAACCCACCACCACCATCAGAAACCATCCCAACACCAAACACCAAACAAACAGAAGTTGAGTGTAAAAACTTGAGCCAACCTCACCACACTTGCTTGAATTCGTTCACAGGTGATTTGAAGGAATAGGTCGGTAGTATTTTGGTTATACTTTTTTTGTTGTCCGTATGTGTTTTAGTGGTTACATTTCGTTCACAATTCATGTGAACGAGTTGAAGGTTAAAAATGAGTGGACATTTTGCTGTCACAGTAGCAGGTTTTTTTTGTTTGTTTTTATTTAAACTGCAACACAAAAGGGTTGCACGAGTTTAAAAATTGGAAATGGAGTGCGAAATTGACTAGTTTGAATAGAAAGGCAAAAGAATTTTATTTTGTAGGTGGTTAGGTTAATTTAATAAACTTTTATCATAATAATTTGATCTGAAAGCTAGTCGTGCATGAACGAATTGAACAATAGGACGCCTCGCCACTGGCTCGGATCAACAAGTTTAAGGGCAATTTGCTCATGAAACTTAAATATTTAAGTAGAACATAACCCCTTATATGGCAGCTTACGCAGAGGAAAAAGTAGAACATAAGCATTTAAGTTGAACACAAATACTTAAGTTTAGTATCAGCAAAAGGGTCTAAGATATTTAAAGAAAGTTAAAATAATAAACTATATTTGTGTATAAAAATTATTGAAAAATAAATACAAGCAGAAAGGACATCATAACTGTATGAGTTGCGTCCCAGTCCATCGTTGTCAAACTTTATGACCCATACCATTGTAAAGGTCTCAATTAGTAATATTTTTTTTGTATGTGGGCATAAGACTGTATATCTTACAGAGAAAGTGTCTTAGCCCAATAACTGTTGCACTGCACTTGATCTCTTTCCCTGCACAAGTTACATCCCAAGGGTTGTAAAAAGTTCCGGCCTTAAACAATGGAAAGATCTCAAAGAGTATTCTTTTTCTGTGAGGATATAAGTCTGTGTCTCTACCAGGGAAATTGAAATTGCCCTTAAAAACTGTTGCACTGCACTATAGCTCTTTCCCAGCACAAGTTGCGCCCCAATGGTTGTAACACCTACTATTCTATATCATTAGTGTAGCTAGGGGGGGGCGAAGGGGGCGGTCGCCCCGGGCGCCAGGAGTTAGGGGCGGCAAATGGGAAAATCATCTTCATTGTTTATGGGATGTAAACCAATTGCAGAAGTTTTTTTATTGAAAATTTTATTAAATTTTTATTAGAAAACGCACAATTTTAATAGTATTCAAATTTGTAGGGGCGGCAAAATCTTCCTCGAGCTTCATGAGAAGTTGGAAATAAACACAAGTTTAATTTTTGTTTAATAAATAATTAAATCAATTTTTATTAAATTGAAATCAATAGGGGCGCAAAATCATCATCGTTGTTTATTGCAGAAGTTGGAAATAAACAAAAAAGTATTATTTTTTAAGTTAAAAATTCTATATCATTGGTAGGTATAAGAATTTTTCATTGTGTTCAAATCACTAGGGGCGGCAGAATCATGACCGTTGCTCATTATAGAAGTTGGTAATAAACACAAAAGTTTATTTTTTTAAATTAACAATTCTTTCAAATTTTGAAACAAAATGGCTTCCGTAATGACCATTCTTTCTTGTAGCTTTACATATATGTTTTTGTTAATTCTCTCAATTTAGTTCAGAGGGTTTGACTTTTCTCAAAGAATGTGTCACGTTAGATTTGAAAAAAAAAAACAAAAATGCTTTCGATTGAATATTTTCGCAGATAATTTGTTTTTTTTTTTTCAAAAATCAAAAAAAAAAAAAAAATATATTAGTACAAAACTGATAAGTGAATAAAAATAAATAAAACATAACAATAGTTTTTTTTTCAAACATAAAACCAGCAAACAAAAAAAGCTCTAAACTATACATACCTATGGCTGCATTCAACACAAAGAATTTAAAAAAAATGTGATTTTTTTTGCGAAAGCTTGTAGATTAATTCTTGTTCGTAAAATGAAGTGCAGTTTGAAGATTTTTTAGCAGATTTATTTTGAGAAAAAATGTATTAGATCAACAATCTACTGCAATTTCAGTGAAGTAACAACTCTGTAATCAGACACTCAGTAGTGACTTAGCCGTTGCTTTGACCCTTTCATGGTTCATGATCATTAGATCTGAGAAATATGAACAGTATGCAATTTCTCAGTTTCGCTGTGGAGTACTGATGAAGCAATAGGCGTGTCTCACCAAGTAAAATCTCACCGAGCGCTTAATATCAAGTTGACGTAGGCGGAATGTTTTGGTGAAACAAAGATACTCTGTTCAATCGTACTAAAATTATGGAAACAAAATTTTAACTCTGCTTTAAATATTTAAATTTTAAAGCACAAAACTTTATGAAATTAATGAAAAATAATACTAAGATCAATTTATTTTTCCTTTTTATCAACACTCAACCTCTATTCTGTATTTTTGTATCGATTTCGTATTTGCACATCACCGATAAATTGCAATTTGGCTTTCAAATGAACAGTTTTAGCTGAAAAAGAACATTGAGAAATCAACCAAACAAATTTTCGTCTCAGTAATCTCTGGAAAAAATCTTAGTGCTCAGGTGAGATTTTTGCCCAACTTTAAAAATATCTGAGCTCTCAGAGATTTTATTTGGTGAGACACGCCTAATGAACAATTATGAACTTTACTATTTTTGAACGAAAGAAAACATTACAAAAAAATTCAAGTCTCATGTGCCTATATTATATACAGTCGGTTTAAAGTTAAATCCCAGTAGGTCAGAAACAAAAAATTTTCATTCAGCAGATATTGCGGCAAAGTGGCGTGTATCAATATTTCGCTGAATGTAATTCCTTGCATTTATAAAAAAAATATTTTAGTCAAAATTTTGTCTGCAACTCTAAGACCGATTTTATTATTAAGTATTGTTAGACCGAAGGGGTGGCAAATTATTGTTTTGCCCCGGGCGGCAAATATCCTAGCTACGCCACTGTTCTATATCATTGGAAATTAGATACTCAATGAGTGTTTTTTTTTATTTGTATAAGGAAAAAGTCTGGGCTGTTCAATAGTTATCGGGCTATAATCCTTTTCCTGCACAAGATACAGACTTATGCCCATACAACAAAAAATAGCACATATTGAGACTTTTCCATCAATGATAAAGGTTGCATTGCTTAATCTATAAGGATTTCTTGGAGCGTAACAAAGATATCCGAGAGATTTTAACTTAATTTTAAAAAGTAAGACTAGCACTTTTAGGAATCATTGCTAATTTAGTTGAAGAAAATTGTCTTGCGTTGTTACATAACCTGACAAATTGGAAAAAAATTTTGTTTGTCATTTTCCAACGGGATTATTTCAAAAACCTTAGCTGATTAATGGATAATTTTAAATGAATGTATACAAAACCGTGTTAGCTTGTGTAATAATGTGTATTTTACACAAATGTTTCTTTGAGTGCAGGGTTAATGACTTTAGCTTCCGTGGATTTTTTGGTAAACATATAGAACAGCACCACAGCTGCAAGTTATGTCATCATAAGTTCTGGGTATTGACACCGATATCTACTTCGTCATAAATGGGTTTGTACATTATACATATGTTGTGTATATGCAGAACAGAGATTAAGGTGCAATTTTATAAACAGAGGGTGATGGAATGTAGGTATGTGATGATGATGAAGTACTGCAAAATTTTTATCGATCTTTGCTCTGCATCGGCATCAAGCACTTAAATGAAATCTCATTTTCAAAATATACATCATCAGCCACCGAACCACTTCCCAAAACACACATACATTCTCCCGAAAGTTCTATATAGGAAACATAAAAGTATCAAAGGCTATAGGGAAATGAATTGATTCCACTCGTATAACCATCGCCGTCAGCCGTTCTCCACGCCATCACTTCTACATTGGAATTGGTAATGAAGGGAATCATTAAAAGCCGGTTTTATGTAGTTTTTCAATTATTCTACAGGCGCCCTCGTCAATTGTCAAATAAATACCTCGAAACATTGCAACGGTAGGGTTTAAAATTAATTTCGAACGAAATTTAAGGTAGATATGTATATTGATTTAAAATCGTGTTGAAGAACGTTTTTAATCAAATATTTTGGTATTATAAGCAACTAATTTTTAGGAAGAGGTATAGTTTGTATAACATCTAGTTGATTTAAAAAAAAAATTCAAAACTTTACCTTCAAATAGTCAAGGAGATAACTTTGTAACTTTTTGTACCTTTTGAAAAACTCTTTATTTGTCATCTATGTATGTAAATTTAGATTAAATGTCCAATTATTCTTGACTGCCTTTGACATGGACATCAAAATTTTCACAAAATCCATTCAACTACAGATCATCAAACACAAAAACCACATTGACATGTAGGAGTAAGTATCCTGAAATTCTATCTAAGTGAACTGTTGTACGATGAAGTGACATCTAAAGTTGCTTTATAAATCTAAAATGGATGTCAATAGTTAAATGGTGAATCTGAAGCTAAATCCTCTCCTACTTTTGCTTTTTCTTTGAAAAAACACCCAGAGTCAAACATCAATTCCTCAACGGATACCCTGTTTTTATTGCCATTGAAAGATTCCAGTCATTGACAATTCTATCATCATTATCAACATCCCTTACCATAAAAGATGGCCTGAAAACCGTCCACCACATCACATCAACACCCAGTGATGATGTTGTTATGCCATGCGGGTGTAAAGGCTGACGCAAATAGCCTTCCCTTTGCTGTGTATTTTGGATAGTATGCACCAGCCATACTAACTTAGAAACGTATACAAATATTGGTGCAAAATTTAAGTCGATTAAGAACGATACTGACGTTAATTTAGTATAATACTAAGTTAAGAATATGATTTGGGTATACCTAGTAAATTAATAAATAATCGAGTTAATATTCTTCTATCTCTAAGAGCCATATTATATACAACAAATTATTATATACAACAAATTTTAAGGAAGAGGTAAAACCTGTAGTATTTTATTGATTTTTAAAAAGAATTCAAAACTTCACCTCGAAAAAGTCTAGGAGGTAACTTTGTAGCTTTTTGTACCTTTTGAAAAACACTTCATTTATTATCTATGTCCTAATCTGGACTGCTTTTGACATGGACATCAAAACCAAAGCCTCATTGACAGGTAGGAGTAAATATCCTGAAATTCTATCTACATAAGTGAACTGTTGTATTGATGATGTGACATCTAAAGTTTCTTAATAAATCTAAAATGGATGTCAAAAGTAAAATGGTGAGTCTGAAGCTAAATCCTCTCCTATTTTTGCTTTGTTTCGAGAATCACCCAGAGTCAAACATCAATGCCTCAACGGATACCCTGATTTTATTGCCAATGAAAGATTTCAGTCATTGACAGTTCCATCATCATCATCAACGTCATCCCTCACCATAAAACATGTCGTGAAAACCTTCCACCACTTCGCATCAACACTCTTTGATGAAGTTGTTTTGCGATGCTGGTGTAAAGGCTAACGAAAATAGCCTTCCCTTTGCTGTGCACCTTCATGTAACCTTTGAATCTCTGAACCATTACACGGTTTACAAGCTATAAAACCAAAACAACAAAATCATGTTCCATTTCATAGTACGTTTGGGTGTAATTTGTCTATTTAAGGTTTCCAATGCCATGCATCAGGAGCTCTTCTGTATAGATAGATACATAATACAATCTTCTATGTTGTATCTGCTATATCGAGTATAGCTTGGGATCAGGGTGTGTACTTGAGGCACTTCAGTTTTGGATATCCCTCTAACATGATTATCTGACGACAACAACAGGACAAATCCATCAGCAATTTGGTCATATAAATTCATCAAAAATGTGTTTTACGATTTTGAATTCGTTAGCTTGTTGCTATGTTGTATGTATGTGAAATGTGATTTTGCTAGGCGGATGTTGTTGTTGTTTTTTTTAAGAGTATTTTGAGCTATTAAATGTTTAATACATTGTTTTATTATTATGTAATAATATTATATTTCAATTTCTTTTTATGGTACAGTATGGATCGATTTGGGGAGCTGGTGTTTAGGCCCCTGCCACATCTAAGGCATTTCATCAAATTTTCAGATGTTACTGATTGAAGTACCTATGCAAAGCATTCTAAATTATCACATTTAAGTTGGTTGGTAAGCTTCCTACCACACCCTTACACCCTCAAACCCTATAATGTAAAATATTGCCCTTTTTATTTCATTTATTTTTTATTTTTATTTTTATTTTTATTTTTATTTTTATTTTTTATTTTCGATTGGTGGAAATCTGGAAGAATTATTTAATACGTGTGAATGCTTTTGGCTTTGCACTGTGACATCAATTCCAAAAATTTTTTCTCTTCAATTGAAACTATTTACTATGGTTCTCTTTAAAAAAAAAACCCTAATCAGCAAATCAATTTTTTCTCAAACTATCTATTTTCTGGAAACTTAGAAAACCGAAAGACAGTAAGTAGAATCACTCTTTTATTAGTGGAGCAAAAGTGTCATGGTGGTTCCAGTTTCAAGAATGAATCGGTTTCTCTGTTTCTGAGTCGGAATAGGTAGTTACATGCGACAGTTACAAGGAGCCGATTTGAATATATCATTAATTTTTAAACTTGTCCCAAAAGGTGCGCAGAAGTTCCACTTTCAATATAGATGATCAGTAAAAAACGCGGAGCTGCATAAGCGCACCAAATGTAAATACATAAACATCAAATATTTCTGCATCACTGGCATTTTTGTGATATTGATGCACAAAGCACAACGCAGTTGAACGCTGATTCAAATGTATCAGCAACATTACATAAACTACTTTCTTGACAATAGATTTTAAATCATTTAAGCAGCGATGCGTTTCAGAATTTGCGCAAAGTATCATCTCATCCGGCAAAAATTCTCAGAAGGACTTTTGACTTTGACTTTAAACAATGTCCCAACGAATAAACAAAGCCTCAGCATAGATGTATACTTTATCATTAACTTACAATTACAAATGGACGTCTAACCAATGTAAGGATAACTTTTATCCCGTTATTATCAAAGTTGAAACAAATGCCTACGTAATATATACCTAGTTCTCCTTTATCTTAGCATTCAGTTGCTTTTTGCTTAAACTGCACTTAAACTCAAAAGTTTCCTCCTCTTCAAGCCAACACATGGTGCTGAAGAAGTAAAAAGTTTTAGTTTTACCTACTATCCTATATCTTCACCTGAACAAGTCTGGTGTCTTCGTTTAATTCCTTATGAATCTGTAAATAGTTTGAAACGTAAGGCACTCATCCACCAACTTTATAGACATGAAGCCAAAGTTTAAAATACAACATCTGAGAACTCAAATTATTACAAAGATCGTCATGGCATATGCTTTACTTTTTATTATATAGTTTTTTATTCTATCGCTATACCATAGAATGTTGTTTTATCCATTAGCTATGTTCATTAAACAGCATAACAAACCACTTCTTAGCTTTATTTGTTTGAACTAAAATAACACAACCTTTCATACCTTAACTTTCGCTCTGATGGTTTTTTGTGATTTCATAAAGTGTAAAGTTTATAAACAATAATGATGCAAAATTCCAGGAAACTTTTAATTAACATTTTGTCCAAAAGTTTTATCCATCATATACAGTTAAAAACAAATATGAATAGAACTGCGATACAAAAATTTCATTCTTAATATGATGTATACGTTCTACATAGAGATAGACGTAGAGTCCATGTAATTGGACTTTGGTCAAGTTACTCGGTGACTTCATTCCCAATTATGAGACTATTTTCATTTCAAGGATAGGTATTTCTTTAGGTATTAATATGTATTTTGGATAGTATGCACCAGCCATACTAACTTAGAAACGTATACAAACATTGGTGCAAAATTTAAGTCGATTAAGAACGATACTGACGTTACTTTAGTATAATACTAAGTTAAGAATATGATTTGGGTATAGTAAATTAATAAATAATCGAGTTAATATTCTTCTATCTCTAAGAGCCATTATTATTCACACCAGGTGTAAATAAGGTTTAAGTGAATTTTAAACCTGTCTTATTAATCCGCATATTTTAAACTTGTCAATTTTAACTTTTGGTTATAAGAAAACGAGTTGCAAGTGCTTTTTATTATTCTATTTCCCAGCACAAACTGTGCCGTGTCTTTAGCTTCAAGGATTTGGGTGTTCAGTTTAGCTCTAATTCAGAATTCACAGAACACATAAATTATTTTGTCAAAAAAGCAGCTCTATGCTTGGATTTATAAAACGTTGGGCAAAAGAATTTAACGATCCGTATGTTACTCTTTCTCTGTATAACTGTTATGCACGACCTCATCTTGAGTATGCCTCTCAAGTTTGGTCTCCCTTCTATGAAATTCATAAAAGTCGTATTGAATCAATACAACATAAATTCATTCGCTTCGCTCTTAAGGGTCTCCCTTGGGCTGATCCTTACAACCTCCCACCATATGAACATCGGATCCAGCTACTGCAGGTCCAAACTTTATATCAAAGGCGGGTTAATAATGACTTAATATTTCTTCACCAACTTATAAGTGGTCAAGTTGATGCCTCTGACTTGTTAGCCTGTATTGGCATAAATTATCGCGGAGGATCTCACCACCTACGAAGATTTGAACTTTTACACGTCGATTTTCATCGAACTAACTACGGAATGCATGAACCTCTCAACCGTATGTGTAAGCTTTTTAATTTAAATGGTTCCTCAGTTGATTTTAACTTAGGTAAAATGGGATTGAAAACATTGTTTCGAACCAGTGCTCCACGTTCTTGACAGTCTTATCTACTGTTTAAGATACTTTAATTGTTTTTTATCATTGTTAAATTTTGTATTGTTTTATTTTTGTAATTTTGTTTAGTTTTGTATACTTTTTATTTGTAAGCATGTGTTGGTTTGCATTATTTTACTATTTTACTAACCACTAACACATGCACTTATGATGAGCCTCTGTTTGTAGGTTGCAGCTTGTTCTAAGCACTCTACATCATAGAATCTGAAGTGTTAAAAAAAATAATATTCACTCAAAACGGGCATTAAACTAGGTGGATTTAAAATATATTAAAACCGAGAGTAAAATTGTTTAAACTTGACTATAAACCGATTTTAAACACACGGAGTGTCAATAATTTGACATTTGCCAGCATGTATTTTCTTTTTCTTCGTTTCTTGTTGTATTTCAAATTTGATTGTTCAAAATTTTAAAAAAATCAAGTTTCTCTAGCTATGTATTGCCGTTTGAACACAATTGTTTTTGTGTTTGAAATCAAAACTGAAATTATTTGTAAGAACTTCAAATTTGATTTGGCTTGGCTAAAATGAGAGAATGTACTGAAAATTTACACAGTACACATATTAAAGTACAGTACTCATTAAAGTTTTGATTTTTGTTCCTTCTGCACATATATCAAAATTTGTGTCAAATGTCAGTATTTGTTGTTTTTTTTTAACATGTATTTAAGTCATCACGCTCCCAGCCATTTTTATTTATGACAATTTCAATTTTAATTTGTTGCTGTTTTTACGTGTGATTTCTTCCTTACGCTCACAGCCATTTTTTATTTTCGATTGACAACCTGCGCAGTATAATACCTTAGATTTGAGTACTGTGGAAAATTTAGTTTAGACCCGGGGCGAACTATTTTAACAGCTCCCTAAAGGGCAGTTAAAATTGAATTGGATTAAACGCGACAAGGTTTAATAAATAGGGTTTACTATCGGGTTTAACTAGTGAATATTGTGTGCTTCAGTAAAAATGTTGAGACCTAACTCACTTTTAACCAACTGTAGCACTCTATTAAAGGAGAATGGGCAAATTGGTCTACCTACTCAACAGAGATGTGTTATACATCAATGAAAAGGTCATTGCAAATACTTCATTTTATTATATGGCCGTTAAGTTGTAAACCATGGGGTTCAAAAGATATTCGGCTTTAAAGCACCAAAAACAATAATAATGCATTTCTTAATTGGTACTTGGATTACCTGCTCAACATTTATGTGTTATATATCGTTGGAAAGGTTATTGCATGTACTACGTTTTTGTATGTGGCCGTTAAGCCGTAGACCCCGGGGTTCAAGAGCTACTTGGACATGAAAAACCCCAAATATAACAATAAAGCAGTTCTTGATTGGCACTTGGTCTACCAACTCAACAGAAATGTGTCATACGTCATTGGAAAGGTCAATGAGAGTACTTCATTTTCTTATATGGCAACCAAGCTCCAAACCATGGGGTTCAAAAGATATTCGGCTTTGAAGCAGCAAAAACAACTAAAATGCAGTCTTAATATGGTAACTGGTTGCACAACTCAACAGTAATGTGTCAGGTATCGCTGAAAAGGTTAACTTATGTGCTTTATTTTTTTATATGGGCTTTATACGCTCAACCATGGGATTTAAAAGATATTTGGGAAAAATGCAGAAAAGAGTAATAATGCATTTCTGCATTGGAGCGTGGTCTTCTTACTCAACAGCGATGTGCCATACATTTTTGAAAAGGTAATAATATGTTCTTCAAATATTTGTATGTCTATCAGCTGTAAACCAGTTACCATATTAAAAATGCATTTTTGTTGTTTTTGGTGCTTCAAAGCCGAATATCTTTTGAGCCCCATGGTTTGGAGCTTGGCTGCCATATAAGAAAATGAAGTACTCTCATTGACCTTTCCAATGACGTATGACACATTTCTGTTGAGTTGGTAGACCAAGTGCCGATCAAGAACTGCATTATTGTTATATTTGGGGTTTTTCATGTCCAAGTAGCTCTTAAATCCCATGGTCTACAGCTGATAGACATACAAATATTTAAAGAACATATTATTACCTTTTCAAAAATGTATGGCACATCGCTGTTGAGTAAGAAGACCACGCTCCAATGCAGAAATGCTCTTATTGCTCTTTTCTGCATTTTTCCCAAATATCTTTTGAGTACCATGGTTGAGCGTATAACAACCATATAAAAAAATAAAGCACGTAAGTTAACCTTTTCAAAGATACCTGACACATTACTGTTGAGTTGTGCAACCAGTTACCATATTAAGAATGCATTTTAGTTGTTTTTGCTGCTTCAAAGCCGAATATCTTTTGAACCCCATAGCTTGGAGCTTGGCTGCCATATAAGAAAATGAAGAACTATCATTGACCTTTCCAATGACGTATGACACATTTCTGTTGAGTTGGTAGACCAAGTGCCAATCAAGAACTGCATTATTGTTATATTTGGGGTTTTTCATGTCCATGTAGCTCTTGAACCCCGGGGTCTACGGCTTAACGGCCATATACAAAAACGTAGTACATGCAATAACC
The DNA here is from genome assembly GCA_963921185.1 of Dasysyrphus tricinctus. Lineage (NCBI taxonomy): Eukaryota > Metazoa > Arthropoda > Insecta > Diptera > Syrphidae > Dasysyrphus > Dasysyrphus tricinctus. The sequence continues at coordinate 20,942,682 of OY992532.1, read as the reverse complement.
TTTCCAACGATATATAACACATAAATGTAGAGCAGGTCATCTAAGTACCAATTAAGAAATGCATTATTATTTTTTTGGGTGCTTTAATGCCGAATATCTTTTGAACCCCATGGTTAACAACTTAACGGCCATATAATAAAATGAAGTATTTGCAATGACCTTTTCATTGATGTATGACACATCTCTGTTGAGTAGGTAGACCAGATCCCATACATTTTTGCCCATTCTCCTTTTCAATCGTAAAACACACCTAATTAAATGATCTTATGGTCTTACTCAACTTAAATTAAGATGACACGATAAATAATATCGAAATAGGTGTGTTTGGATAGTTTTTTGCGGGCCTTTGGCATCTCCTATATGGGATATTCACAAAAAACGTATGCGCCATCTTATTGGTCAGTAATTTGTCAAAAAAGGGTTAACCAGTCCTAGAAATTGGTCAACCCAAGAAAATTATTAATCAAAGCTTAATGTGTCTCAAGGTCACACAAGGTCACCTGTGATTTTTGGCACCTCATTTGCGGGATATTTGCAAAAAATGTTTACTATCCGAAACTGAAAGGCCCTAAGATCTATATAAAAGGTCAGCCAGTTTCAGTAATTGGTCAGCCATATAATTTTTTTATGAATTTTTTAAGTTTTTTTTTATGTAGGTCACAGTATAGATAGTTGGCAAATAGTTGACCTTTTATCACGATCCAGCGATCTTTCGGATAGTAAATATTACTAGGAAATATCCCCAAAATGAGGTGACTTTGTGTGACCTTGGGAAACTTTAAGCTTTCATTACAAGTTTTCTTGGGCTAATTGACCTTTTTTGACCAATTACTGACCAATTACATGTCAAATTTTTTTGCGAATATCCCATAATGAGGTGCCAATGATCCAGAGCCATTTTCTGCATGCCACTATTTTAGTTAATATTCAGCTGCATTTTATTTAATGGGATTAGCACGATACTAGTTAAAAAATATTAAAAATGGAGCAAAGGTTAGTAACGGCTATTTCACACTATGTTTTTCACTGAGTATTTCCACTTGTCAAAAAAGTGCTAAGAAAATTATGTACAACTTGAAAGCGCCTCTCACATAATTTTCCATGTTGTGTTGCAATAAAAAGTGTTTAGGTCTCAGGACCAACCATCACACAGATTCCATCACATTTGGGTTGATGGCCAAACTGAATTATTTGGATGCAAGTGTGAAAGCAATATGAAAATCATTTTCAGCCATAAATTCGGCACCCAAATTAGTTGTTTATTTTTGGTTTAAGATCTCAAAAAAAAAAACATCAGATTAAACAATAAACGTGTTGTTAAGCCAGAAATTCACATAAGCCAAAAATCTTAAAGTATTCCGGTAGATGGCACTCAAACTTAAAACTGAAATAATACAATCCATTTGTTTTGATATGAGAATGGCACTTAAATTGAAAATTTTAAAGTTTTCCATAGATGGTACTGAACAACTGAATGTAATAATGAACTTAAAATTCAAACACTAACAATTTGATTAAGCTGAAAAAACATTAAATTCCTAATTGCATTAAGGTAAGCAATAATATCTTTATGTAATGTACATTTTTTAATAAATATACTAGTATTTTTGGATAAAAAAGTAGATACACTGCCGTTGTTTGCTTCATTTTATAATACATTTCTCTTAGAAAACATTATTTGTCCAAATGCTTCAATCAACTTCAATCTATACCTACCTTCTTTTAATTCTATAATACTATGCTTATTATTTATAATAATTTAATTATCAATTACAACTGAACATTTTCAACTATTTACGCTCCCTATTTGCAATAACAAAAACGTTTGACTTTTAAAAATGGTACACTATGGCGTATACGTAACATTACTCAGAAGGATATACGAAGTAGGCAGAATGCCGCAAAGGTAGTAATACCCAATATTTTTATGATTAGATAAGTTTTTATATTGATTGAAAACGTACACATAAGGTCGCGGCCACGAATAATGAACCCAAGCTAAATAAGCTTTGTTTTATGTCAATAAAAAAGAGATTGCGCTAAGCAGGTTTAGCTAGGAAATTCTTCCGTAAGCTTAATAATTTGGATTTTGTTTGTTTACTCACATATTTTGGCTTTGAAGCTTCAGCTTAGCTGTTATCTTCGGGACCGAAAAGCAAAGAAAGTGGATTTTGGATTTTGTTCTACCAAAATGTTTAATTGCCTCTATATTATGGCAAGTACTGCTTTCATGTAAAAAGATAAATTCGAAATTTTAATCAAACTTAACATAACGATGATTGATGGAGTAGTTCAAATCTTTCATCATACTGTCCATCAGTCTGTGCATCGAGCTTGAGCTGTAAACGGGTGGACGGATTACGTTCAAATTTGGTACAGAGCATTTTTATGTAGAGGAAAGGCTTTTGGCAAAAAAAAAAACAGAAATAGAGCGCTTAAATTTGTTGAGAACATTGTTATTTTTGGGCTATTTAAAACAAAATCAAAACAAAAATAGGCATGTTCAGAAAAAGCAATCTCAGTCTCAATTTCAGTTTTCTGTCAAATACAAACAAGACAATGGAAACTCACGTGCTCACTTTTTAAGAGCAAAATATGTAAGATCTTATTTCCTTGAACATAACAAATAATTTTTGTGTAGTAGTTTTATTTTCACATTATCCATTAACATTTAGATTTGTTAATATTTGTAAAAAATATATGAAACTCCACTTCTTCTTCGGTTCCAACGCTCGTACTTGAGATCAGCGCTGCAACCCTACTCCTTTAGCAGTAGATCTACTGCGTTTAGTCCCAAAAGAAAATCTACTGCGCAGCAAAACGAATCTACTCCACTTTTGAGAATTTCAAAAATTATCAAAAGTTAGCCAAAGAGCAAAACAGACCACAATGAAGATTTTTGGTCGGCCTCAGACTCACCAGGAATTATTGACTTTTCAATAAATTTAAATGCATAAATGGCGAATATAAAAGAAAGTAAGGCAAAAATATTTGTATATGTATGAATTCTCCAAACAAATGTGTCTTTTTACTAATTAAGTTTATAAATCTTTTCTTTTATTTTTTGTTATTGCTGAAAATATTATTATAGTGGAGTTCGTTTTTGAAGTCATTGTTGAGTCTCCAGATTCTTCCATATTTTTCATATTTTTCGTTAGTAAAATGGATTAAAAAACGGATTGAATTTGATTATTTGCTGTATTTTCTGAGATCTACTGCGGTATATTGCAATCTACTGCGTTTTTTTCCTCATATATTCTGCACTCAATCATCTATAGGGTGGCAGTGCTGCTTCAGAGTGGTAATGATTTCATGGGAAAAATCTTCCATCGCACTCGTGCAGTTGCAAGAGTCTTGAAAGATCTTGGATATACACAAATCCGCTGGCCCGGATAGTATCCCACCCATTGTTCTGAAGAGGTGTTCTTCAACGCTGGCAAAACCACTGCGTAAGCTTTTTCATCTGTCCTACTCTACAGGTCTTTTTCCGAGTGGATGGAAAACAGCATTTGTCCAGCCTGTCCCTAAAAAAAGGCGCATCTTCTTCTCCCTTTAATTATCGTACAATTGCACTTACGTCCCTTCTTTCCAAGGTCATGGAAACGCTAATAAATTATTAGCTCAAGAAATATCTTGAAGAACGAAAGCTTCTTAATGACCAGCAGTATGGCTTTCGTAGCAATAGGTCCACTGGTGATCTGATGGTATATCTCACCGAACAGTGGAACAAATCATAACATTGTTTTGGAGAAAGTAAGATTAGTATACTTGATATTTCAAAAAACTTTTGATAGATTTTGGCACCGTCTTATCGAAAATGCGTGCATATGGTTTCGATCAATTTTTTCTTCGTTGGATAAGAAATTACCTCTCTGGCCGTTCGATACAAAAAATTGTATTGGATGATCAAGTCTAATATTCATAAAATAAATGCTGGTGTGCCCCAGGGCTCCGTTTTGTCTCCGACTCTTTTCCTCATTTTCATTAATGATCTTTTGTCCAAAACTTCTAATCCATTACACTGTTTTGCAGATGACAGCACCCTCATAATTTTCATATTCGTTTCAAGATTCACTTCCTTGTACTTCAGATGTAGAACTTGAACGGCAGCGTATGATAAGCTTATTAAATTCTGATCTCGACAGCATTGTCCAATAGGGAACAAAAAACCGTGTAGAATTTAATGCTTCAAAAACCCAATGCTGTCTGTTGTCTCTAAAGCAAAACCCACCATCAATGCCGCTATCCATGAGCGGAACTTGCATCGAAGAAAATGCACAACTTTCAGTTCTGGGTATGTGCATCACAGATCACCTTCTGTAGAATGATCACATATTCGAAGTAGCCAAAGATGCTGCGAAGTGTTTAGGTTTTCTTCGACGATGTAAGACATTTTTCTCCCCTTCTGAACTGGCTGTAATTTATAAAGCCTGCATCCGCCCAAAGCTTGAGTATAACTCTCACATCTGGGCAGGTCAGTTGCCCCTACTATTCACTTGAATCTTTTTGATAGAATACAAAATAGACCCTTAAAAATTATAGTTGACGGAACTATTACGCAAACAATTACATCTTTAAAACACCGCCGCAGTGTTTCTTCTCTCACATTATCTTAACGCTATTTTTATAAACAGTGTTCTAGTGAAATAGCCAGTTGCATTCCTCCCCTTAAAAAAATCAACCGCAATACTCGTGGTTTTAGGAATGCTCATCAGTTTACCCTTGAGTCCAACTTCGGACGTACTGTCAAGTATAGAGATTCTTCCTTTAGCCGCACAACACGAATGTGGAATACTTTACCAAGCTCTATTTTCCCCTCCCATTTTGACTTTCAGAACTTTAAAACCAATGTGCATCGGTATCTCCCTTGTAACACTTCCCTATTTTCCTAATCCCTCCCACTGTGTTCATCATCTTAAGGGTAGTCAAAACCCCTTTAGTACGCGCTCGTTATAAAAAAAAATCATTTAGATTGCATTCATGTCATATCTTCAGTACTAAGCCTTTTAATTGAAGATCATTCTTAAAAAATAAGAACTAGTCAACTAGGGTCCAGGAATTTTGTTTTTTTTTGTAGCTTTTACTATAATATTATAACTGAAACTATTTTTAATCCCACAAGTTGTAGATTAAACTGGTTAACAAGCTTAAGCTACATGAAATTAGCTTCGACTATTTTAAAATAGCTATCACTTGAAGAAATATCTTTTACTTGCTTTTTATAAGCTTCTTTATATTCACGCAAAAACAAGCTTTTACTAAAAATGAATAAATATTTTAGCTTTATATAAGAAGGTTTTATAATACAAATTCTATATACTACTGAAATAAATCAGCCAAGTAGAAGACTTAGCATTAAGTAGAAGACTTAGCATTAAGTCTTCTACTTGGCTGATTTATTTCAGTAGTATATAGAATTTGTATTATAAAACCTTCTTATATAGAAACTATGCCTGGCCCAGGGCAAAAAAACTTCCAGCTTAATGATTAGGAATTCTAATCTTGTTGGATATAGTTTACAGTGGATTTTCGTTGAAAAATTCATGTAAGTTGAACTGAACTTAATATAAATTGCGTATGACAAAGCCCTCACTATGTCACTGATGAGTTCAAGTGAGTAAGCCGAACGAAACGCCAATTTATAGGACTAAAGGCCATAAAAAGCTATTTTGAATCAATAATTCAACAAGTCCAATCCTTAATGCTAAGTCTTCTACTTGGCTGATTTATTTCAGTAGTATATAGAATTTGTATTATAAAACCTTCTTATATAGAAACTATGCCTGGCCCAGGGCAAAAAAACTTCCAGCTTAATGATTAGGAATTCTAATCTTGTTGGATATAGTTTACAGTGGATTTTCGTTGAAAAATTCATGTAAGTTGAACTGAACTTAATATAAATTGCGTATTACAAAGCCCTCACTATGTCACTGATGAGTTCAAGTGAGTAAGCCGAACGAAACGCCAATTTATAGGACTAAAGGCCATAAAAAGCTATTTTGAATCAATGTTTTAGCTTTAGCTATTTTTTTTATTCAAAAAACCCAATGAGAAGCTTTTAAAGTTTGAATTTTAGCCATACTGTTAATCAGCCAAAAAGAACGGCGAAGGAAATTCAAAAATTTTAAAAAATAATCGCCACCATAAAATATTCTTCTTCCACGGCTGCAGGTAAAACATTCCAGTTCTTTTTGCACTTTTTTGTGCGCCAAGATAAAAGCAGAAATTAAAAAAAGGACTTTCCATCTACATGCATAGACTGATTTCTACAATTAAAACCCATTCTACAGAGCTGTTCGCCTCTTGTTTCTTGCTTTCATCATATTTAACAAATAATCCTGGATTATCTGTCCTTTCCTTTTGTACTAACTGTTAGAATGGAAATTTACACAGAAATAAAGTACAAAAGAACAACAAAGCTGAATTCCAATTGCCAATGAAACAATCATCCAACGTTCAAAACTCAAAATCGAAATAAACAACGGTTAGTGTATGTAGGTAGTATGTAAACAAAGCCTCTTTGATAATAGCATCGTCTTTTGGTTTTGAATGGTAAACATAAAGGAAAGAGGTTAACCCGCCAAATATTGATTGTATTCTTTTTGTTGTTGCATGAAAAATGGAAAAGTTGCACTAGATCTTAGATTTAGCAATAAACATGAAATGAGTCCTTAATAAGAGAATTGCAAACATTCAAACTTATTGTTGGTATCCATTTCGCCGAAGAGAGACTGATTTTTGTTTTTAACTTTCTTTCTTTCTTTTTTTTTTTTGTAAGGTTTATACAAAACTTTCTCAAGATGAGGGATTTCATTCTTTTAAAGAGTTTGAAGAGCATTGGACCTTTAAGTATATCCTCTTGAAAGGGATAAACGAAGCTCTATATTAGTTTATTTTTATTTTTTGAGAAAAAGAGTTTTGGTAAGAGGAATCGATATGAAAATGTATCACAATAGGGGCATGGCTATACGTATACATATTTGAAGTAAAACAAATTTGATTTATATGTTTGTATAGTGATTGCGGCAGTAAGAGGCTGTATCCTTAACTAAGTAAAATACTTTTGTGTGTTTAGGAAAAATTTAAGAAATAATGTTAAATGAAGAAGGGACACGAGACGATTAAGTAAGTTAATATTTTTCATTCGAAGTTTTGGAGTTTTTTTTTAATAAGGAGCTTTTTTCCGTCCGGAAATTGAATCCAAACCATCATCTAAAGCAATAAAACTTTACCCTTAAAAGTCTTAAGTGGTATGCAAAAAACGTTAAGAAGTATCGGTCTACTGCTTATTTTAAGATTTCTTATTTGCTTAAAAGTTCAAAAATACTGATTTCGTCAATCCAATCCATCTGTTTTGTTTGTCCGTATGTGCTCATCTGTAGGGGGAGATGGGGGTCATTGATACATGGGGCACATAGATACAGTCGACATTATTCGAAAACTAGATGCGTTAGGCGATTCAAATAAACACACAAAATAAGAAATCTATCAACGCTTAGTCATATATGCCCATCATGCAGTTTCGGTAATCGCTTTGCCCCCGAGAACCGAAAACCTGTTTTTCAAGCTCGCAAGTAAATTTTTGTCGTTCCTTTAAAGTTTGGTTTTTTGTTAGTATATTTTGTGTAAGTAAACAATTTTTTAAGAAGGTGTTTGTTGAGTACATGTCCTTCTTATAGAGAAAATCACTTAAGGTTTCGTTATTAAAGTTTGCTTTAATTTTTATTCATATTTATCTTTCCTTAAGGAGGTTGGGGCACATTGATGCAAACCACCTCGTGGTAATTTAATACTGTCAATATGCCCTCTCTGTCTGCTATATACGTTTATAAAACATTTTTACATCCTTAAACAAAAAATGGTGAGAGCGTACAAACGAAGAACGGTTCTTTCGTTACTTCATCGATAAAGTTGCTGTGGCTCCTTTGATATATCAAAAATGTATTAAACTGCCTACTGGTTGAATTTATATAATGTATGTACGTTATAAAAAATTAATAAAACTTGTTTTACAATAAATGCTGATTAATTTGTTATAAATCAAAGCTTCCGCACATGTATCAATGTTCCCCGTGAATGGGGCAGTTTGATACAAATACCGTTACTTAATATATTGACCCTAATATTTTTTGTGAATGCGTCTTAGATTTAATTCGTTTCACATAAGCTAGTTAGAAACACAATGAACGTATAAAATATTTTACTTTGTTATTAATGTCATATGGGGCCCGTTTATTGAGTTCTAATGAAAATCGTATCAAGGTGCCCCAACTCCCCCTACATCAGACCAAATCTCCAAATAATTGGAGATTCAGCGTCCAAAATTTAGAGGATGTTGTTCAAAGCTATATTGTTTTTACTATCGATTATATAAAGTGACAAAAACAAAACCTTGCTGTCAATGAGAGTTCATCTTATCACAGAATACGATTTTCGTTAACTTTTAAACAAAGTGCTATCCTTAACCCACAACATACAGTTTTTCAATGCAGTTTAACAAGAAATTTACATATCAATTTCAAAATCATTGTAACCACACTTCCCCAATATACCTTCATAGACCTTTATCTTCTCGTATTTTAATTAATTGCTGATTAAATCGAACAAGCATAATAAGGAAAAATCGATGTCCGTCAACAAAAGGCTCCTTTGGGTTGAAACATTTTATCCAGTGATGCCGCGCCACCATCGCCATCCAAGGATCGGGAAACATGAAATACCGCATTCTCTGAGTTTTGTGTGTGTTCGAAATGAAGATGGGGAGAATACTCATCTATGGGAGTTCTAGGGGATTTTTGAAAACCTCGTAGTCATTTACCTCGGTGCGGATTAATTAAATGGAAAACAGCCACCACCATAGCTCAGCATGATGTACCATCTACAAAATGGTTTGTTTAAAAAAAAATATTAAATAACAAGAAGAACAATTGTTGGCTTAAATTTTAACAATTTAAAGAAATTTTCTATGATTGATATAGGTACATGTGCCTTGATCAATTTTCGATGTGAATGGGGGCGTTTGAAATTTAAAAAAAAGGCTTATATCAAAAACTAATATTTGTTTACTCTAAACAGCATTTTTGGGAGTTTTATGCTGGGGATGAGGCCATGGCGAAAGTCAATCAATTTTCTGATTGATTGAATTATTAATGTGCAGAACACAATTTGATAACAAATACAAGCACTTGAACTTGATTTGTTTATTCTGTGTAAAATGGTGCACAATTAATTTGATATTGGATGGTACAATTGCAGGCACTTGAAACCTGAACTGTATGTGAAAAGTGGATCAAATTACTACTCAACGAATTGTTTTAAAATGATATTTATTTGTGGGCCAATGCCTCTTTTATACTTATTATTAATTGCATAAAATGCTTACAATGGATAAATAAAATAAATGCTTACAATGAATAAATATAATTAAATATGGGTCGATATGCAACGATCGAACGCCACCGCGTTCGTTCGTTGTATCCATTTCAGAATGTAATACAGTCAGCATTATTGTTGTTTATGTTGTTTAACATACTTCCCCGCGTTGAATGGCTCAATTCAACTGTATTCTCATATGACGTTGACATCGTACTGTATTCTTGGTTGTGGAACAGGTGTAGAATTAGTGGCTGACGTCAATCTCTTCCGGAGTTTGCAAATAATTACAATTGCAAAGCTCATTGAAAGAAGAAGAGCAAAATAACTGACAAAGTGGTGATGAATGCTATTGAAGAATACCTTGTCGTTCAGCTTAGGAAGACCTTGATGTTGTAGGGTAGAGAGTTGAGTCTGGAGATGGTTTAATGCTTCTAGATGACTGTTGTTGAATGTTGGAAGTGATTCCAGAGCTGCGTGCACATCTTTGGGTTTGGCAATTAAAGATATGTTCCCAAAGCTTATGTAGGATGATTGTAGAGTGCTGATCATCATCTGATTTCCTTCAATGGTAATGAGATTGTTTCTCAGTATACAATCATTTTCCATTGATAGAATGCCGGATCCAGTGAGTTCAATTTGTAAGGTTTTTGTTTTGCATACAGCAGTTAATTGAATATTATAAAGAGTTCCGAATACCCATTGATTTCTGCTATTCAGCTGGGTCCAAATTAAGTCATTACTTGGTTTAAGTATGCTACATGATGGTGCGGTATTGTTGTTGAAGAGATTAAATTCACAATTGTATGCTTGTGAACCAGCATGGTATTTTGCCTTTCTGTTGGCGCAAAAAAACTGCATGTCTTTTCCCTTGTAACAATCCTTAAGCTCTGATGCTGTCATTGCAAAGTATTGGTCTCTATGACGATTTATAGCCAAAATTTCCATTGCCGGACTGATGATGAGGAGCGTGTTATTAACGATTGACGGAAAGGGTGTGAGTTGAAATAGATTGAAAGATTCTTGTTCAACTAGTGGAATTTTAATGACAAATAACAGGTGATTTCCAGTAGCCTGACCCTTTGTTGTTGATATCTTATAGAAGTGGAGCAAGTCTTCTTGCTCGAATGGTAGTTTTTGGGATTGGGGTAAATTGTTTTTGATGTTGATAATTTCCGCCCTCAATTGAGCTGGTGATAGCAGGAGGGGACTTATGGTTCCATAATGTACGTCCGTAAATGTGTTGCGAATAGCGTTCTCAATTTGCTGCAGGTTTGTAGCCATAAGCATTAATTGCATTGTTAAAGACGTAAAAATTTGAAAGATTCTCAACTGATCAGTTGTGTCTCCAATTCTCGCAATGATGTGTGTCACTTGATTTTGAAGCGTTATCATGCGTTTTTCTCCTTCGAGATAATCTTGTTTCATTATGTTGATGGTGGAGTCTATGATGGAAGTCTGATTTTTTAGCATTTTTAAAAGATGCGCTTCATTTGTGTTAACTTGATTGATGGTTTTTGAGAGTTCTTCAGCGTAGTCAGAATCAAGCAGTCCAAATAACGAATGTGCTAAATTGCCGACTATGTTGATTGCCGCGCGTGGAGTTCGATGTTTTGAGATGAGGTTGGTGTCTGCTTGTAGGGTACTCCTCATGTTTGTAAAATGTGTTACTAGTGCACTGCACGTTGTCCTTAACTGTAGTTGGTTGCATAAATGTTCAAGAGCAATTGTTCCATTGTTAAATGACTCTAATTCTGATCGAATGGGTGCTAGATCGTAGTAGACAATAATTTTCCATTCGTTGGCAACTAGATTTGTGGATCCAAGATTTTCGAAATATATTCCTGGATTATTGTCAAATCTTGATATGTTAATCGGCGATGCACAAACTACGGGTAGAAGAAACAATGACAGTATAACGGTGGTGATTAATGACACACATGACGTCCTTCTTCGTTTTGTAGGCGTTTCTGTCGTTTCATTCATTCGAGATTCGGATTGTGAAGTTGCTACCTGTGCCTCGTCAGTGTTATCCTTGTCATCAGTACTATCAATGTCTTCGAACAGTGGGGCTAAGCGATGAATTGGTCGTTTGAATATTCCAGATTTGGTTTTGACATTGACTACTCGAACAACATTGTCGTCGCCCTTGAAGATTTGGACAATTCTTCCCAGTGGCCATTGAAGCGTTGGCGTGTTGTCTTCTTTGATGATAACCATGTCGCCAACTTTGATGTTTTTCTTATGCTGATTCCATTTGTTTCTTTGTTGTAATTGATTTAAGTATTCACTTGACCATCGTTTCCAAAATTCATGTTTCAAGTAGCAGATTGAATTCCATCGATTTCTCAGATTTATTTTTTCTGGAGCGCTGTCGGGATCAACTTGAGCAATCAATGGTTCACCAATCAGGAAGTGTCCTGGTGTCAATGCAGCCAGATCGTTTGGATTCGATGAAAGTGGAGTGAGTGGTCTTGAATTTAGGATGGCTTCAACTTCGGTGATTACGGTCTCCAATTCTTCATGCGTGAGTGACGATATGGAGACTGTTTTGACTAACAGATGTTTGGCTGATTTGACTGCTGCCTCCCATAAACCGCCGAAATGTGGAGCTCTTGGAGGGATGAATTTAAATGTTATTCCCTTGTTGCTGCTAGCCTTGATTATGGCTTCCTTCGCTTCGGGGGTGTGCAGTACACTGTTGAGTTCATGAAGCTGATTCCTTGCTCCCACGAAGTTGGTGGCGTTGTCACAGTAAAGAGTTTGAATTCGTCCACGGCGGTTGATGAATCTTCTGAGTGCTCCAATGAATGCCTCCGTCGTTAAGTCAGTCACAATTTCTAAATGTACTGCCTTGGTGGTGAAGCAACAAAAAACTGCTAAGTAAACCTTGTGTGGCCTTTTTCCCCTGATTTTGTAGTGTACCCATAGGGGGCCACAAAAGTCTACTCCGGAGTTTAAGAAAGGTCTATTTGCTGTGACGCGATCTACTGGCAGATTACCCATTACTTGAGTCATCAACTGTGGTCGGGTTTTGGTGCATCTGATACATTTATGAACTGTGTGTCGAGCCATGATCTTACCCTTAATAGGCCAAAATTGCTGCCTCAGAATTGATAACAATGTTTGTGGTCCACAGTGGTTGTGTTCGTCATGTTTCATTTTGAATAGCAATTTTGTGATGGATTCGTTGTACGGCATCAATATGGGATGTTTGGCATTAAATGAGATTGATGCGGCCTCTAGTCTGCCTCCAACTCGTAGAATCCCCCTTTCGTCTAAAAATGGAGCCAGGGTAATCAATGCGCTGGATTTGCATACTCCTCTGTGACCTTTAAGATCTTGTATTTCATTTGTAAATTCAGAAGATTGTATTTGCTTTACGATGACCAAAAGTGATTCATTGAGTTCCTTAGGTGATAATGCTGTTTGTTCTGCTGGATTTATGTCCATTTTCCTGGCTCTATTGGTGAACCGGAGAACATAGCCCATTGTACGTTGCAGAAAATTGAAAGAATTTCGATGTTTTATCTGGTAAATTAGGTCAATTGTAGGGTTTTGTTGTAGTGCTACTGCCACTGTGTGTTTTCTTTTCCGTTCTAGATCGGAGGGTATTTCTAGCTCCTTTACGAACGGCTGGTGCCATGTTGATTCGTTTCCATGCAAGAAAAACGGCCCATAAAGCCACATGTTACATGACATAAAGCTTGCTGCAGATATTCCCCGAGATAGTAAGTCTGCTGGATTCTCTTTGGATGGGACATGACGCCACTGAGTTGCCAGGGAACATTCTTGAATTTTTGCAACTCGATTTGCCACGAATGTGTGAAATGATGACGATGTGGAATTGATCCATGATAGTACGATTCGTGAATCAGTCCAAAGATGTATTGGCGTGTCTCGTAGTCGTAAATCTTCTCTGACTCTGCTTGTTAGTTCGGCTCCTAAGACTGCAGCGCATAATTCAAGCCGAGGAAGGGTCTGTTGTTTTACCGGAGCAATTCTTGACTTCGCACAGAGTAGTCTGACGATGATTGTGCGATCTCTATAAGTTGAACGAAGATACACAGCTGCACCATATGCTTGTTCTGATGCGTCAACAAAGGTGTGCATTTGTACGGATGTTGGATTCTGTTGATTAAAGATGTGTCTGGGAACCTTTGCCTGATTGAGTGTTGACATGTTGTTCCTGAAGATTATCCATTCCTCCTTAAGATGTTGTGGTAGTTCGTCATCCCAAGACAGTTTTAGGTGCCAAAGCTGTTGCATGAAGATTTTGGCTTTAACTACTACTGGACCAAAGAGTCCTAGTGGATCAAAGATGCGTGCTATGTCTGAGCTGACTGATCGCTTAGTGATTGAGATAGTATCAGATATTTGTGCTCTTCCACATAATTGGTCTGATTTTGGTTGCCAGATTAGACCTAAAGTTTTGATTGTGCAATTGATTGAATCGCTGAAATCAAGGCTGACTTCTTGGTCCTCAGCTGGGATATCCTTTAATAATGATGGATGGTTTGCACACCATTTGCGGAGTTTGAGTCCAGCACCATTGAGTAATGAAGAAACCTGGTATTGTGCCTCTTTCGCATGAGCGATGCTGTCCGATCCACTAATGCAGTCGTCGACGTAGAAGTCATCTTGAAGTATTTGAGCCCCAATCGGTTGAGTTATTTTGTTTTGGGTTGCTAAGTATTGCAAGGATTTAGTTGCCAAGTAAGGTGCGGATGATGTTCCGTAAGTTACTGTTTTCAATCTATAGTACCTTATCTCTTCTGATGATCTCCGTCTCCACATGATGAGTTGATAGGGTTGATCTTCTTCATGTACCAGAATCTGCCTGTACATCTTCTCAACATCTGCTGTAAAAACGTACTTGTGCAGGCGAAAACGAAGTAGTATAGATAATAGTTCACTTTGAACTGTAGGCCCAGTGTGGAAGATGTCATTAAGCGATAGACCAGACGAAGTTTTTGCTGAGGCGTCGAAGACCACCCGTAGTTTTGTTGTACTGCTGTCAGGCTTCAATACGCAATGGTGAGGTATGAAGAAGTGGGGTCCTTGAATGCTGTCTTGTCTGATCTCTTCCATGTGGCCAAGAGATTCATATTCGTCCATAAATTTGACGTAATCTTCTCTTAGTTTAGGGTTTTTGTTTAGTCGTCTTTCTAGTGACATAAAACGATTAAACGCTGTTTGCATAGAGTCACCTAGTGCTACGCCATTTTCTCGAAATGGTAACCTAACGATGAAACGCCCAGATTCCGATCTAGACACATTTTGAATGAAGTGTGATTCACAGTATTTTTCTAATGATGTCATCTGTTTTGGTGTGTTTTCAAAGTCATCAAGCCTCCAAAACCGTTCAATAAGCTCGTTGGTTGAGTCTTCTTCGCAAAAGATGCCACAAGTAGCAGTGTTGTATGTCGTATCTTCAATTTTCCCGGTTACTACCCAACCAAATACTGTGTTTTGTAAAATTGGCATTTTGTCGCCGATTTGTATTTGTTCGGGGCGGATTAACTGATGATAAAATTCTGCTCCCAAAAGGACTTCAATCTTACTGGATCGGTGGAAGTTGGGATCTGCCAAGTTGATGTTTTCTGGTATAGACCAGGTAGAAGTATCTAGGTTTTGAGTGGGTTGAGGAGATACGATGTTCGGAAGTATGAAGGCTTCCAGTCTGCATGCGAAATTGCCCATTGTTGAGTGAAGTTGAATGTTTATTCGCTGTGTTGTGTTTCGTGTTCTTCTGCCGATGCCCTCAATGCATAGAGATGATGGTGTTGGTGATAAGGATAAGCGTTTAATAAGTCTCTCAGTTATAAGGTTTATTTGAGAACCGGAGTCTAAGATGGCTCTAACTTCACATGTTTGTCCATCATTTGCTGTGATTAGAACCCTTGCGGTGGCCAAAAGAACGTAACCTTGCTTGTTATTCAATTGTTGTATAGTGGCAACCGTGAGCGGTGATGAGCCTCCCACTTCTGATGACATCAATTTGGTAGGTGTAGCACCTGCTACGATGGTTGTAGATGGATTGGATTTCCTTTGATTTGGACTTGATGAACATGCCTTTTCTAAATGCAGTAAGGTATTGTGTTTACCTGAGCACTTAGTGCAGCATCGTGATGAGCATGATTTCGCATTATGATCAACCTTGAAACAATTTACACATAGATGTCGTCTTTGGGTCCACTTAAGCCTTTCAGCAGCTGACATTTTTAAGAACTTCTCACAATAGTAAATAGGGTGGCCTTTTATCCCACATACCTTGCAATTTTCCGTGTTGGACGTGGCTATTGTTGTCACCGCCTTGGCCTTTTCTTTTCCGCCAACAGCTTCTAAAGACTCAAATCGGTTTTTTAAAAATTTGAGAAATTCGTCCATCGTCTGAAGCTCTCGAGGGTTTTGAAGTGATTGTTCATATAATAGGTGGCTTTGTCGATCCAACTTCTTTATTAAGAGATGAGTGAGTAATGGGGCCCAAGATGCTGTCTCAATGCCAAGAGTTTTGAGTGCTGCAAGACATTCATGGATTGCGTCATGAAATTCTCTGATGGCCTTCATTTCTGGATTAATGTTCGGCAGACTGAGAATTCTCTGGATAAGTGCTGAGGTTTGCGCCCTTTTATTGCTGAAACGATCCTGGAGGATATTCCAAGCGATACTGTAGTTGTCTTCAGTCAGTTCAAGGTGGCGCATCAGTCTCTCTGCATCACCGGACACATTTGTCTTCAAATACCACATTTTTTGGACGGGTGGTAATGGTTGTTCATGTATCATCTTAGTGAAGATGTCTGAAAATGTTTGCCATTTTAAATAATCGCCGTCGAATTTGGGTATCGACATTTTAGGCAACTGAATTGCCGGGCGATCAGTTAGCTGTTTTGATGGCTCGCTTCTTTGAACGCTTGATGATGTTTTGCTCAAAGAAGCTTGATTTTTGAGAACTGATGTCTCTAATTCGGTGTACAACTCCATGTTGTAACCCTCAGATTCCGGATCATTGACAGCTTCCCAAATTGAGTGATGAATCTCCTCAACCTGGGTCCAAAGTCTGTTCATAGACTCCAGACATTGGATGGGTGCTTCTTCTTTTATTTTTCCGTTGATGAGTCGGGCTAGTGAATTCATAAGTGCCTTTTGTCTTCTCATCAGGGTATCAATGTTTGGGTTGTTATCTTGTTCTTTAAGAGCAAGATTTTTTGTTGATGTCAATGCATCATTAGGTTTAGATTGGTTATCTTCTGTACCCTTTGGCACGACATCAAGTTTGGTGTTGTTACTGGCCTCTATCTGCGCCAGTGAATCACTCAAGATTTGCTTATACTTTTCGTATAATGTCTTGATTTGGTCAAAATACTTAGAGGTAAAGTACTCGTGGTCTAACGATATGTCTGGTGTGTCGCGAATTCTGCCATCTGTAGCTTCGAATTCTTCCCATACGGTGTTTAGACGATTGAGTCTTGACGTGAAGTATTCTCTAGTTGTTTTGCGGGTGGAGGAATCTTTCGAGAAGTTGCGGATGATTGATTGTATCTCCTCTCCAGATATGCGTTGGCTCCTGGCTAAACTATCCATAGTAAAGCTGATGTTCTTTGAATGTAGGGGTCACCAAAATGATTGAATTATTAATGTGCAGAACACAATTTGATAACAAATACAAGCACTTGAACTTGATTTGTTTATTCTGTGTAAAATGGTGCACAATTAATTTGATATTGGATGGTACAATTGCAGGCACTTGAAACCTGAACTGTATGTGAAAAGTGGATCAAATTACTACTCAACGAATTGTTTTAAAATGATATTTATTTGTGGGCCAATGCCTCTTTTATACTTATTATTAATTGCATAAAATGCTTACAATGGATAAATAAAATAAATGCTTACAATGAATAAATATAATTAAATATGGGTCGATATGCAACGATCGAACGCCACCGCGTTCGTTCGTTGTATCCATTTCAGAATGTAATACAGTCAGCATTATTGTTGTTTATGTTGTTTAACACTGATGCTTTCTGTGAAACGAGTATGATTGGTCGATACAGCCAGCAGTTAGTATTTTCATTAGTTTGGCTTTTTTTCCAAATTGAATTTCTATTTTCCTTTTTATGGAGAAATCAATTTTACTAGCAATTTTCTAACGGGGTCCTTTAGTTGGAAGAAAGAGGCAATTATAACATCGGGATATGAATTAGAAATGCAAATTTGCAACTAAGTCGAAAGGAAAATGGTTATCCCAGGTATATACACCAATGTTTTTTTTTTTTTTAATAGAAAATGGTTTGCCAAAAGTTCTGCAGTCTTCGACGAAGATTGTAATCACATAGTATGGGAGGTTAAACAGAGCTAAAGGTATATATGTATATATTTTCATTTTCTTGACTGAAAATGAATTCTAATTTTGATTCTCCTGAGGAGATAGTAAAATGAATTATGTTTCTTTCAAAGTTCATATAAAAAAAAATTTCTTAAATGCGTAAGAGTTTGTAATTTTTGGAAGTACATAAACAGACATTAGTTCAGTAACTTTATACATCAAACCTTGCGTTAGATCCGGTAGTTCAGATTTTTTGCTAAGTTGTTTATGATGTTTGCCTGCTAAATAATCCAAGTTGTCGACCATTAGCGCCAAACGCAACATAGTTAAAAATAAAAAAAAACGTGAAATTTTCGCATTTTTTTCATTAATTGTCAATTGTATATCTGAAGGAATAGCTTTTGACGAAAACGTTGTTCTACAATTTGAAATTAACTAAATTTGCGTAAAATTGGCACCAAACTCGTCTCTGTAGACCCAATAATTTCCCAGGCACAGCGTTTCAAAATGTACCAATAATAAATTTATAACAACAAGTAGTATAATTAATAGTATAATGATTCCAACTAACAATTTTGTGATTTTGCCCCTATAATCCTCCAAAGAAACTTCTCATAATCATTTCTTGCAATCATACAAGCATTATTTAATAGTCCATTGAATTAAAAGGGCGCCCTTTTTAAGCTCCTATTTGACCTTTATGGACTAAATACAGTTGCCCCGAAAAATACTTACTGGACTCCATTTAGAGGTCTTATAGAATAAGGTGGAAAAATAAAATAAAAATATTTCACAACTGATTTATAATTATTTATTTATATTTTTATTTTATTTTATTTATTTGAAAATTTTTATCTGAAATCATTGTATATCCATTCTATAGTATTCTCATGAAACACGATTTTGTAGGTAGACATTTGGTCGATAGGTTCGCTGTGATCGCCTTACCGAGATCCCTTAACAAAAATTAGTATTACATTTGGACGCATAGATGGCCACGAGCTTTTTTTCTTCATGAGAATACTAAAGAATTTATATACAATGCTGAAATGCAATCTTAGAATTTATTAGATATGATTTAAGTTATAAAAATTATTAAGTTTCTGTGAGATCCGAACAATGGACCTCTCGCACTCAAAGTCCACAACGCTAACCGCTCGGCCATGGATGAATATATTTACGATGAAAAAAACCGATGCACTTTCTCCACACTGCTGGTTTGTGTCTGTACTCTTTTGTATACCAGAAGTGGTTTGTGTTTTTACTAGTATAGCAGAAATGGTTTGTGGCTGTACTTAGCAAGTAATGGAAACTAACATAGAGATTGTGTAATAATTTTACAGGATGACTATAGAAGCGGAAGCTCCGTCGTCATTTCATAAGAGCAATATAGAGAGATTAAAGAAACATTGGTATATCGCTTCAAGCTGATATAATTTGCACCAGAAAATACTTAAGGAATCAGTTATCCTCCAATAATGTATTTACTTCCCGTCAGAGGGGTAATAGAAGTGCTATAAGAACAAATAACACTATAATGTCTGCAATGCGATTTTGTTAGTTGACAATGACAAATGTAGTGTGCTTGGCATAAGATGCTTCAAAACTCTAGAGCGTGTCGATAAAGTAGAAAAAAGAAAAAATAGTATGGGGAGCATATCTCCCCGTTCAGAGGGGGAGGGTGATTATCTAAATAACTGACTTAAAACCAAAAAAACAAATTTGTATTCTAAAACAGTGGTAATATCTGGAGAAAAATTCTTTAGCTCCTCTTGGGCCAGAAATCCGTTCTTCAATATTCTTTGCAAATAAAGTTATTTTTATCGATAGTTTTTGAAAAATTAATTTTCCAACGAAATTTTTTTAATATACCAAATTTTTTTTGTTAACTATTTTTGTTTGTATTATAATTTTACTTGGACTCTAAAAGTACTTGAGAGTGCTAGGACGCCATATGGCCAATGATGGGAAAATCCCTATGCACACCTCCGTGTGGTAGAGGGCGGGTAACGCTAACGTGCAGGGGGACCGAATGGATGCCGGGATAAGCAGACAACCCAGCGATGCTGGTCAAGGCACAAACTTGTCCTCGGGATGGTTAAAAGCCCCCTTAAGGTGGATGAACTGCGGGTGGCGGTCAACGGCATGATAGTCTGGTGAAGGAGGAGCTTTTTCTGTTAAAAGGCCAACAGCAGCAGCAGGTAGCGTCTGTAACCCATATTGGGCGGCTACAAAAGGCGTCTGTTTTCCCATAGTGGGCGGCCTCGAGCAGTTATGTGTTTGACCATACAAAAGGCGGGTGTGCCTGTCAAATCTGAGCTTATGTATGTTATTAATCATATCTCGGAAAACACCATGGTGGAAGGATATACATATGCAAATACATGAACTATGACAACAAATGGAAATGAGTTTCCAAGAGGTAATCTTTTTATGGAAAATCCTTCTGCAGCTTCGGTTGCAGTTAACCGCACATCGGATTTGGGGGTGCGGCATCTTTCATGTATGAGGGTCAATCAAGACGCCATAATAATAAATGAATCGTTGACAAATAGAAGAAATCTTTCAAGAAGCGCAAATGTTACTTTTGGCTACCGCATACGTACGAAGATCGGAGCGTGGAACGTTCGATCTTTGTACAGCGATGGTAGATACGAGCAGGTTGAGCGTGAAATGCTTCGCCTAATGATCAGTATCCTGGGCATAAGCGAAACTAAGTGGAGAGGAAGAGCTGAATACAGATCAGACACTAGACAGACGAGAATGCTGTATTCCGAGGAAGATGAAAGAGAGGGTGGCCAAAGACTGTATGGTGTCGGAATTATGTTGAACGAAGAAGCGAGGCGAAGTTTGATCTCCTGGGCGCCCATTTCTGCGAGATTAATGACAGCAAGGTTTCGTCCCCACAAATGAAGCGATAGAGGAAGACAAGCCCGCGTTCTACACTCATCTTAACTCGGTTTACAGTAGTGTTCCGAGAGCCGACATCATAGTCAATATGGGAGACCTTAATGCCCAAGTCGGTTCAGACAATTACGGACTGGAACGCGTGATGGGAAAAAATTGCTTGGGGTCACGGAATGAAAATGGTGACTTTGCCTGTCGACTTTTGTAACGCAAATCGTCTTGTTATAGGTGGGACTGTATTTAAGCATAAGACGTGCAACAATATTACCTGGGTGCATCCGGATGGTCAAACCAAAAACCAAATTGATCATATCATGATTCAGCAGCGAAGGAGGAGGTCTATGTGTGATGTCCGGAGAATAAGAAATGCCGATGTGGGAAGCGACCATCATTTGGTTCTGATGAGTCTCAAACTACGAACCGCTGCCGTACAAAAACCAGCGCAGGATGCAGCAAGGAGCTAAAAATTCATTACTAATGCTTTGAATGACCCCAACATATGTCGAAACTATGTCACCACCCTTAACGACAGAGCCTCGTCATTAAACGGAATCCAGCATTCAACAATTGATGAGATTTGGGGTGAAATTAAAAGTGTTTTTATGGAGGCTGGATCCGAAACTGTACCCAAGCGAACGAGACGTAGAGACTCTTGGATATCCCAAGACACCTGGGATAAAGATCGAACTTCGCAAAAAAATTCAAATAAATGCCGAAGCAGATATTCACCGCATACCGCATTGCACATAAGATGGTCTATCGTTGTGTGAGACGTGACAAGAGGGTGAGGTTAGATGGACTCGCAGATAATGTGGAAATCGCTGCCAGAAGAGGAGATATCCGGGAATTGTACCAAATAGCCAAAGACGTGATCGGGAAAAAAAGCAACATGAATCATCCTGTAATGGATGTGGATGGCACACTTTTGGTATCAATTGAGGATCAGCTTAGTAGATGGAAGGACCATTTTTGTGCCCTGCTAAATGAGGATTCAGTGGAGCAGAGTGCTGAAGTGCCCCAACTAAACGAGATGCGCAGGTCCTATAGAGGTATTGACATCGAACCCCCGTCAGAATCGGAAATCCAGACATCAATAAATCTCCTCAAAAACAACAAGGCAGCTGGACTGGACGGAATACCAGCTGAATTCCTGAAAGCCGATCCCGTAACAGCGCCTAGTATTTTACATCCGTTGATACAAAGCATTTGGGAAAACGAAAACTATCCCAGGGATTGGAAGGATGGTGTGATTGTTAAGTTGCCAAAGAAAGGTGACTTCAAGAATTGCAACAACAAACGCGTGGTATCACCGTTTTGTCCGTTTTCCCAAAACTAATGGCAACCATCATTCTCGAGCGAATAAAGGATAGAATCGAGTCTACACTCAAGAGGCATCAAGCTGGCTTCCGCAGTGGTCGATCGTGTGTCAACCATATCAACACCCTGCGTATCGTCCTCGAGCAGTCGATGGAATTTCAATCACCGCTTTACCTCATGTTCGTGGATTTTGAGAAGGCCTTTGATCGAGTTAACCGAGAATGTATATGGAGATCGTTGCTTGGTAGAGGAATTCCACCAAAAATTGTTGCCATTATCAAAGAGTCCTACAACAACGCAAGGTGTTTTGTTTTGCACAATAGGCAGCTATCCGACTCCTTCGTTGTGCAACAGGGTGTGAGAGAAGGGGATGTTTTATCGCCAATTCTCTTCCTGCTGGCGATGGACGACGTATTGACAGCCAGTGTTGGTACCGCTGAGCGACAGGGCATTCAGTGGAGACCGTTCGAAAGGCTCAGTCATTTAGACTATGCCGATGACATATGTCTACTGGCAAACAACATCAGTGGGCTGAACGGGATGTGCCAAACGCTGCAAGTGAAGGGAGAGTCGAGTGGTCTAAGAATAAACAGCAAAAAGACAAAAATAATGCTCACAGGCCGCTCCACACAGCAGCGTATTATTCTACAGGAGACGCCAGTTGAAGTAGTGGAAAAGTTCAACTACCTTGGCAGTATTGTTTCTGCAAACGGTGGTACGGATCTGGACGTTAAAAGTAGAATCAATAAAGCTCGTGCTGCCTTCGGTACCCTGTCCCCAATTTGGAAATCCAGTCAAATCTCCTTACGCACTAAGTTGAGATTCTTCGAATCCAATGTGAAATCCGTGCTGTTATATGCTTGTGAAACCTGGAAAGTCACGTCTACCATTTCGAAGAAATTGCAGGCTTTTGTGAATCGCTGTCTTCGCCACATCCTAAAGATTCGCTGGCCACAAATAATATCAAATGAGGGATTGTGGCGCAGGAAAAGTCAAGAGCGGCTGGACGTCGACATAAGAAAGCGTAGATGGCGTTGGATTGGTCACACACTGAGGAAACCAAGCGATGAAATTGCAAAGCAGTCCTTTGAACGGAATCCTCAGGGTGCACGGCGGGTTGGAAGACCAAGAACAACATGAAAATCAACTGTCTTAGCGGAAGCAGAATCCCAGAGAAAGACGTGGCCGCAGCTAAAGTACCTTGCAGCAGACCGTGAAGGATGGAGACGTTTTGTTGACGCCCTATGCACCAGCCGGGGTTACAGGACACGATAATGATGATTTTTTTATTTTTATGTTCAATTTTCGTACCAATTTTAAGTCATGTTCTGAAAACCATATGCTAACTCAGTTATTTATAGCGAAGGTCTTATGAATAATCCAAAATTTCGACCTCGAGTCCCGAACGCAAAATTGTCAAAAATCTACAGCAATTTGTTAATGCATTTATATGATTTTCACCCTCAAGGTTCAAGGACTCATTTCAGGCTGCAATTGTTGAAGCGTTTGGACGATGAAGGTGCTGAGTGATATTTTTTTGAAAAAATCGTTTTTTCGTACAGATGAAGGTCCTTTACTCAAACTTAAATTTCTATTTTATCTGCACCCCTCTATCGCCTCTTGGTTCAAATTTAGAAAAAGATGAAGGTGTTATACCTACCTTCTTTCTCAAATCCGACAGTTTTTTGTTTTTTTCTTGTCTCAGCCAAGCATTTAAAATAGGGCCTTCTCAGCGTCACCTCGTAGCTACAGTTCTAGCGAGGATACAACTCAGATAATTGGATACTGCAAAGTTTTTTGAACAGAGCATACTGATTTTGAAAATGAAATAATGTGATTGACACACGTTGTCTAACGTTTTCAAAAATGTAAACTATAATTCACAATAAATAAAACATTTTGTTTCGCACTTTAAAGTTAAATATGCTTCTGAAAAATTCATAGTCTTATCGGTTTATTCTAAAACTTGAATATTTCGGGGTTTAACAAAAGAAAATAAGATACATAATGCAGAAATGAAGATCATACACGTATATACTTACCTATTTTCGGTCTTGTTCTTATAATTAAGTAAAAAACATTGTAATAAAGGATATTTTCTTTTTATTGAAGGCATTAAAGACAGTCAAAAAGGTTGTCATAAAGGGGGAATTTATCAATGGTATGTAAAGGTGTCCTAGAAATACAAAACATATACAACTTTCCCACTTTAGAAAAATCCTGGGTCAGCAGACCCTACGAAGTTTTTTACTTGATATTTCATTTTATTCAATCCATTTGTACATTTCAAGTTGAAGCTTTGAATTGTTGCAGCACCTTGGACAACGGCTCCTCCTTTATGCACAATTGTTCCATAAAGTTGCGTTCGCTCGTAAAAACCAACTCGAGCCAGTCCAACTCTCGAAGGTATCAGGCGTTATCCATATGGTAGAACAAAGTATACATAAATATCGGTCGTCAATCTAATTCCTGGAAGAAACAACATTGAACAATTTAATAACTTATAAACTATATTGCAGCTTGTATGCACAAAGGTTGAAATTCAGATTTATTAATCCATACAGAAAAAAAAATAAATATTTCTTAACACTCCATGCTCCATTCTTAGAGCCATTTTGATCCTAACCGGTCACAATCATATTATCGATTTCACCCACTGTGAACGAAATGGCATCTATTTAGTATTTTTACTATTCAAATAAAGTCCAAGACTAAATTTAAGAAATTATAAACTTTCGCTGAAAAATTGTGTGAGAAAAATCGAGCTCACCTTCACACGATAAAAAGTGTGCGGGGGGAGTATATTTTACAAGTCCGTGAAGGACGTATAAATCCATGAAAATAAGGCAGGTAGAGGTTACCCCACAACTCAAGTTCTTTTGTGGGATCTTCTAAAACAAAAACATTCAAGTTCAGGCCCAGGGGCCTATTTCTGCGCTATTACATCATTTACATCAACTACATTTTAAGGCTTCATCCTTCAACTACACCAGTTATATTTGTAATTTATTAAACTCTTTTATCTTTTATTTCATAACTCCAACTGTATGTTTGAATCAGACAAACATAAATGATGTAGTTAAAGGATTTTAATGTACGATGTAGTTTATGTAGCTCTGTTGTAAGCGCTGAAATAGGCCCCAGGTGTACCTTGAAGTGCTATCCTACCCTGCAACAAAGGGTTCTTGAGAAATACATAGAACGATTACGTAAATTTAATTTATTGGGTCCATTAGAAAAAATAATACACTTCTTGAAGGGCTCTGGACCTTTTGGCACCTCATAAATGGGAAATTTAAAATTTTCAAGTTTTTGGGGCCTTTAGTCCATATGCGTTTCGCCCATCAGAGTCCACAAAAAAAATAATTTGTTTTAAATAATTTACGTTTTTATTCTTCTTCTTATCAGAGGCCACGGGCTTTACCATCATCTATTTTTAGTCGTCTGAATTTAGTCAAATTCCACTAAAGAATGTTATAATTTACAGTGCTTTTGTGCTGTCTATTTAATACGTGTCGGTATCCATCGACTAAAAAATTATGCGTCTTAGAAGGGTACAACAGTTTTTAAAAAATTCATACAAAAATCTATGGCTGACCAATTACTGAAACTAGCTGACGTTTTATATAATTCTTTCAGATGGTATACGTGACCTTAAGAAACCTTAAGCCTGGATTATAAGGTATCTAGGGCTGACCAATCTCTAGGACAAGTTGACCTTTTCTCACCAGTTATGCGACTTTTTTTTTTTTTTTTTTTTTTAATATTAACTATATGCCTGTAAGACCTGGTCTTTTTTAAATGCAACCTGAATTGCACGGCACTAGTTAGAAAGAGTAGGAGGATAGGAAAGATTTGGCACAGTGGATTGAGATCAAGGTGTTTATTATCTCATTAAATCTCACTAACCAATTAAATACCATTTTTTCAAATATCCCATATAATTACCATTGTATATAAATTCTATAGTATTCTCATGAAGAAAAAAAGCTCGTGGCCATCTATGCGTCCAAATGTCATACTAATTTTTGTTAAGGGATCTCGGTAAGGCGATCACAGCGAACCTATCGACCAAATGTCTACCTACAAAATCGTGTTTCATGAGAATACTATAGATTGGATATACAATGTAATTACGTACCAAAAGTCCAGAGCCGATTTTGTTTATGTAAAGGACAATCGGCAAAACTGTGTGGAAGATGGTCTAGGAACCAATAAGAACGAGTCGTATGTCGTTGGAAAGGTATTTTTATGCGCTACAATAGTCACTATGGCAGTTCATTTCAAATCACTGTGTGAAAAAAGTTATTTACTAACCAAGGTTTTGTTTTGGTACATTTCAATGTGGAACAAATGTATACAAACTGGTCCCACCAATACCAATAATTTGTAAGTCGTTGAAAAGGTATTTTTATGAACAGTAATATTGTTCATAACAACTTATTTAAAATCACTGTGTGGAAAAACTATTCGCTGCCTTAGGGAATTTTGGTACAGATAAAATTTATGGAGCATGAGTAACAAGTAGCGAATAACTTTTTTCACACAGCGATTTGAAATAAGCATTAACTATTGTAGTACATAAAATTTCCTTTCCAACGACATACGACACGTTGTTATTGGTTGAACTTGCGTTCACACTTTTTGCCCATACTAAAAAGAAAGCATTTTTTCACACTAAAATGAACCACAATAATTCATTTATTTTCGAATACATTTTTTCACACAGTGATTTGAACTAAACTGCTGTTAAAGGTACTGTAGGTAATGGAAATACCTTTCCAATGACATGTATATTGTTGTTATTTGTTAGACCAGTTTCATTAATTTTGGCCATACTAAATATATTTTATTCATATAGAATGCACCAGAATATAATTCTATTTAGCGAATAACTGTTTTCACACAGCGATATATAGTAAGCCCTCATAGTAACTATTGTAGTTCATAAAAATACCTTTCCAACGACATATGTCTCGTCGTTATTGGTCCTGTAGACGGTTTTGTCCTATTCTCCTTTAAGATATCTTACCGATTGCTGCATAGTATGCCATATCGCTGCAACTGGTGGTGCTGCCAATTCACCTTTATCCGTTGCATTTATAATGACTCTCAATGCCAAATCTCAATTCATTATCTAATGTTCTACTTAATCCACCACGAAAAAGGAATGCAATATAGAACCGCTTTATTATCTGGCAATAGAGCCTTGCAATGATGATCTAAGCAATAGACCCGCACCAAGGAAGGTAGAACTGCAAAGATATCTGGAATTAATAAAATAGAAAATGGATTATTGTTTTTTATTTTCAATATGAGGATTAAATTGTTGATTTCAAATTAAGTGTTTGAGTTCGTAATAAGAAAAAAATAAAAGCTATTTAATTGAAAACTTTATGTGATTATTTTGTTTCTCAATCTTAAACCTTGAAGTATAAGGAAACATCAGAGTGACACAAATAAATAAGAATCAACAAGAACGAACATAAAATATGGTAAAAGATGCTTTTTTAAACGATGGGGATATAGCGGTACTAACAGATTATTATACCCTCAGATTATCTCACAGCAAAAAAAACTGACAACAAAAAGAAATAAACTTTCCAAAACTTTATTTTATAACTCAAGGAATTTCCAAATTCAACCGTTTAAACAAAAATCTCATTCCTTGGCAAAGTCAGAATGCCATATTTTGTGTTTTTATTTTTAGTAGGTACTCTGAGTTCCTTCTATAATAACACAACAAAAAAAAAAAACAAAGAAAAGAATTTGCATCATAACTTTTTGATTAAATAATAAATGAACCAATTCACGAAAATAAAATCAGCAGAGCACAAGGATAATAATACTGCAGCCCTTATAACAAGTTGCAAGAGTATAAAATGACCTAGGCATCCACAAATCCACGATGCGACGCCCGACCGTTGCCCTCTATCCAACCTCCTTGAATATAATCTTGACATTGCCTTGGACTCGTTGAGCAATTTTTTTTTTTTTCAAGTAATCTCGCTGCATTCCACCAAAAAACAATCTGCAGATAACCAGCGGCAGTATTTTCTTTTGCATTTCATTTTTCTTCTTTCAATATATTTTATGTTTAGTTTCTCTCAAGGATCAAATCCTTGCAAAGGCTATATTATACTGCAACACCAATACTAAGAAGTTGTGATAAAAGTATTATTTTGTTGTCTTTTTTTAAGGGCCATCATGATAACCTTAAGCTATGCAAATAATATGTAATGTAAATTTTGATGAAAGGATTCGTTAAAAAATATTGCAAAAGGATTTTGGGATAGATGAAGTTCTTATCATCATTGTAAATGAGATTTAAATCTCGTAAAAGTGGTCGTAAATATTGGTTAAAGAGACAGACAAATAATCTGGATTGAACTATGTATACCTATTCTATATATATGTACATCTACCTAAAATGAAATGGATTTTTGTCACGTGTATTAGATTATAATACACATTTAAACTAAAGCCCTTACACATATCCATTTGTGTGTCTGCATGTATTATGAAACCGTCACCTACATACAATGCAACTACATTTGACTGGATATTAAAAAAAAAAGAATTTTTTCCCAATAAAATCGTTTAGATAACGTCATTCTACCGATGAGGGTTAGACATGGATTTGAAGAAGAAATTCTCATATAACCATTCACTTACACGAATTGGATTTAATCTGTCGGATTATACTGTACTGGTGAAAAACACGAATGATTCCTTTAAGGTATTGTATCGAATTGGTTAAAACTTGATGGAACTTTCTACAAACCTATAAATAAAAAATGCTTAGTTATCTTCTAGTTAAATTTACTAAAATGTGCATTAATAACAAAATAAATAACTAAATCGTTTCAAATACAATCTCTTAACGAAAATCTGTATTCAACTAGAACTCTGCTCTCTCTGTTTTCCCTTGTTATTTTGCAAAGAGTGTTTGCTAGGTATACTTGTGTTCTTTTTGTTGTTGTTTTAGCATGTTTGAAATACAGTATCATCAGTGATAGAGCAATAGAAGTTTGGATCAGTTATTGAAGTTAAAGCTAGTTGACTTTGCCAACCAACAGCCAAAGTAAGGAAAATTAAAAGCGATTCTCAAAGTGATTTGCATATCCAATTCAAAAAAACATACGTATACGCTCCCGATACGAAAATTGTTAATCTTTCGACATGGGGGAGGCCAACTGGTTGAGGCTTAGGTACCATCACAAGTGATGGAGGATTTTTGTTGCCATATCAGTTACATCAGAACACTTGAAATTGAAATTCCAAAAAGTACCATCATAAACTGCATTGTATGAAAGACTGAGGGAAGCCAAGGCCTTTCAGTCAGTATAGCTTTAAGCATTGCAATTGGAGAAAAAAAAATCACAGTCAACATGCGTCTATTTAATTTCGCGACAGAAAAAACGCTCAAAAATAGATCTGGTTCCATTTTTTTAATCGCTGCGATTTTAAAGTCGCATATGTGTGCATTCACATTTAAAACCATGTGTCTCATTTCTTGCGGCTAAATAATCGTGCGTTTGAAAATCGCAAGTGCGTGTATAATTTTTTCTAGTTGCAACTACGATTTTTTAGTCGCGCTTCTTTAAATCGCAAGTGCGAGCACAACCATCTAAGTCCGTTTGTTTCATTTTAACTTTCGACAATCGCATCGCCAGAAAAATGGAACAAAATTTCGACTTTTAATCGTCGTGATTTCCAGGTCGCATGTGCGTTCATTCTTATTAAAATTCATGTGTTCTATTTCTAGCGACTAAACAGTCGCGCGATTGAAATCGCAAGTGCGGTCCTAGCCTTAGACTTATATAGGATTGATAAACTGTGGAATAAAATTTAATGATATGTATTTTTGTTTCATCATCGTTGACAAATAGAAGAAATCTTTCAAGAAGCCCAAATGTTACTTTTGGCTACCGCATACGTACGAAAATCGGAGCATGGAACGTTCAATCCTTGTACAGCGATGGTTGATAGGAGCAAGTTGAGCGTGAAATGCTTCGCCTAATGATCAGTATCCTGGGCATAAGCGAAACTAAGTGGAGAGGTAGAGCTGAATACAGATCAGACACTGGACAGACGAGAATGCTGTATTCCGGGGAAGATGAAAGAGAGGGCGGCCAAAGACTGCATGGTGTCGAAATTATGTTGAACGAAGAAGCGAGGCGTAGTTTGATCTCCTGGGCGCCCATTTCTACGAGATTAATGACAGCAAGGTTTCGTTCAAAAATTCGTAATGTCAAAATTATTCAGTGCTACGCCCCCGCAAATGAAGCGACCGAGGAAGACAAAACCGCGTTCTACACTCATCTTAGCTCGGTTTACAGTAGTGTTCCGAGAGCCGACTTCATAGTCGTTATGGGAGACCTCAATGCCCAAGTCGGTTCAGACAATTACGGACTGGAACGCGTGATGGGAAAAAATGGCTTCGGGTCACGGAATGAAAATGGTGACTTGCTTGTCGACTTTTGTAACGCGAATCGTCTTGTTATAGGTGGGACTGTATTTAAGCATAAGACGTGCAACAAAATTACCTGGGTGCATCCGGATGGTCAAACCGAAAACCAAATTGATCATATCATGATTCAGCAGCCATGGAGGAAGTCTATCTGTAATGTCCAGAGTATAAGAAATGCCGATGTGGGAAGCGACCACCATTTGGTTTTGATGAGTCTCAAACTACCAACCGCTGCCGTACAAAAACCAGCGCAGGATGCAGCAAGGAGCTAAAAATTCATTACTAATGCTTTGAATGACCCCAACATTATGTCGAAACTATGTCACCACCCTTAACGACAGAGCCTCGTCATTAAACGGAATCCAGCATTCAACAATTGATGAGATGTGGGGTGAAATTAAAAGTGTTTTTATGGAGGCTGGATCCGAAACTGTACCCAAGCGAACGAGACGTAGAGATTCTTGGATATCCCAAGACACCTGGGATAAAATCGAGCTTCGCAAATCGTTGAAAATTCAAATAAATGCCGAAGCTGATATTCAACGAAAGGCTGACTTGCGAAGAGAGTACCGCATTGCACATAAGATGGTCTATCGTTGTGTGAGACGTGACAAGAGGGTGAGGTTAGATGGACTCGCAGATAATGCGGAAATCGCTGCCAGAAGAGGAGATATCCGGGAATTGTACCAAATAGCCAAAGATGTGATCGGGAAAAAAAGCAACACCAATCATCCTGTAATGGATGTGGATGGCACACTTTTGGTATCAATAGAGGATCAGCTTCGTAGATCGGAAGGACCATTTTTGTGCCCTGCTAAATGAGGATTCAGTTGAGCAGAGTGCTGAAGTGCCCCAACTAAACGAGATGCGCAGGTCCTATAGGGGTATTGACATCGAACCCCCCCCCCCCCGTCTGAATCGGAAATCCTTACATCAATAAATCTCCTCAAAAACAACAAGGCAGCTGGACTGGACGGAATACCAGCTGAATTCCTGAAAGCCGATCCCGTAACAGCGGCTAGTATTTTACATCCGTTGATACAAAGCATTTGGGAAAACGAAAACTATCCCAGGGATTGGAAGGATGGTGTGATTGTTAAGTTGCCAAAGAAAGGTGACTTAAAGAATTGCAACAATTGGCGTGGTATCACCGTTTTGTCCGTTTTCCCAAAACTAATGGCAACCATCATTCTCGAGCGAATAAAGGATAGAATCGAGTCTACACTCAAGAGGCATCTAGCTGGCTGCGCAGTGGTCGATCGTGTGTCGACCATATTAACACCCTGCGTATCGTCCTCGAGCAGTCGATGGAATTTCAATCACCGCTTTACCTAATGTTCGTGGATTTTGAGAAAGCCTTTGATCGAGTTAACCGAGAATGTATATGGAGATCGTTGCTTGGTAGAGGAATTCCACCAAAAATTGTTGCCATTACTAAAGAGTCCTACAACAACGCAAGGTGTTTTGTTTTGCACAATGGGCAGCTATCCGACTCCTTCGTAGTGCAACAGGGTGTGAGACAAGGGGATGTTCTATCGCCAATTCTCTTCCTGCTGGCGATGGACGACGTATTGACGGCCAGTGTTGGTACAGCTGAGCGACAGGGCATTCAATGGAGACCGTTCGAAAGGCTCTGTCATTTAGACTATGCCGATGACATATGTCTACTGGCAAATAGCATCAGTGGACTGAACGGGATGTGCCAAACACTGCAAGTGAAGGGAGAGTCGAGTGGTCTGAGAATAAACAGCAAAAAGACAAAAATAATGCTCACAGGCCGCTCCACACAGCAGCGTATTATTCTACAGGAGACGCCAGTTTAAGTAGGGGAACAGTTCAACTACCTTGGCAGCATTGTTTCTGCAAACGGTGGTACTGATCTGGACGTTAAAAGTAGAATCAATAAAGCTCGTGCTGCCTTCGGTACTCTGTCCCCAATCTGGAAATCAAGTCAAATCTCCTTACGCACTAAGTTGAGATTCTTCGAATCCAATGTGAAATCCGTGCTGTTATATGCTTGTGAAACCTGGAAAGTCACGTCTACCATTTCGAAGAAATTGCAGGCTTTTGTGAATCGCTGTCTTCGCCACATCCTAAAGATTCGCTGGCCACAAATAATATCAAATGAGGAATTGTGGCGCAGGAAAAGTCAAGAGCGGCTGGACGTCGACATAAGAAAGCGTAGATGGCGTTGGATTGGTCACACACTGAGGAAACCAAGCGATGAAATTGCAAAGCAGTCCTTTGAACGGAATCCTCAGGGTGCACGGCGGGTTGGAAAACCAAGAACAACATGGAAATCAACTGTCTTAGCGGAAGCAGAATCCCAGAGAAAGACGTGGCCGCAGCTAAAGTACCTTGCAGCAGACTGTGAAGGATGGAGACGTTTTGTTGACGCCCTATGCCCCGGGGTAACAGGACACGATGATGATGATTAGATATGTTTTCGTTGATTTTTAATGTTTTTTTTTTGGAATTTTAAGTGAATTTTTCAGAAACTGCCGCCCCCTTCCTCAGGGAGGGGAGATACAACTTCCCCCCTCCCTACAATTTCTTCCTTAGAATATACCCAGGAACCACACCCTAAGATACTTCCACTCAGGTGCGGGACACCCTGTATAACCTATGCATGCCCTTAAATGCATCACCTGTTCGCTAATAACTAAGTCTATGAATTTATAAAATACACATTTTTTATTTTTTTTAATATGGTTCGAAGCCGCATGGTTTCGGTTTAATAATCATAAAATAAAAGAAAATTTTTAAAGTTGCCATAGTATCGTGTGATGTTGTTGATGTCGAAGCCTTAATGAAAACATCAGAGAATGATACGGCCAGCATGCCGAAGCTGAAGGGAATAGAGAAATATACGTCTATACGTTGTTGTTCCAACAAATGACCCGCATCGCAGCACGTATTGGAAAAAAATTGATTAAAACTCCATCCTATTGTTTTGGCTCGTTTTAGGCTTATATAGGAGGTGATCAGATAGTTGAAGCGTTGTCGTTGTCATTTTTGGTGACAACAGCAACACCTTATCGTATCATCTTTCTCCAATATATGTATACGGCGTTATGTAATATGTGTTTTAGTGCAGATGTGACAAATCAATCGCTAATGTAAACGCCACGGTTCCATATACGGTAAGTAGAACGAGCAGCACTTTGCGTATACACAGCCTTTCATAATGCTATTATAGAGTGTACGTTATAAAGTAGATACAAAGGAGGTATAAATGGAACGAAAGAGAAATATTTTTAAGGTGGGATTAAAAAAGGTAGTTGTATGTTGAGTTCCTAGATTCCTGCGATTGGAATTTTGGGTTAAATACTTAAGGTTTGCCTACGTTTCTGAGACATAGAAATGAGTTCATAGCACAATTACGAAGTTTTTAGATGAGGATTAAAGATATCAATTACATCTTCAATACACAAAATGTTTCAATCCAAAAATAAGAGCAACCATTTTAAATACAAACAATGGAGTCGGGAAGCATTCCACAAGAAGTTATAACAACGATAACATCTTGAGGTAAAAAAGATTATTCTACAGCCTTAAGCGGCTTATTAAAGGTCCAATTTTTGACAAAACTAAGTTTTGGGAGGCGAAACTAGAAGGGTGGCTGCAGGAGCTCAAGTTAAGAGACGGGGAAGTGCAGAAACGAGTAAACAGAAGTAGCTACAAAATTGCAGTCATCGCCAAAAGACGGGGAGAAAAACCAGGCAGACACTCCTATGTAAGTGCGAACTACCCATTTTGAATGAGTGACTATGGAAGTGAGACCCCCAAAAGTTCAGAAGCCGGGTCATCCAGCACCGAAACACCTCTACCTCTACCCGGTGCAGCCAAAAGCAGCAATCCGATGACTTCATGGGCGGACTACCATTGGCAGTTCGAGATAGCTGCGAAATGTACAAGATTGTCGGAGAAGCTCGAGGCAAACACACTCTACGTGCTCACCAATCTACCCGATAACAGCAGCCCATCTTGTTCATTACTGGCCGATATACTTAGACAACATTTCAAGGAAATAAAGAAGGGATCTCCAAGTTTGCTCAAGAGCTATAATGCCTCGCAGTATTGGCCCTACCGCAATGTAAGTTCGTCGTTAATAAAAAAACAAGTCACCTTCGCAAGTCTCATCAGAAATATGCTTACAAAGACTGACGATGTTAAGCCGCTTATTACGAATCCGAGAGCCTTTCGATAAGTTGTTTTTGTTTTATCGGAAAGCAAGCAGGTTTTGTAGTTGATTCACAGGAAACATTTTTGATCTTCCCAAAGTGTTTATTGCGAAGTGCTTAACCGATACAAGGTAATTTCCTATCCATTAAAAGGGTGACAAGCGATGACAAATAAGCTTTCTATTTGGGTTTAGACTTCTTCTTAATTTCCCACAGATGCCACCTGGACCTAGTGGAAATGTGTCTTGGAGTAAGAGGAGAGAGGTGTGCTTTGGAAATCCGCTTAACATCGAATAAGGGAAAAATTCTTCAATCAAATTCAGAAACAAAGGCATTAACTCTAATTTCAGCTTTCAGAAATTCACCGGTTGTCATTATTGAGCTTTGTGAGGATTCCGAATTGCCGAAAAGAAATTTGCTGGGACGATAGTTAGTTGACGCAACAAGGCAGGTAGTGGCAGCTGAGGTTTGTGAGGTCATGGAAATAGAAAAGGTAGAAGTTTGGGAGAAAAATCAATTTTTTGTATTGATTTTTTTTTTATATACTGAGCATGCACTAAAGAGGTTTTGACTACCCTTAAGCTGATGAACATAGTGCGAGCGATTAGTAAAATAGGGAAGGATTAAAAAGGAAATACCGATGCACATTGATTTTGAAGTTCTTCTACACGATACCAATGGTCGGACAGACTTTTTATGGCTGTTGCGACGAGTCCTACCATTTTAAAAAAAATGTTCTTTTCTTAACACTGCGTTTAACATCAGGAAAAACTGAGTAAAATCATATCAAATGGTTAGGTTTTTCATTTACTTCCAAAGATGCACAAAATCTCTAATTTTAGACAGGTGGTCGGACTCGTGGCAACAGCCAAATAAGTCTGTCCGACTATTGGTATCGTGTAGAAGATAGTCCTAGCTTTCATTTGATACCCCATTTATATAAGTTGCTTGTATATTCAAGGTACATTTAGCGGAAAATGCTACCTGAAAAGTGCATTTTCTAACCATTGCAACCAGATAAAGCTAGTCTGATTAGCAGTTTTGTAAATATTTGGGCTAAAGCTATCGGTTGGAATACAATTTTTGCGTGGCCGCGATGAGATAGGTAATCTAACGGTGGGCTCCAAGACTATTATAAATATCTATACTCTATACTTTATATTATAAAGATGAAACATTTATTTGTTTGTTTGTTTGTACCTATGTAGGGTGTAGGGGGTACCTAATCTCTGGAAATATTAAAAAGATCCTTAAAATTCTTTAATAAATGGAAAGATATGATGTCCTTGAGTAACATAGGCTAAATTTTATTTGGATACAAATTAATTGCAACGTTAAAATCTAAATGTTTGTACTTTTTTGTGGTATTTGTGAGTTTTTGATTTTTATACATATTTCGAAATTTCAAAATTTCTTTTTGAGTTTGAAAGGTTATTCTAAGGGGAAGGCTTTACGGTTTAAAAAAATAAATTTGTAGGGATGAATGGGGTAAAAACAAAAATGGAATGATATAACAAAAATTCTTTTTCTGTTTGATAGAGTTTACTAAGAGAATGTTGTCTTCATACATAGGGTGAAATGGGGTAGAAACTAAAAATGGGTATATGATTTAAAATACTTTTTGAGTTGGAAATGCTATTCTTAAAGGCTTAAGGACTGAAGACATTTCAAAATTTTAATACTTATAGTGTGAAATGGGGTTTGTAAAATATGGAATCGGATTCGAAAGGTTATATGTAGATAATGTCATTCGAAAATTTTGCCTAACCGAGCACAGCCGGGGCGGGCCAGCTAGTGTATAATAAATTCGCAAAAAACCAGCTCTGGATCAAAAATAAAAAATAAGTTTTGTATTATAATAAAAACCTTCTTATAGAAACTATGCCTTCCAGCTTAATGATTTGGAATTCTTATCTTGTTGGATATAGTTTACAGTGGTTTTTTTGTCAAAAAATCCATGTAAGTTAAACTATGTCACTGATGAGCCCAAGTGAGTAAGCCGGATGAAACGCCAATTTGTAGGACTAAAGACCATATAAAAAGCTATTTTTAATAAAAAGAATGAGTTTGTTTGCGAAATAAAATGTTGAGGGTTTCCATAATTGGCATTATTTGATTAAATATCAAAATCAATATTTCTAGCTATGTCAAACAATTTTGGCGAAAATTGAAACGTTTTCAAGCATCCTGGTGACATAATATGTTGTGGATTTAACAAACTTTCAAAATCCATTTTAATTGGTATCTATTACATCTCGAAGCTCTAACCGTAGGTACCAAAAAATAACATAATATTTTTTTCTTTTACTGTCACGAATTGAAACAAACAATAAAATTTATTAATAAATTTATAACCGAACAAAATCAAAATAAAACAACAGCATCCGCTTAGCATAATTAAAACTACAATAACAAAACAAACGAAAAAAAAATAGTTTTTTTTTTAATGAATTGTGTAAGTGAATTGATGACGGGTCTGTCCGGTTGTTGTAATGTCACATATAGTTACATGTCGGACGGATGTCCAAAATGGGGTGCGTGAAGTGCACCCCTACTACCCTATTATATGGCTCTTCAGCTCAGTGACACAGAACATGAAGATTTATCACGTCCCCAATGCTCCAATGGCATTGGGAACATTAAATAGACAAATAATACCCAAGTTTGTATGTACCTTCATACATAGTATAGGTATAGGTAAAGTGGAGCATGATTTTGTTATTCTTGTTCCCTAACTTGATGCTGATTCTGATACTGAAGCCATTGTATATCCAATCTATAGTATTCTCATGAAACACGATTTTGTAGGTAGACATTTGGTCGATAGGTTCGCTGTGATCGCCTTACCGAGATCCCTTAACAAAAATTAGTATTACATTTGGACGCATAGATGGCCACGAGCTTTTTTTCTTCATGAGAATACTATAGAATTTATATACAATGCTGAAGCTGTAAGTTGTGATATATGTCATGGTAAGGACATTCTAATAGGTTACATGAAATGAAAACGCGCACCAAGGGAGGGTTATTTTTAGTTCGTCTGTTTCAACCACACTCCACGCCAGCACCATTGATACAATGTGGTATAAGCATTTTCGGGCGGTGCGGTGGTGGTGGTATTCCCGGGTAGAGTATGATGATAAAATGTAAGCCCTGTCACAGGACGGATGAAATTTTGTGAATGGCAATGTAAACAGGTGGTCCGTTTGGGCATTCAAGTTCTGGGAATTTAAAACAGAAAAAAGAAATAAACACAGAAAGAGATGAGAATTTGAGAAGGTGCTCTAGCTCTACCCTGGCGAAAGGAAAAAAAAGTTATCCAGATGATGGAATATGTGATGTCCCGCAGTAGTCGGCTTATTTACGATAATTACGGAAAGCCTTTATGCTTAATTCATTTAAGGATTGTGTGGCAGTTCTAGTACTTGTATCTCTGTAGGTGAGCTGCAAATGTAAGTATATCAAGGTAATGAATGTCACGGGAGGTTTAAGCTTTTTGTGCTTAAATTTGCGATTGGTTTTATGAAGGTTTTTTCTTTAGGGCATATGTCTCATGGTTAAAAGCGATGTTAATTGGATTGTGCTCAAATTGTTTTAATGGCAAATTATTTTTGAAATGATTTAATAACGGAGGAAAGTCGAAACTGGTGCTTAAGGACCGGAACGAAACTTTAATATTTAATTTCAACATAAATGCTTATGTGACAATTTAGGATAAAATTAAAACATAAACGATTAAATTGAACATATTAAAATATTAATGTAAGTTTCTTTTAAGCTAACATGGCTCTTAGTCAATATCAAATTTATAGGACCTCCAAATACAAATCAACGTTCTTTTTTTCTTCCAAGAAAAAAAAAAAACAAATTATCTTCTAGATTTCTAAACTTTTAATAAACCTTCAATTTAATTACTTGCACAAAACTATTTCCTTTTCGTGCATCATGCATAAAGTTCGTAATCATTGAGCTGAGAGTAAAATCAACATTTATTCAAAGAGACATCCTTGTTGATGTTGATGGTCTTGTTTTTCCTGATGGTTTTCCTCTGGTCGTCCCTTGAATTTAATTCACAACTAGGTACTGCTGCGGAAGAAATAATTCAAAAGTCATTTTTGTTTTTAAGAAATGAAAGCTTTAGCTATACTCTAGTACTTTGCATTTTGTTTTTTATGTTCATGGGTAAAAAATTTGGGAATTGTGGTCCGTAAAGCCATTTACTTTTTAAACCTTCTGGTAAAAGTTTTTGTACAAGTTTGTCTGTTGCAAGATAAAATGGCACACAAATCTGATATATCTTTAAGGATTGAAATGTTAAATCATTTTTCAATGGAATTTAATTGTTTGTTTTTCTCATATTAGAGAGATGTGTGATTTGGAAATAAAATTTTTTCGTTCTTAAGTGGAACAACAAAGCAATGTTCGAGTATCAAAGATGTGTTTTATAGGAAAAATTCTTTGGGGCCATATCAGATTGTGTTATTTATAGAACTTATATTTTCCCATGCATATGTTATTAAAGAAAAATAAACAGGGAAATAATTCACTTAAATATCTATGTATGTAGATAAAACTTATTTAGATGGACACGGTGTCAAGTCGCGTTAGGTTTCACTAAAATGGATTCCAAAAGGAATTAGAGAATTGTTGAAATGATCTCAGGATTCAAGTTATGCATTCCTAAAAAAAAACTGAATTTGAAATTTTGATCAGGCTTAGACTTGTCATTATGATGATGATGGTGAAAAAAGTGGGTCTCATAATTCTGCCTGATGTGTGCCTATCTGTTCGGCAACAGCCTAAACGGCTGCATTGATTTTATTAAAACTTGGGAAGGTACAATTGGTTTTTGGTTACAACCCAACACGTTTTTATCAAATTTCTTAGAACCAAAAATAACGGTACCTGTCATCTAATTTTTTTTTTTTTGAATCAGTTTTACAAAATCTTATTTTTCTCAAACAACTTAAAAAAAAATAATAAATGTCTTTTAGTAAAGGCTACAATTGAATAGGAAACCATTTAAAAAAAAAGTTATTAAAGGAACTTCCCACAGAACCATTTTGATATTTTTGATTTCAATAATTTTACTATACGGAAGCTTCTGAAAACATAAATAGTTTTTTTTAACCAAAATTTTCCAAAAAAATATTTTTTGGTTTTTAAAATGCTCGAATATGTTTTTTGAAAATCAAATATTTTGAAAGCTACATGCTTTTTTTTTTACTTTTTATAGAATATTTTAAGAAAAAAATTAACTTTTATAAAAAAATAAGGGTTCCTTCTTTACATAATGTTAAATAATCGTCAAAGAAAATATTTTTTTGCTAAATGCTAAAATTAATTTATAAAAATTTACACGCTTTTTTTTATTTTGACTTTTCCCACTATCGGCAGAACAGATTAAGAATTATTTCTTATATTCTAGTTTCAAATACAATTACATAAATACTATTTATTGCATATCAAAAACTTAAACACAAAATTTTTGACTTTTTTTTTTTTTATTTCAATTTTTTTTCAAATTCGATATCTTAAAAACAGGTGTACAATTTGAGTGAAATTTTATTTTTATCTATATACAGGGTGTCCTGTAAATAATGGATAACCTTGCAACTGGTTATAGCAGGCCTAATGACCTTTCCAGAAAAAAATATAAAAAAAATATTTTCCCAGTGGTTACTTTGTTATGATGTTTTTTCCAAAAGTTGTTAACAAGTACTACTTTCCTCATATACGTAAACGCTACGACCATGGATGAACAATTTTTAGTATTTTTTTATTTTTGTAATTTTCTAGAATAGCTGTTGTAATAGATAGGTGGTAAAATTTAATAGTAGTTACTGCATTTTTTTTATTATAATTTTTTAAAATATTTTTTTCAGTACAAACATTTATTTTCAAAACAGTTTGACCCCCTCTAATAAATTAAAATTGTATGAGAACATGAATGGCCAGTTACTTAAAAAAGTTGTCTATTGAATGCACTTTCCAAAATGGTATAACACATGCTTGTGTATTAACAAAATAACCAAGAAAATTTGTCAATCATCTAATAAAGCAGCTTTTAACATTTTCGTAAAATTTCTATTAAAATCTTACAATAACCTCCAAATTTGCGTTGGACAAAGATTTTCTCTTTTGATGTGTAAGG
Source organism: Dasysyrphus tricinctus (assembly GCA_963921185.1). Lineage (NCBI taxonomy): Eukaryota > Metazoa > Arthropoda > Insecta > Diptera > Syrphidae > Dasysyrphus > Dasysyrphus tricinctus. The sequence continues at coordinate 20,901,946 of OY992532.1, read as the reverse complement.
GGGTTCAGTTTAAGTATAAAACCCGAATTAAGGTGTTGAAAGCCCCACCATTTGGCCACCATATTGAAAAACGAGCTCAAAAATATTTTTCGTGGCAACTTAAATTTTATTGGTCTTAGAAAAAAAACTTTGGTACAAATTTGTAGCAAATTCAATTCTCTTCAATTTATGTTAACACACTTTTTGCCCTAAAGTTATAAATAAAAAAGTTATAATGAAATTTTTAAAATTGAAAAAAATTCATATGTTTTTGATTATAATTTTGTATTTACTGCCTTAGGGTAAAAAGTGCACTATAATAAATTGAAGAGAATTGAATTTGCTACAAATTTGTACCAAAGTTTTTTTTTTCTAAAACCAATAAAATTTAAGTTGCCACGAAAAACATTTTTGAGGTCGTTTTTCAATATGGTGGCCAAATGGTGGGGCTTTCAACACCTTAATTCGGGTTTTATACTTAAACTGAACCCCCTTACACATCAAAATAGAAAATCCTTGCCCAACGCAAATTTGGAGGTTATTGTAAGATTTTAATAGAAATTTCAGTACCAATCGACACTTTGAACGCGTTAGACGTTTATTCTTTTCTGTGCGGTACCTTTAAAAGAAATCAAAATTAGTAAGAGATCTCGATCCCCATCTGGTGAAGACACCATGTCTTCTATCAACAAAAACCAAAAGATAAGCTCTGTAGAGCAGAACCGATGGATACCCTTGCAAACTCATCCAGATACCGATATTGAAATTGATCAGGATGAAACTGTTGAACAACCAACTGTGTCAAATAAAAAATCAAAAATACCATCGGTCTGTGTTTTACAAAAAACGAGCGAAAATATCCATTCATTATTTCTTGAACTCAAATTGCAAGACTACAGTGTAAGGAAAATGTCTATTGGCATTAAAGTAAATTGTGAAAGCATTGAAACCCATACCAAACTTTGCGATGCCCTTAGGTCAAAAAACTGGCAATACTTTACACATGATTTGCCTTCTGTTCGGTCCTTTAAAGTAATGCTCTATGGCTTACATGAACTTAAAATTGAAATTCTTAAAAATGAACTATTATCGCTCGGTTTAAAATGCCTTGACGTAAAAATAATCAAGAAGAAGTATGATAGTTTTATAGATATCTTCTATCTCATCTATCTCGAGTGTGGCTCAGTAAAGTTAAATGATCTCAAGAAGCAATTCAAATCCATATTTAAAACTCAAGTGAAATGGGACTTTGCCCGAAGACAGAGAAACAAACTCACACAATGTTATAACTGCCAAATGTATGGGCATGGAGAGAAGAACTGTCATATCAAAACCCACTGCGCCAACTGTGCAGAAAACCATGAAACCAAAAATTGTAATTCAATAAAAATTAAATGTGCAAATTGCAACGAAGTGCATAAGGCCAATGACCCGATTTGCATCAGCCGCCAAAGCTTTTGTAAAATTCGGGAAAAATTATCTATTCGAAATAGATCACACACAACGATGTCGACTCGAGCTGTGTACCAGCAGCATACTACATCTGCTTCTGCATACATTCCAAATAAAGCCGACTTTCCTGCACTCACGCCATACAAAAAGTCCAAAGTTCAAATCTCAACTGATGTTACAGCTTTAAACGATAACTTGAGAGACAACAACAATCCAAACTCCAATGTGTGGACAAACATCTCGCACTCGCACTCGCACCAAACCGGTTTTACTGGGAACAGTGGGAACAACGATCTTTTCTCGATGGACGAAATCAACGCCCTCACAGCAGAGATGATCACTTTACTTAGTCGATGCAATACTAAAGCAGATCAGTTTAATACGATTGCACAATTAGCCGTTAAGTATCTTTATTCAGGTAAATAATGATGAATGCTAGTTTTAAGATAAATTGTTGGAATGCTAGAAGCATTCGAGGTAAGACATTAGAATATTTTGCTTTCTTAAGCAAGCATAATATTGATGTTAGTTTAATAAGTGAAACTTGGTTAGATGAAAATGTTAATATCTCTAATAAAGACTACAAAAATGTTATCGTTTAGACAGAGAAGAGAGAAGTGGGGGTGGTGTTGCCGTGGTAGTTAAGAAAACGATAAAGCATAAATTAATCTCTATGATTAAAACAAAACTTATCGAAAACATTGGCATTGAGGTGCCATTTGAAAATGGGCATTCTATTAAAATATTTTCAATTTACTTTCCGGGCGGTTCTGCTACACCAAGTAAAAGGTATGATTTCCGGAATGATTTACGAAAATTAGTTACATTAAACGATATATTTTTGATTGGAGGAGACTTCAATTGTAAACATAGGAGCTGGGGATGTGTCAGAGCCAATGCATGGGGTAATATATTATCAGACTTAGATTCCAGACACCCATTTAACATTTTATATCCACCTCAACCTACTTGTATTCCCCCTAACAACAGTCCTTCCACTATAGATTTATTCCTCACTAACACGCCTGATATATTCACCCCACCTACTGTTTTAAATGATCTAAGCTCAGATCATCTCCCAGTTTTAATGAATATAAGCTCTGCCCCTGTAGAAAAATGCAATCTTTACTATGATTTTGAAAATGCTGATTGGAAAAAGTTTAAAAAATGCATGCGAACGAAGCTTAAAAATATACCAGAAACAAATCCAAATGCTATAGTTTCCGAGAAAATAGATGGAAATATAAGCGTTTTCACATCATCAATTCTTGAGAGTGTTGCGCAATCCGTTCCTAAAAAAAATCGAAATAGGAAAAACGGTAATGCACTTCCTACGTACATAGTTGAAGCGATTAAAACAAGGAATGGGTATCGAAACTTATGGATTAGGACAAGAGCCCAATACTACCTATTTGAAATGAACAGAATGAACGACTTCATTAAATCTTCGATTTTTCTTTTTAGGAACCAGAACTGGAACAATAAATTGCAGGGTTTGAGTAAGGGCAGCAGACCTTTTTGGAATACAATTAAAGTAATTAAAAAGAAAAATGTTCACATCCCCTGCTTTAAGATTAGTAATTCAACCTTAATATCTAATGAGGAAAAAGCGAACGCACTAGCCCGAACATTTAGTGCTACCAATTCAGCAGCTGGCAGCAGTTCGACAAATAATGATATCGAACGTATTGTACACCAATCTATGACTTTACTTAATGCAAGTCCTCTCGCTGTCACAGATGATATGGTATCTCTTGCCGACATTGTAGACATTTTAAAATGCCTTAAAACTACAAAGTCTCCGGGATTTGATGGAGTAAAGAACCTATTTCTTAAAAATCTTCCCAGAATAGCCGTTAAATATCTCAAAACAATATTTAATGATTGTTTCAAGGTAGGATATTTTCCAAATGAATGGAAAGTGGCTAAAATTATCCCTGTCCATAAGCCAGGGAAAAATGCTAGTGACCCTTGCAGCTACAGACCAATAAGCTTGTTGAGTTCGCTAAGCAAATGCCTAGAAAAATTAATAAGGAACAAATTAGTTTCGCATGTTGAACAAAATGAAATTTTGCCACCTGAACAATTTGGATTCAGAAGGCATCATAGCACTATCAACCAAATTGATAGAATAACTAGGCATATTCAAAATAATTTAGCTGTAGGAAAGAGCACAGGAATGATTCTTCTAGATGTCGAGAAAGCTTTTGACAATGTTTGGCACGAGGGACTATATCATAAGCTAGTATCCTTGAACGTTCCCTTGTATATCACCAAAATTATAATGTCCTTTCTCTCAAACCGTAGCTTTAAAGTCTGTGTAAACAACTATTATACTGGTGCGAATAATATCACTGCAGGTGTACCTCAAGGATCGGTATTAGGACCATTCTTATATAACATATATACACTTATGATTTCCCCAAAATCCAAAACTGTGAAACTGCTATATTTGCAGATGACACATGCATTTATTCATCAGATTCAATTGGTTTTAGCATTGAAACCAATTTGCAATCTGCTCTGAATACAGTTCAAATATACTTTAAGAAGTGGAAAATAAAGATAAATGCCTCAAAGACGCAGGCTCTCTTTTTTACCAGAAAAAGAAAGCCTTGTTTACTCCCTAACAATAGCTTTCAAATAAATGGTATACCAACAGATTGGAAATCAAGTGCAAAATATCTTGGGGTACACCTGGATAAAACATTGACATTTAACATACATATACAGGAAACGCTTAATAAACTAAATATTGTTATAAAAACACTTTATCCGTTTATTAATAGAAAGTCTAAAATGAGTACAGAAAATAAATTACTAATTTTTAAGTCTATTTTCCAAAGTATTATGTTTTATGGCTCACCTGTCTGGGGGAAATGCGCTAAAAGCCATATAAAAAAATTACAAATAATGCAAAATAAGATTTTAAAAATTATGCTTAATCTTCCCTGGCATTTTTCTACAGAAGAACTTCACATAATATCCAACATCGATAAGGTTCCAATAAGAATATCAAAACTATATGACCGCTACATTTTATCGTGCAACAATTCGGATAATAATTTAATTTCAAACCTGGCTACTTAAGGTGTTGTACGCTCAACTTTATTAATATCTTATGTTTGTTTGATCAGTTATTTATTGTTCATTAATTTATTTGACTATTTATTTATTTATTTATTCATTTATTTATTTGTTTATTTATTTATTTATTTATTTATTTAATTATTTATTTATTTATTTATTTACTTATTTATTTACATATTTATTTATTTTTTATTTTTATTTAATTTATTTATTTATTTATTTATTTATTTATTTATTTATTTAATTATTTAACTATTCATTTATTTATTTATTTTTGTTTGTTTATTGTTTTAATTTGTTAATGTATTTATTTGTATTTATTTTTATTTTTTTGTTAATTTATTTATTTATTTATGTGTTTGTTGTATTAATTTATTTATTTGTTTTATTAATTATGTTCTCAATTATTTATTTATTTCTTATATCTTGTTTATATTTATAAATTATATACTTATATTTATTACTGTGATATATCTTAAATTGATGCATTTAACATGTAAACAACATCTTAGGAGAGCTTTCCGCGCCCCACTTCTCTCTTCCAATGGAAAATTAAAAAATATGTCTAGTTAAAAGAAGGTTTTTAGTAGCTTTTCCTTCTAAATTAATGTATTATCTGTGATATTATTGAATACAAATTGTAACTATTTTCAGTAGTAAGGTAGGATAAATACACCATATCTCTGTAAATTGTGCAATCTAGGTTTTTAATGAAAAGATTATAAGAATTTAGCTACAATAAAGATCTATCTATCTATCTAATAGAAATTTTTCGAAAATGTTAAAAGCTGCTTTATTAGATGATTGACAAATTTTCTTGGTTATTTTGTTAATACACAAGCATGTGTTATACCATTTTGGAAAGTGCATTGAATAGACAACTTTTTTAAGTAACTGGCCATTCATGTTCTCATACAATTTTAATTTATAAGAGGGGGTCAAACTGTTTTGAAAATAAATGTTTGTACTGAAAAAAATATTTTAAAAAATTATAATAAAAAAAATGCAGTAACTACTATTAAATTTTACCACCTATCTATTACAACAGTTATTCTAAAAAATTACAAAAATAAAAAAAATACTAAAAATTGTTCATCCATGGTCGTAGCGTTTACGTATATGAGGAAAGTAGTACTTGTTAACAACTTTTGGAAAAAACACCATAACAAAGTAACCATCACTGGGAAAATATTTTTTTTATATTTTTTTCTGGAAAGGTCATTAGGCCTGCTATAACCAATTGCAAGGATATCCATTATTTTACAGGACACCCTGTATAAATAGCCTTAAGACAAATTTGTGGTAGGTACAATTTTCTCAAAAAGTATCCAACCGATTTCAATAAATTTTATATGGTTGGAAAGCTATTATTCGTGAAGGTGTGCGAATCGCAAAATTAAAACTGTTCGGGTCCACTTGAGCAAATACCATTTCACACTGCAGAACACTTTGAATATTGAAATAAATAAAAAAAAAAAATTGTTTTTTGCTTTAAATTTCAAACATTTAATTTGATTTGAAAAAAAAAAAATATGTACATACATGTGTGTTTTGTAAATTAAGTTAACCCTTCGAGTTCCATATTAAGGTTGTTTAGATGATGTCATACGTTCACTTCACTATTATCAATATTTAATAGAAGTTGTTTCACTGAAACCCCATGATAAAGAGCATCACAAGCAGAAGTTTTCATTTTTGTTGAATTACATATTTTAAATTGAATCATAGTTGAGCTGCAGTGAGTATTTTTTGTTTTCAAATTACACATTTTGTTTTTGGGATTACAAAGCTTAATTTTTGAATTCAATATTTTAGTAAACTTTGAGCTGAAAGGTCAGGAGAGAAGTTAGAAAAGTGACTCATTAATGCAAAACCATACATTTTTCAAGCAAAAACATTTGAGCTGAAGTGAGTACTTTTTGGTTTGTGATGATCAAGAGAAAGCAGAGAAAATTATTTTTCTTGAATCAAAATTTTTCAAGCGAACCACATTTGAGCTTAAGTGAGTAGTGTTTTGCTTAGAATGACGTTATGTTTTATTAATGGGTTTTTCAATTTGGTGAAATGGTTTAGCTTTTGTGTTGCAATGCCGCGTCATCGCACTTTAACACCCCGTCAAGAAAGAAGAGAAAATATTAGAAGACAATATTTATTGAGAAATAGAAATTCCAATATTCAAAACAATGTTAACAGTAATATTCAAATGAATGTTGATCAAGACGATATGACACATGATGTAGACATGTTGGTTAACACTTATAAATGTGCTCTGAATGTTGTACCTACAAATTTCGATAGTTTTGACTGTGAGCCAATGAATTTAATTTGACGTTTTTGTCAAGCCAAACATTTTAGTTCAGAAATAACTCAAAATGATGTAAATACTTTTACATCCTGTTGTCATAAAGGTAAAGTTTCGGTACCTCCATTGACTCATAACATTTTTTGTTATGAATTATTTAATGGTGTGAGTTCGAATGACTCTCTTGAAAAGCGTCAATCAAAGAATTTTTTTTAGAACATTAGATCATATGACTGTGCTTTTGCTATGGTTAGTTCTGAAGCGCAAGTCGATCAAAATTGCATGCACGGTGTATATCATTTCAAAATACATGATGTATTTTATCATCGTGTGGGTGCCTTAACATCAGAATATGGAAGACTACCATGTTATGCACAACTGTATTTTTACGATGTTGACACAGCGTTTGGTTATAGGTTACGTGAGCAGTCAAATGTGGGATGTAACAGAGCACTGATGCGTACTATTGGAATTGAATTAGATCGCGTTAACGAATTTGTCCGTTCGTTTAGAACGATGAATGAATTTTGTTCTGGGCCATTGAATATTTGTAAGGAAGTGTATATATGCTTATCACAGTTAATAAGAACTTAGATTTGAGGAGATTTAATGATGCCGTTCAGACAGATGTGGCCGCCAATTTCAGTACTACTGATGGTGAACCACCATTTGAACGAAATATTTTTGCATTCCATAAGACAACTGGCAACGTTCGCAGTATATCTGTTTAAGATTCTATTTCCAAACGGTGATACAGGTTGGCATGTTGATATGGTTTATAGTATAGCAAGCACATCCAGAGCTAATATTCCAAGAAATCGAGTAAAAATGTTACAATACGTTGAGTATAGACTTGCAATTAGAAATGAGTTTTCTTTCCTACATCATGGCCAAAAATTGTTTCCGCAGTGGATTGTTGATGTGTATGTGCGAATTGAAGGTTCACTTCACGGTTGCATTTCATCAGATCAAATCAAGCAAGTTTCAGATGTGAATTGTATAACAATCTATCTGATTATTGTTTTACTAATCAGAATGATCAAGTTTCAAATATTAGACGGCGTATTGTACTTCCATCATCTTTTATTGGTGCTCCGCGTAATAGGTATCAAAATTATTTAGATGCTAATGTCCATAGTTCAGAAATTTGGTAAACCGAGTTTATTCATTACAATGACCTGTAATCCTAATTGGCCAGAGATATTGAACAATATTCATACTAACGATGCATCGAATTATCGGCCTGATATCATTGTTCGTGTGTTTAAATCTAAATTAAAAGAGTTGATTAAATGCTTGATATCGGAAAGTTTTTGGCACAGTATCAGCACTGATTTATACAATAGAATTTCAAAAACGTGGATCACCTCAAGAGAAACCAACACAACGTTTACTTCAAATTATTTCTTTGTTATTATTTATTGCTTTTTCTTTTCTTGAGTGCGTGTGTCAGTTTTTCCTGGCCGAAGTTCGGCTACTGGGCGATACTAGTAAATATTATTTTTTTTATTTTTATACATAATTAAATATTTGAGATTTGCGTATTAACATTTTTCCTTTAAAATGTTTAAGGAATTTGATATTTAAAAAATATTTTTTTTTGTAAAAAAATCCACCCATATAAGCATATTCAATTAAGACTTAAGAAAGCGTTCTTTTTCACCACAAACAATCAAAATGTTTATCTAATTCAAATATCGTATTCAAACATTTTCGTATTATATGTAATTTCCATGTCTTTATATACAATATTTTTAAACGCTCAACCTCTTCATTTGAATAAATACAAGAATACATTTTCTATTTTTTTTTTTGTAATTTAGAGTTTACAAATACTCAAAAACCACCATCCTATACCTAAAGGGAAAGGGTGGAAATAAAACCCTCTTCTTCTTCCCAAAGGGTTATCTTCTTGTCTTTACCTAACCTTCAAAGCTTCTTTAAGCCTACACTTTAAGCTCACTAGATTTCCATTCCAACCCACTGTGCGCCACCACACAGTGGTCCGTTTGTTAAATTTTGGCAGCTTCAATTCTGGATATTCAAATGCCTTTGGCTCATACGCACAAGGGTTGAATCACTTTTCACCAAATTTATTTCACGCATTTTACTATAACGGATTCGAAATGTCCTTCTTAAAATATATTGAGATTTTTGTTTTCATTTTTTGTGAAAAAAACAACATTTTTTGAGTTAGCGCAGGTGTTTTGTTTTGTTGGGAGGATATATTTCATACCACTTTGCAAAGTAATCTTCACAAAATAATAGGTAGGTTATATAAATCTAATCGAATTCTATTATAGGTAGCTATTTCAAATTCAGTTTTTCGGATATGTAAAAAGGTTAGGGGAGATTCGGATAAAAGCATAGCATTAGCATTTTTAGCTTTGACTGATGATTTCTCTCCCACTCGAAAGCATATTCAGTCAAAAATTTCAATAACAAGATACAAAATCATTGTTATCCACAGAATTTTTCCAAGAAGGGGGGGGGGGGGGGGTACTGCTACAGAAAGTACAAGTTTTTGTCAAAAGTCCATAGTTAAAAAATATAAATATTATGCATGTTGGAAGCGTGGTATTTTTCAGAGCTTTTTATAGACCCTTCGATGTATACCTTACCTTCGTACTTCAACGTCCTACCCAAGTTTCCCTTACCTATACATTTTGTTTGAAAATATAATATTCAAAGCACGAAGTTTGAGGCACACCAAAGTTTTTGATCTAGGTGCATGGATAAAATATTATGGCTTTATAGGCATGTAATGATAATGCTGAACTAGAAGGCAATAAATAGAACTAATTCTGGTATTTTATTAAAGGCGCATTATAATGTTATGTATGTAGAAGAGCCCATATTTATGTGCGACATCAGCAGTAAGCATTTAAAAGTGAAAGATTATTTTCAAGGAATAAATAAAAAAAAGTCATAAAATTTCTATGTAATTGACATTCTTTTGAACGAAAAATAAATACAAGAAAATAGAAAATACCTTCAATCAGTGTCCCGATTGAATTACCTAAAAATTCTTTTGGAATTATTTAAATAGCAATGTAGATGTTATGTATATCCATTGTTCAAAGGGTGATGAATATCGGGTGGCTATTACCTAAATCGAAAATGGGGCTTTTCAATCCTTGTGGATGGTTGTTGGGGGGAAGTAAACGGAAGAGGGGTGGAGGAGTGTTTTCACTTAGGCACTTCTCCTTTCATTATGGTGGTAACGGAAGAATTCCTAAGATGGAATCAACGGTGGCGTCTACAGTTCCGGTTAGGTTGATCTACTTAGTGAATCCCTTATAATAGCTACTACGACATATTCGGAGCGCAGGCCTATAAGGAGCGGTTAATACGGCTCCCTGCCCAGGTTGAGGTTGTGCCGTCGGCGGCGTCAGGGTGACTTCCCCTTTAACCAACTTTGCTCCGGGCCAAACGTTGTGGTAGCTAGTACACAGTTCCCGCATCTCGATATTCACAAGGGGACATGAACATTTTCTCGTCAATAAACCGCCAACTAGATGAATGTTTACTCGATCCACTTCTTACGTCCAATAAAACTGCTGGAACTGATGGCCTTGCGGCCGAGCTATTCAAAGTGGCTGGCGATGAGTTCGTTAAGGAGTATGCACAGCTCATCTGCACGGAGAAAGGCATGCCCGAGGAATGGAATCTCAGCATTGTATGTCCGATCCTGAAGAAAGGTGATCCTCTGAACTGCACCAGCTACAGAGGCATTAGCATTTCATACAAGATCGTTTTTGCCGTACTTTGTGAACGCCTGAAGCCCATTTGTCAACAACTTGATAGGTCAATTTTAGTGTGGCTTTGGGCTACGGAAGTCCGCCATCGACCAAAAATTCGCACTACGGCAGACCTTGGGAAAATCCAGGAGTTTTAAATCGATACCGACCACCTTTTCATTAATTTCAAAAGGCCGCGAAAGACAGTATCGATAGAGACAAGCTATGTGGAGCAATGTCTAGTTTTGGCATCCCTCCCAAAACTCGTCCGTTTGTGTCGAATGACTATGGAGAATGCGCGTTGCTGCATCAAGGTCAGCAAAGTCCACACCGATACTTTTGATGTCGAAAAAGGTTTAAGACAAGGTGAGGTGCTGACGTGCTGTTATGGGACTTCTTTAACATCGTTCTTGAAAGAATAGTACAAAACTCTCACGTCAACACTAGAGGCACAATTTTTAAAAAGTACGTTCAATTACTCGCTTACGAAACGGCGATATTGACATAATCGGATGAACAAAGCGTGATGTCAGTGGTGCTTTCATGAGTATTGAGGAGAAAGCCAAGAAGATGGGTTAAACGGTGAAAGAAGGCAAGACCAAGTATGAAAATATTTAGCTAGTGTTTTTTTTTTATTGTGAACCTCGAAATTTTCTATTACTGTGACCCACACGTAGTTTCTTATCATATTGGCATCCTAGTTCCCCAGTTACTGGCTTCCCTGTAGAGATAGGTACTTCTCCCCTACATCTCCCCAAATTATTTATTTCAAAACCCAAACCTCCAATATTGCACCGCTGCGCTGGTTGCCTGATGTTCAATAAGGGTGCACTTTCCGTCTGTGATATCAAGACCAAACCAAGTTATATGGTTGGATTCAATCCTCCCCTGGATTGTACTCAAACTTATGGCTTTTGAATTGTTACCGATCTACCTTAAGGGTCCTTTGGAAAAAGACCATAACTCGGGTTTGACATCAGCTTCTCGACCAATTTGCCCTTTAAAGCATTCATTTACAACGACAACTAGCATAAAATGCACCCTCAACTTTTGCTATTTTAAGCGCATAGTAATTTTACATTACAATTCGAATATATCGATGGCCAAACAAAAACCTTACTTCCCAAAAGCTTTCAATTAACATTTCCCGACCACCCTTCCATCAAAAAGTTGTTTTTAAACAAATGTGTGGAGCCACAATACAAGTAGTAAGTAACTGAATGTGTATAAACTGCCATCCTTTCAACTGTAGGTATAACACCGACAGACCTTCATCCATTAATATAAGTACCTAAGAAGAAGTTGTATTTCATAATCTGCAAAATATGCACATGCCAACAAACGCATAAGATACAAAGATACCAATTCACATAATGTGATTTGTTCAATGTTCATACTTCATAGTTGCTGGAGTCAACTGACTATCACCTCTAGTACTTGTCTAGTAGAAGTTCACTGTCGACTTTTGATGTGACCAACTGCAACTAATCTAAGGAACCATAGTAGGATTGGAGTAACTATCACGAAACACAAAAGTGACAGTGACATAAAGTTCCATGTTTCCAAGAACTCCGAAATGAAATGAAATTTCGCTTATCTCTAGCTCTGGCTCCACTATATTGTTTCTACTCCTGATGGGTTTGCACATCATCATGTCAATAAAATGAAATTTATGAAGGTTTTATAATACAAATTCTATATACTACTGAAATAAATCAGCCAAGTAGAAGACTTAGCATTAAGGATTGGACTTGTTGAATTATTGATTCAAAATAGCTTTTTATGGCCTTTAGTCCTATAAATTGGCGTTTCGTTCGGCTTACTCACTTGAACTCATCAGTGACATAGTGAGGGCTTTGTCATACGCAATTTATATTAAGTTCAGTTCAACTTACATGAATTTTTCAACGAAAATCCACTGTAAACTATATCCAACAAGATTAGAATTCCTAATCATTAAGCTGGAAGTTTTTTTGCCCTGGGCCAGGCATAGTTTCTATATATGAAGGTTTTATAATACAAATTCTATATACTACTGAAATAAATCAGCCAAGTAGAAGACTTAGCATTAAGGATTGGACTTGTTGAATTATTGATTCAAAATAGCTTTTTATGGCCTTTAGTCCTATAAATTGGCGTTTCGTTCGGCTTACTCACTTGAACTCATCAGTGACATAGTGAGGGCTTTGTCATACGCAATTTATATTAAGTTCAGTTCAACTTACATGAATTTTTCAACGAAAATCCACTGTAAACTATATCCAACAAGATTAGAATTCCTAATCATTAAGCTGGAAGTTTTTTTGCCCTGGGCCAGGCATAGTTTCTATATATGAAGGTTTTATAATACAAATTCTATATACTACTGAAATAAATCAGCCAAGTAGAAGACTTAGCATTAAGGATTGGACTTGTTGAATTATTGATTCAAAATAGCTTTTTATGGCCTTTAGTCCTATAAATTGGCGTTTCGTTCAGCTTACTCACTTGAACTCATCAGTGACATAGTGAGGGCTTTGTCATACGCAATTTATATTAAGTTCAGTTCAACTTACATGAATTTTTCAACGAAAATCCACTGTAAACTATATCCAACAAGATTAGAATTCCTAATCATTAAGCTGGAAGTTTTTTTGCCCTGGGCCAGGCATAGTTTCTATATATGAAGGTTTTATAATACAAATTCTATATACTACTGAAATAAATCAGCCAAGTAGAAGACTTAGCATTAAGGATTGGACTTGTTGAATTATTGATTCAAAATAGCTTTTTATGGCCTTTAGTCCTATAAATTGGCGTTTCGTTCGGCTTACTCACTTGAACTCATCAGTGACATAGTGAGGGCTTTGTCATACGCAATTTATATTAAGTTCAGTTCAACTTACATGAATTTTTCAACGAAAATCCACTGTAAACTATATCCAACAAGATTAGAATTCCTAATCATTAAGCTGGAAGTTTTTTTGCCCTGGGCCAGGCATAGTTTCTATATATGAAGGTTTTATAATACAAATTCTATATACTACTGAAATAAATCAGCCAAGTAGAAGACTTAGCATTAAGGATTGGACTTGTTGAATTATTGATTCAAAATAGCTTTTTATGGCCTTTAGTCCTATAAATTGGCGTTTCGTTCGGCTTACTCACTTGAACTCATCAGTGACATAGTGAGGGCTTTGTCATACGCAATTTATATTAAGTTCAGTTCAACTTACATGAATTTTTCAACGAAAATCCACTGTAAACTATATCCAACAAGATTAGAATTCCTAATCATTAAGCTGGAAGTTTTTTTGCCCTGGGCCAGGCATAGTTTCTATATATGAAGGTTTTATAATACAAATTCTATATATAAGGATTGGACTTGTTGAATTATTGATTCAAAATAGCTTTTTATGGCCTTTAGTCCTATAAATTGGCGTTTCGTTCGGCTTACTCACTTGAACTCATCAGTGACATAGTGAGGGCTTTGTCATACGCAATTTATATTAAGTTCAGTTCAACTTACATGAATTTTTCAACGAAAATCCACTGTAAACTATATCCAACAAGATTAGAATTCCTAATCATTAAGCTGGAAGTTTTTTTGCCCTGGGCCAGGCATAGTTTCTATATATGAAGGTTTTATAATACAAATTCTATATACTACTGAAATAAATCAGCCAAGTAGAAGACTTAGCATTAAGGATTGGACTTGTTGAATTATTGATTCAAAATAGCTTTTTATGGCCTTTAGTCCTATAAATTGGCGTTTCGTTCGGCTTACTCACTTGAACTCATCAGTGACATAGTGAGGGCTTTGTCATACGCAATTTATATTAAGTTCAGTTCAACTTACATGAATTTTTCAACGAAAATCCACTGTAAACTATATCCAACAAGATTAGAATTCCTAATCATTAAGCTGGAAGTTTTTTTGCCCTGGGCCAGGCATAGTTTCTATATATGAAGGTTTTATAATACAAATTCTATATACTACTGAAATAAATCAGCCAAGTAGAAGACTTAGCATTAAGGATTGGACTTGTTGAATTATTGATTCAAAATAGCTTTTTATGGCCTTTAGTCCTATAAATTGGCGTTTCGTTCGGCTTACTCACTTGAACTCATCAGTGACATAGTGAGGGCTTTGTCATACGCAATTTATATTAAGTTCAGTTCAACTTACATGAATTTTTCAACGAAAATCCACTGTAAACTATATCCAACAAGATTAGAATTCCTAATCATTAAGCTGGAAGTTTTTTTGCCCTGGGCCAGGCATAGTTTCTATATATGAAGGTTTTATAATACAAATTCTATATAAATCTCGCAAATTAAAAATCTTGTTTTTCATAATCTCGCAATCACAAAATCTCGCTTTTTACAATCTCGCATTTACATCTTGAACCTAAAAATCTCGCAAATTTCAACCAAAATCTCGCAATTTAAAATCTCGCAAATCAAAATCTCGTAACTTCAAGGCTTTAAAATTTTTTTTTTTTTTTTGGAATATACCTACCTAAGAGCACTTTGGATAATTTTTCTTTCCAACTAATAACTATACCCGTCATTAAAAAATTTGTACATCCTTACTGTTAATAACCTCTATAATCATTTTGGTTGTCTTTACGCGTTTATAATGGAACTAAAAGTATTTTCTAGTTCAAGGCCAAATACGAGTAATGCGATTTGCACATGACACTTTACAACTGGGATATACCATCTCTATGGTCTCTCTCCTTCTTGTTCTTTTGAAAACAATAATATTGAAAAATCAAAAGCTCAAATTAATAGATAACAGTGTGGTCTAAAAGTACCCAGACACTGGATTATATATTTTGCAGTAGGTAGGATATCTCGCAAAATTTAATTGCATTGCAACAAATACATTTTTTTAATGAAAATCTCGCAAATTAAAATCTCGCGCGAGATTTTAATTTGCGAGATTTTGATTAAAAAAATGTATTTGTTGCAATGCAATTAAATTTTGCGAGATTTTGATAAGCGAGATTTTAGTTTGCGAGATTTCGTTATTGCGAGGTTATGAAAAGCGGGATTTTGTAATTGCGGAATTATGAAAAGCGAGATTTTGTAATTGCGAGATTTCGTTATGCGGGATTTCGAATGCGAGATTTTGATTTGCGAGATTTCGTAGCCAACCCATCTGTGCGAAATGGTAAAATAAAATAAAAATCATCAATTACTTAGAAGATTTCTATAGAAAAAGTAATGATTGATGTTTTAAAAGATGGGTCTTCAGTAGGCGCACCTTATTCGGGTAAAATCTCAGTGTTGCCACTTTTCGGGAATATACTTTTTTTGTATATCAAAGGGTAGTAGCTCCACTTTTATGATAATTTTTAATATTTTGAACATGTTTAACGTTGCAGAAATATATTTCTAGGATGAGAAACGCATTTTGGGAAAGTATGTGATTTGCAAGTTTTTATGTTCAAAATATTAAAAATTACCAAAAGAGTAATAACTTTTTGACATAAAAAAATATGTTCCTGAAAATTGGAAATATTGACATTTTAAACGAAGGTTCGTCTATCAGATAGCTAACCATTTTTAGAGACATCAAAAATATTATTTTAGCCAAGTAAATTTTATCAAACCGATCTTAAACCGATTTCTAACCTATTTCAAACCGATTTCAAACCGATATCAAACCAATTTTAACCGATCTCAAACAGATTTCAAACCTTTAGCAAACCGATTTCAAACCGACTTCAAACCGTTCTCAAACCAATTTTAAACCGACTAAAAACTGATTTAAACCAATCTCCAATTTCTTCGAATATAGACAGACCGACGCACTCGCTGCACGGTAAGCCGAAAACAACTTTCTTGGAATGGACTCAATATTAATTTTTGACATGGAGCTTAATTTAATGAAATTTTTTTCTTGAGCGACGTGAAATCTAATGTTACAAAATAATTGAATCGAACAAATTTTTGGAGCTTAATACTTTCCGGTACGAGTAAAAAAATATCACCATTTGTATATCACCATAGTTTTACAAGAATTTTCTCTCAGTGTAGAGGGAGAAGAATAAAGCAGTACATTCTGTTTTAAAAGAAAGAATTGGTATCAAAATAAAAAAAAATAAAAAAATGTAGCACATGCACAATATTAGCAAAGCAATTGAGACAAAAATACAAAAGTTAAATGTATTTCCTTGTTGGCGATTGGAAAAACGAAATTCTTTTCAAATCCCAAAGCGAAATCCATTTGAAATTGAGATTTATGTAAGAAATGTTAAGTGGAAGAGTTACAGAAAGGACCTATGTCCCTGGATACATACTCCCAACAATGTTCAGCAATTCAATTTTAAGCTGTTTATTTTTTGTTTGTTGTGTATACTTCTTAACAAGGTATTACTGTTGCTATGAAATGTTTGATATTATATCCAAAAGTGTGCAATAAATTGAGTTCGGAAATAACTTTTGATGTATTAATCTTCTAGGATTGATGTGAGATTCGATATTTTACTGCATCAAGAATCCAAAATTTCTTTAAATAGAGAAATAATTCACTCATTGAATAGAGTAGGTATTTATACCTTGTGATATACATTCAAGAAGTAATATTCTTCTTGAGGTGACTATAACAGAAACAAAATACCTTCTTTTAATTCATGTTCTTGTGCCTTGCTTTATTCCTGTAGAAATTTTAACTACGACACACCAATAATTACCTTTTCAGACTTTTTGCTTTATTATTGTGACACCTAACTAACTCCTAACCTACTTTACCCAATTAAAAAATAAAGGTTTCATCTATTTGTTCAACAGACAAAAATCAACTCCATAAAATATGCAAATTTCAATTGCTGGAGTTCATAGCTATAACCATAGCCATGCTTATAAATTGAGTACACAAATAAATACACAAATAACTTTCTATATTCATCTCGAGACAAATAAATTTCACATCAGTAGCTCACTTTTATGATAATTTTAATATTTTGAACATGTTTAACGTTGCAGAAATATATTTCTAGGATGAGAAACGCATTTTGGGAAAGTATGTGATTTGCAAGTTTTTATGTTCAAAATATTAAAATTACCAAAAGAGTAATAACTTTTTGACATAAAAAAATATGTTCCTGAAAATTGGAAATATTGACATTTTAAACGAAGGTTCGTCTATCAGATAGCTAACCATTTTTAGAGACATCAAAAATATTATTTTAGCCAAGTAAATTTTTATCAAACCGATCTTAAACCGATTTCTAACCTATTTCAAACCGATTTCAAACCGATATCAAACCATTTTAACCGATCTCAAACAGATTTCAAACCTTTAGCAAACCGATTTCAAACCGACTTCAAACCGTTCTCAAACCAATTTTAAACCGACTAAAAACTGATTTAAACCAATCTCCAATTTCTTCGAATATAGACAGACCGACGCACTCGCTGCACGGTAAGCCGAAAACAACTTTCTTGGAATGGACTCAATATTAATTTTTGACATGGAGCTTAATTTAATGAAATTTTTTTCTTGAGCGACGTGAAATCTAATGTTACAAAATAATTGAATCGAACAAATTTTTGGAGCTTAATACTTTCCGGTACGAGTAAAAAAATATCACCATTTGTATATCACCATAGTTTTACAAGAATTTTCTCTCAGTGTAGAGGGAGAAGAATAAAGCAGTACATTCTGTTTTAAAGAAAGAATTGGTATCAAAATAAAAAAAATAAAAAAATGTAGCACATGCACAATATTAGCAAAGCAATTGAGACAAAAATACAAAAGTTAAATGTATTTCCTTGTTGGCGATTGGAAAAACGAAATTCTTTTCAAATCCCAAAGCGAAATCCATTTGAAATTGAGATTTATGTAAGAAATGTTAAGTGGAAGAGTTACAGAAAGGACCTATGTCCCTGGATACATACTCCCAACAATGTTCAGCAATTCAATTTTAAGCTGTTTATTTTTTGTTTGTTGTGTATACTTCTTAACAAGTATTACTGTTGCTATGAAATGTTTGATATTATATCCAAAAGTGTGCAATAAATTGAGTTCGGAAATAACTTTTGATGTATTAATCTTCTAGGATTGATGTGAGATTCGATATTTTACTGCATCAAGAATCCAAAATTTCTTTAAATAGAGAAATAATTCACTCATTGAATAGAGTAGGTATTTATACCTTGTGATATACATTCAAGAAGTAATATTCTTCTTGAGGTGACTATAACAGAAACAAAATACCTTCTTTTAATTCATGTTCTTGTGCCTTGCTTTATTCCTGTAGAAATTTTAACTACGACACACCAATAATTACCTTTTCAGACTTTTTGCTTTATTATTGTGACACCTAACTAACTCCTAACCTACTTTACCCAATTAAAAAATAAAGGTTTCATCTATTTGTTCAACAGACAAAAATCAACTCCATAAAATATGCAAATTTCAATTGCTGGAGTTCATAGCTATAACCATAGCCATGCTTATAAATTGAGTACACAAATAAATACACAAATAACTTTCTTATATTCATCTCGAGACAAATAAATTTCACATCATCATAAAAACCAACTTTCCTTAAACTATATGACACGATAACAATTCTATGCTGGGACTCGGGACTGTCATATTACTTGTCAACGCACCGCGCCTCATTATGGATATTACCAATTTCTGTGTTTTGTAACCACAACTAACACTAATCTATGTTAATTTATTATTTATTTATTAAATCAAAGACCGAAAAATCGTTGTCACTCCTGAAAAGGGCACTTTAGTTTCATAAAATCCATGAAGAAGATGGTGTCAAGCCCATAGCTAGAAAAATATGTTTCTTGAAGGGGAAATGGATTTGTGGATTTGCAGTACTTGTTTATTGGAGGAAAACCTTGGGCAGCGTCGTGTATCTCAAAACCATTTTAGTATCGAGTCACTATCTACATGCAGTGCTAAGGTACTGTTTGGCAAATTATGCATTCGTTAAAAGTAAATGCGAGATTTATTGAATAAATATAAATTGTATGCAAATAAAATTAAAACACAAATACGTTTCATAAAAAATAGTTGTATTTTTAAAATTTTTATGTTCAAATAAGAATTTATTTGTTCAAATAAAATTATAAGCTCTTTTGAATCTTCAAAAATATTCCGATTTTTTTTTAAAGAATTCTAGGCAATATTATCGATTTTTTTTTTTTTTTTTTTGTATCCAAAACAACTATAAAGGTAACTGGTAAAGTGTTATATGATTTGTTTAATCAATTAAACAAAATCAAAATTCCATAAGTTAGCCTTAGTTAAGACAATATTTGAATAAGAAAGCATTTTTGAAAAATGGCTATAGTCATGCTATTTCCCATAGAACCATTTTTTGATGTTAGATTTTCTTAAAAGCGGTTAAACTGATTCTGATTGTTTTTGTTTACTTGGGATTTAGAGGTAGGTACTATATGGCAAGCTACGCATTCATAAACAAAAGTGAACTTGTGATCAGGCTTATCATTACGATAAAAGGGGGAAGACGAAAAAGTCTGACAATTATGTGTAGCTTTTCGGCTAAGCAACTGTATCAATTCTTCACACTTGATACTTACTGGTCTTTCATTCATTCCCCCACAACTTCATTCTGCTTTTTAGAACCAAAAATAACGATACCTGCCCTATGATTTTTTTTGGCAATTTTACAAAATATTATTTTGCTCAAAAACGGTTCCAAAGCTTTTCAAAAAAATACAAAACAATAATTGTTTTCGTAAGGCTATATTTGAAATGAAAACCACTTTTCAAAAAATTGTTATTAATGGTACCTACCTCCAAAGAACCATTTTTTGATTTTCTTGAAAAACAGGGGACTGATTTTAATCATTTTTACTTGCGATTTAGGAACTATAGGGCAAGTTTTAAACTCGTGCCTCGTGCATACAAAAATTTTGAATTAACAATCAAACAATGACATTACGAGAGAAGAGAACACGAAAAAAGTGGGTGACAAAATTGAGTTTGTCTGATAGGCTGTCTGTCTGCCTGTTAGTTTCTCGATCTATAGCCTAAGCCAATGACGTGATCTTCCCCAAATTGTGAACTTAAAGCTTTTTGGTCATTCCCTAGAGGGGAAATTGAAATTTTTTTAGCTCCCAAAATAACGGTACATCGTAAGGGAAAAGCTTTTTTATCTCAAAAAAGGATCCAATGATTTTGATAAAAATGCTCCTTAACAAAGTCAATAATATTAAAATTTTGAAAAAAAAAATACATTTTTGATTTTTAAACAATTTTTTTTTGAAAATCCAATATCTAAAAAACGGGTTGGTGATTTTTTTTTGAAACTATTATAAAAACGTATATTTATAACTACTCAAAATTGGCATATCAACATTTTTGTTAGTGATACCAAATTTGTTTATTTAAAAAATAGTTTTTAAGAAAAATGCTCCAACGAATTTAAATTTTACTTTGCATACATACATATTTTTTTAAATAATCAAATGGTATTCTTGTCTTTGAGCTCTAAGTTATCTAACGGGTTTTTATACAAATTGAAAGAACAATTTAAATGCTTTTTTAATACATTTTCTACATATAATTACTTGCATATTGTAAAAGTTCTTAAGTTCCGAGCAACTGGAACAAGTACGTGCGCGATCAAATCGTGCATTTTATTATCTATACAGAAGCTCAGATAAAGTTATGGTAATATTGTGTACGGAAATTTTCAAAATAGAGTATTTTTTGGATAAAAATAAAAATATGTATTTCGAAAACAACTTAGTGTATTTTTTTTAAACTTCAATGTTCTTCAAATTAAAAAAAATATATGTTCCCTTAGCCGCTATTAGCGGTACCTCCCGTAGAATAATATTTTTGAAATTGAATCATTTCATTATTGGTTGATATGATTTGAATTAATTTTTGTACACAAAAATTTCCAAAAGCCTTGAATAATATTGCACATCACAATAAAAAAAAATGTTGGGAATTAAAAAAAAAAATCAGAATATTTTTTTTTTTGAAAATTCGATATTTCAAAATCGGGTGGTTCATTTTTTTGAAAACTAAATTTTTATCATTTTTATTATTTGTAAGTTTTATATGTGTATACCTATATCTTTTTTTTTTAAACTGCTCCAAATATTTTCAAATTTTGTTTGTATAAAATCTTATTTATCTTTTTTTCCACTCAAACCACTAAGAGAGTTGATTAAGCATTAAAGTGATATCCAATCCATGCCCTTAAACTTTTTTCTCTCATAATTAAAACTTCAAAATTCTAAGATACTATAACGTAAGGGCAAGCACGTGCGATCCAGTAGTGCATTTTTTTTTGGTATGAATTCATATTTATTCAAGAATTCACATGGCATTCTTTTTCCATTCATCCTCAAACTATTAAAGGAGTTGATTTAGCAAATTTAAAGAATAAACTTCATACCATCTAAACATTTTTTTTTTTTCAATATTTAATAAGATTTTTGTTAAAAGACCAGGAAAAATAGCACAAATCACCATGGACATTTTTGGGGACTGTCTTGATTCTCAGTTCGTAAGACAAAACGGAACATTCACTCCAAGTTTCATTAACATATCTTTATTTTCAAAGGGTTTTCGGTAATATTTTACCTGTTATACCTGAAAAAAAGTCATCATTACATAAAAAGGACTGTAACTTTTTTTTGGGTGGTTGTATCATTTTGAATTTGGTTTCATTAGATTCAACGTTTAAAACTACCTTTAAAGCATGTATCGAATGGTTAGGTTGTACCAAAACAAATATTTTAGTTTGATAGACCTCCAAGTTCTCCCCATCTGCACCTCTTCAAATGCATCTACACAAAAAGCCAATGCGGGGATTTCGGAGGACTTTGGATAGGTATGTTTATAGAGGTTGCAATTCTGCGTCGATTCCAATTTTAATATTTCATGAATTAATTTTTTCGACCTCGGAACCCAATTTTCCTGGCCTATAAGTCAATACCCTTTTTATTTTTATGAATCTCGTTCAATAAATTATTAAAGCTTTCAAAATTTATAAACACAAGTTGTTTCAGAATAAAGAAGAAAAGTAGATGAATGCAGTTTCATTGATCAAACTACATATTTTTAAATTAAGTGTTTCTTGGGCCAATGAATTATTTAAGCTTTAAAGAGTTAATGATATCTCAGTTTATCAGGAATTTCTTTACATTAAAGGTGCGTATCCATTTAAGGGTAGAATTTCTGCAAGCAGCTCTCAAGCTGCTCTCGAGAGTAAAACTTGCAAGTTGACACAGTCAAACAATTAGCTCACAGAGGGGTGGAGATCTACCGACATTTACTCTCCAGAGTTGTGAAAATACTCTCAAAAGGAAACTCTCTTTATGCTATGCTACAAATCTATATGAGAGTAAATGACTACAAGCAACTCTCGAAAGTTTATCTCCCAAGTGGACATAGTCCTTGATATTCAAATTAGTTCACAGAGGGGTATATACAGCTCTTCGAGAGTCACTCTCGAGAGTTTTGTAGTGATAGTACTCTAATATTGGAAACGAAAGTTTACGAAGAAATATTTTCAATGACATTAATTGTGTTTTAAACTGTTCAGTAGATTATCCTTCACAAGTTCAGGACAAAAGTTCCTTATTGAATGGCAGATTTGTTTAGAAAAAAAATTGTTTGCTAAATTAAATCTATTTAAAATTTTTGACACACAATTTTAATTCACTCTTTATTGAATTTAAACTATCAAAATTTCCATTTAATTTAATTAAATGTGCACAAATTAAGATAAAATTTAATTTTCATCCCAAGAAAAACAGTCCAAATATATGTCTTTACTATTGGAAACACTCTTGGCTACGGACATGGCTGCGGCTAGTATATAATAGGAAACATCAAATACCATTTATTGATTCATTCCAAAGTTTGTTTGTTGTTTGAAACCATATTGGGAATTGTTAGGGCGAAAAAAAGAGTCCCGCAGTCATTAACTATTGTGTACATTAATTTGCTGGAAAAGGCCAACCGCCCAGAGCTCTTCATCATGTGTACCAACCATGTATGCAGTCAAAAAGGACCATGATAAAATTTGTAACAATTTGGACAACATTTTGCGCTGATTGATAGGCCTCCAGTGATTTCCTCGATGCTTCACAAGTTTTTTGTATTTTATAAATATTCAAGTGCAATGCTGCTCTGCCTGGAAAAGTTTCTAAAACTTCAGAAGAATATTACACCAGATATAGTATAGTAGTATAGAGGTATGGGTAAGGGTACCCACGCAGCATGCAAAACTTTTTTTTTTAGGGGGTGTAAGGTTCGTTGGACATGAGTGGGCGTGGATGGTTGCAAAAAGTTAGTTAGGTTAGGTAATTGGTCTATAGACTAATTAATATACTATTGTAACTTGTTAGTAAAATTCATTTACTTGTATGTACTCGTATCTTTGGCCAATTTTATGTTGACAAGTTTTTCTATACAAATTTATTTTACTTTCTATAGTATCTAACATCATGTTGGTTAGTTAGCCAGCTGAGACTATGGAATATCATTAGGGGACCATCAACAGGACCATAGAACGCGTAAGCCTATGTTAATCACACAACATGTATCCAATTAGGCTGAAATACCTGGATTTGCTTTTACACAAGAATAATCATTGTGTGTTTTTTTTTCAAATTAGAAATGGCATGCAAGCTATATATGTACTAGCGTTTGCCAGTTCATTTGTCTTTGACAGAGGGATTGTAATTAGTGGTAGTGAATTTGTACATTTTTAGTTTAAATGCACATTTAAACAAATACATTTGTGTATGTCTGACAGAGAGTTCAGTGACCTATGTCCATTTGTATAATGTCTAAATGTACCTACCTTAACAAATTTGTTTCTGCATGTTTGATGTTAAAATGAAGTACATAAGTGGTGGATTTGTTGAAAGGTAACAAGTGGTTTGGGATTGTAACTTGACCATTCAAAATAAGGTAAAAGACTAGAACGTTAAAAAAGGGAAATAGCTTATAAGTGTCAAAATGTAATTTAAGGATCAAGCCTGATTTTTTTTTTAACTTGCAAAATTTTCCAATTATTTTTTAAGGTTTTTCAATGTTATGAGATAATCACCCAGATTACTACAGAATCTGTCAGACCTAATTTTGACATTTTTCTCATAGTATAAATGTCAAAATATAGTCTGATTCCTTCTGCAGCTCATTCGTCGGATTCTGTAATTGGGGTGAATATTTGAAACTAATTGGCTAGATCCCAAAGACCTTCTGAAAGGTCAAAAAAATTAAGGTAAAAGGTCAACTTGGTTCAATAGAATTATTCAGAATAAAAAAAATTTTCAATGTATTTTTGTTAAGCTAAAATTTCTCCAAAGAAGTGCTAGGTATCTAATAACATTGAAAAACTTCCAAAATTGTTGAACGCAATTCCTTGAGGGCTTAGGCTACTACAAGATGCTTACTTCTTTGTTATTTTTTTTAAATATATTTTACAAAATATGTCTTCAAGGCAAATCCGATTTCGGTAGGTAAAGTCTCCTTTAATCAGAATCTGTGAACATCGTATTTAAGTTTAAACTCAGTGTTAACAAACTGACCATTATAATTCTGGACATCGTTCCATAAAAAAAAACAAAATTATGACATAATTCCCTCCGTTAGCATATTAACAGAAATTATAAAAATTGAAAATGCAATAATTATCTCTGAGGTAGTAAAAAGCAGAAACGGGTCAATTTCTTTCACTATAAGAGTTGGCCACATATCATATGTAAAAGTTACAATATTCCCTTAACTTGATAAAATCCCACCATTATACACCAGCGTAGTCTCTCTCTCTTGTTGTATTACGAGAACGAATCTGTTCGACTTGGCTTGGCGTGTCAGTAATGCCTTCGAATTAAGCAGATGATTTATAGTCCGTAAACCGTAGCCTTCAAGTGCAATAACGACATTAAGCTATAAAGTTTCATATCTGTACATTTGAGATAATAAGATTGTGAGAGCCCCATTTCGTCATCACTAAAATGAGTACCAGAGTTTCTAGTATAAAGGCATGCATTTGACAATTACTGAGATTGGGTGGAGAAGAACATTATTATTATTGTGTGTGATGTGCATCATCATCGTAATCGTACATAAATTTAAATCTTGAATGAATTAATTGATTCTACTAAAGTTCTACGTCTATATTATATACCCGTCCACACGTCCAGTCCATCCATTCAACTTGTGTATGGAAGTTTTGAGTGAATCTAAGTGATATGAGGAATTATATTGAGGATTGTATAGTTTATTTTGGAATGCTTGTCAATTATCAATGGTCGTAAAGTACTTATATAGAATATAAATTGTTTGATTATAAAATGAGAGAAATAGGAATTTAAATATTTATGAAGTTTAATTTAATTTCAAGTTGGAATTATTAACCGTAATCCAAATTGGATTTACATGTCGTGTACCTATATTAGAATTTATTCACGATATGTGATAATTTGGAGTTTAGTATTTTACAGAACAACGTTAGGGAATGGAGTGAATAGGGACTTTATGAAGAACATTGAATTGGTCTATGTTGGAAGACTAAGAAATATTTTAGCTTTTATAACCAGCGCAAAG
Organism: Dasysyrphus tricinctus; assembly: GCA_963921185.1. NCBI lineage: Eukaryota > Metazoa > Arthropoda > Insecta > Diptera > Syrphidae > Dasysyrphus > Dasysyrphus tricinctus. The sequence goes on along the minus strand of OY992532.1, from coordinate 20,875,821 downwards.
CTATTTGTTTTCTGGTCAACTATTACTTAAGATTCATATATTCTATGGCATGTAAGGGACCGTTAAGATGATATTGCATAATTAAAGAAAAGTGTATATTGAAATAGTTTCTTAGATCTTGAAAGATTTTATATTTAAACCAGCAGAAACTAGAATCTATAAGCCTCTTGGTGAGCCCCAGGGCTCCATTTTGTCTCCTAATATTTTCTGTCTAAAATTTCTAGGACATTGAAGGTTTTGCAGACGGCAATACCAACGGCTTTTCAATCACCGCCTGAGTTGAAACTTGAAGTACATCGCAGATGCATAGTTGTCTGCTTATTAAACTTTGGAAACAAAAATCATTTCCCACTGTGTTACTGCTAGGTTTGCCAGATTGTTCTCAAAGCTTGACGGGACACATGGCCACAATTCTGAAAAATCCCAGGATTGAAAAATTTTTCCCGGGACAAAATAAATTTAACCGAGACAAGAAGAAAATCGTTTGGGAGGGGGATCTATTCTCCCCACATTTTTAAAGTTGAAAATCCATTCCCTAATTTTATTTCTTGAAAAAGTTGGTTTTTGTAAATATTTTTATTTTTAAATAATTTCCAAACTATGTATAACTTTTGACAAATTTTTTTTAAACCTATTAATTTCTAAATCTCACGTTGACGTTATAGAGTATACAATTTTTTTAAAGAGTTCATTAATCAATGCTCTTATCAATTTTTAATCAAACACTTAATAAAGTCGTATAGCTGACCAAAATAGAACAAACAAATTGGCAAATGTTTTTATTACAATATTATTTTGCCAATTTAAATGATAGTGACAGCAGCTGTCAGGCTGCCAAAATGTCATTTGGACTAAGGAACACAAGAACTTTAAACTACATCAAATTCAACAGTCCACAAAAATAAAAATAACAAATTTTGTATTATTTATGTTTTTATTTCTCATTCCCATTCTACGTTAAGTTGGTAAGTTTGAATAAAATTTTAATGCAGCAATTACTTGCAAACTAATAAAAGATACCTTTTGGTATTTTTTTGTGAATTAAGGTCACAACCCGGGAAAAAAGTTGAATTTATGCTTGAAATCCGGGACATCCCGGGTAAATCTGGACGTCTGGCAATGCTAATAACGTATATTTTCCTTCTAATTATGGCTTCTCAATTAAGGTCAAAACATGGTCCATAATTTCAAAATTCTCATAGTTGGCAGTTGGAAAAAAAACAGGCTAACTACTATTATTTATTAAATATCATATAATTTTTATTGTATTTTTATAATAATGGTAGTTAAGCGGTTTTTTTCAATCAAAAAAGAAATAAAAGACTTATTAGCAGGGAAAGGACTTATATAGGCGAAAAAGCAGACAATTAAGAAAAGGCCCCCAAGGCAAAATAAAATATATATTTTTGGAATCAGGAGTAAATGAAACGTATTAGTCAAAGATCCTGCCATAGGACGACCTACCCTCATAAAGGTGCCAGATGAGCGGTATGCAGTTTTGTAGGCAGTCTAAAAAAACAATTTGCGCATGGGTTGCCTGTCGAAAAGTGGTCAAGGCATAGGGTTGTCAAGCTACTATTGTCAATATTTGGGGCTTTTCAATTATTTGCCTCAGCTAAGATGGTAAGCCCTAAGGATATATGTACATACAAAAAATACCATAAAAAGAAAATTGTATTTAAAAATTAAAAAACAACATGATTTTTTGAAATTCGAGGGTAAAGAAAGAGAAAAGTCTAGAATCTATTTTCAATCATCTAGAATCTATTTTCAATCATAAAAAGTTTTTTTGTTTTGTGATCGGTATATTTTTTTGAAATACAAAAAAAATATCTTATATGTAAGACAAATTTTAAGAAAATTGCAAATCGAGATATGAACATTTAAAAGTGGAGAGTTGCAAAATAGAGGTTTCAGAAATAATTCACCATAAATCACAACGATGGTCTTTGAAAAATATTTATAGATTTGTAGAAAGATAACACTGGTTTATTAAATAAAAATGTTATGCCCTAAAAAATGTTTATCTAAGGTGATAAATTAGTGCCTGTTAGGCCATTCCCTTTTCCATACAATGGAGAATTGGACACACCAAACTCCAAGACCAATAATGACGTGACATATATCGTTGGCAAGGTATTTTTATGAGCTACAATATTTACTATAAGAGCTAATTTCAAATCTCTATGTGAAAAAAGTTATTCGCTTTGATTAGGAATTCTAATCTTGTTGGATATAGTTTACAGTGGATTTTCGTTGAAAAATTCATGTAAGTTGAACCAAAGACCGTATAATACCAAGATATTGCATCTAGTGTAAAAATTCGCAGTCAAAGCGCTAGTACTGTGACGACCCCAGTGGTGACCCCATAGATGTGTGAGTGAGAACCCCGTCTATGTATAAGTTTTACAATCGTCGGTGGCGCGGTCGCTGAGTCGTGGGTCTGCGGCGAATAAAGGCTTGCATGTCTGTGTGTGTTATGTGAGTTCGAATGTGATACAATACGTGAGAATGTTTCCCTTTCCCCCGACCGACCGCATCTAAAGCTGATTTTTGGTGGTTGGTTGAGATGCAGTATCTTGGTATTATACGGTCTTTGGTTGAACTGAACTTAATATAAATTGCGTATGACAAAGCCCTCACTATGTCACTGATGAGTTCAAGTGAGTAAGCCGAACGAAACGCCAATTTATAGGACTAAAGGCCATAAAAAGCTATTTGGAAAAATTAAAATTGTTGCAGCCGTTTTCTAAAAAAATAATTTTGTATATATAAAATTTTTAACATTTTTCAAAAAAAAATTTGGTATGCCAATTTTGAGTTTATATTAATATGCATTTAAAAATGAAATTTCAAAATAATTCATCAACCCGTTTTTGAAATATTGAATTTTCAAAAAAAAAATTGAAACTTTTTTTAAAAATCCAAAATTTTTGTATGCAGTATTATTTATATTCTAATAGACCTTTCGTACAAAAAAATTTAATGGAATCGAATAAGTGGTTAATGAGAAAACCGAAAATCAAAAAAACCGTTATATGGCAGGTACCGTTAATAAATGTTTTTGGTGATTTTTTTTCTTATCAGAAGGTACATCATATCTACAATAATACACAGATTTTTTTTTTGTCAAAATCGTTGAAGCCGTTTTTGAGATAAATAAGCTTTTCCTTAACAAGTACCGTTATTTTTTGAGCAAAAAAAAAAATTTCAACTACCCCTCTGGAGAGTTGCAAGAAAACCTTAAGTTCAAAATTTGATGAAAATCGCTTCAGTGGTTTAAGCTGTAGGTTGAGGTACGGACAGACAGACAGAATTGTGCCACCCACTTTTTTCGTGTTCTCTATCATCGTAATGTCATGTTTGATTGTTATCTCGAAATTTTTTTTTTACACGAATCCAAAACTTGCCCTATAGTACCTGTATATCGCAAGTAAAAAAAAACAAATTACAACTATTTTCTGTTTAAAAGCACTTTTTTGGAAATTTTGGGAGGTAGGTATATCTACTATTAATATTTGCTAAGTGTACATTTTTTAAAAATATTTTTAGTACAAGATAACACTAATTATTGCATACTTACCAACAAAACTTGATCAAAATAAGATTTACCTTAATAATTCCTAATCTAATGTATACCTATAGGTGCTGTTTGTTTTTCATAAAAGTAAAATATTTTTTAAAATATTATAAAAAAAATTAAAAAATCGTTACGCATTAAACTTAAACAAAATATGGACCATGTTGTTTTCACAGTTTTAATTTTCAAAACAAAATTTTTTCAAAATCAATTCTACGGCTTTCAAATGGGATCTACCATTAATAACAATTTTTTTTGAAAACCAAAAGGTAGCCTTTAATAAAAGCAAAATTTATTGATTTTCTTAAGAAAAGTTGAGAAGCCGTTTTTTTGAAAATAAGATTATTGTTAGGTCTGAAAATTAAATGGAAACGCGTGTCAGAGGAATGACCTAATGTACCAAGTCTGAAGAAAATGAATTCAGCCGTTTAAGCTGTAGCTCAACGGACAGACAGATAGACAGGTTGTGATACCTAGTTTTTCATCTTCTCTATCATAACATAACAAGTTTTATCAAAATCTCAAGTTCAATTTTTTGCCTAATGCATTACTTGCCATAACGTACTCATCAATAGCGTATCCAGAAAAATTTTTTGGGGGGAGGGGCCACCTGAATAATTTTCACAATTGCTATTCACGTTCACGAAATCAAATTTAAAAAAATATGGAAAACTGGTTTTGGATGAAAAAGTACTAAACATTTTTCTCTCTCTCCTCTTTGATCGAGAGTGAAGCGTATAGTGCTACCAGCTGCGGTGCTGTTGAAAACACTATAGTAGCATTTTACTGCTCTAGGCAATTTTGTACTACCATCTCCTCGTTTCACATTCAAAAAACTATTTTTTCAAAGTTCTTGTATCCAAAACATTTTACACAAACAGCAAGGTGTAAAGTCAACCTAAAAAAAAATTTTATTTCGTTTTAAAAATTTAATGTAAATATTGAAGCAAGATTTTTAAATATAAATGTTTTTAATATTGCAATTCTTGTTGCAATAATTCACACTAAAATAAAAAATGATAAATTTCTGGTTGTTAGTAAATTCAAATTGAAAGTATGCACTTAGTCAACATTAAGTATTTTATAGAAAGTTATGAATTATCCAAACAAAATGTTTGGTCAGTGTTTTACTGACAAATATTATTATTTGCGAATAACTTTTTTTGTTGAATATTTAAAATGCTCATGTTTTTGTACCTTTGTTATGCTATGTTATTTTTTTAATTAAAATCACACATTGTATAAGTTTTGTGCTTATTTTCTTAAGATGCTTTATTAACAATAATTGTTATTTTGAATGCATGCATAATATTAATCTAAAGAATTCCGAACGATTTATCGAATTATGTGGTTTGACTCAAAAATCGGTCGATAAATAAAAAATTCCGAAAAAAGTTACCCCAACCCTCAACGTCAGCTAGGGGTCAAACTCAAACAAACACAAACAACCGTTTCAGAACTTGGGAGTCTCGAGAATCTGAGCTCCCTCTAAATCCTAAATAATAATATGATGGCCCCCCCCCCCCCCTCAATACGCCACTGATACTCATATATCCTAAGTTAAATTATTGCTAGGGCCTGTCAAAAACAATAAAAGGTGTTCATTATTCAATAATAATGCTCAAAAAAGACTTTTTCAAAACATTAACAGCGCTATTAATAAGAACGCTACCTTTATTCCACGATTTTCTAAACCATGGAATAAGAGTTAAGCCACAGCTTAAAATTTCTCATTAAAAATAAATGTATGTTCGTGGGATAGTAAAGTAACGTTTTGCGTACGAGGCCTGTTAAGTATCTTGAAATTTTTACCAAGTTTCGGAAGCTTGGGTTTTTTTCTGTATGGGTTTTGACATTTTAAAATTTCAAGTTACCAAACATACCTAAGAATTTTCTTGTTTATGTCTATCTAAATTATTATTAGGTATAAGGGAAAATTTAATTAAAAAAGGAAACGCAGCGAGAGTTGGAGCACCAACGACAAAGTATTAGTTCATAAAAATAAGCCAAACCATTTATAAATAACCTTTTGCTTTATATTCTTCAGAGCATAATGATATGAAATCATTGTGCATAGAAATAAAATGTTATTGAAAATGTAAATGTTTTGATACCAACGCCAATAAAAACAGAGTTTGCTGCTTATTCCTTCGCTAAACCATCTGCTTCGGTAGTTTAGCAAAGTAAATGTCACATAGCAGAAATTTTGTTTTATTAGTAGCATTTTGCATTTAATCCATGGAATAAAGCTAAACTTTCGCTATTCCACGTTTTTTAATTTGGCTGTAAATAGGTAATTAATTTGAAAAAAAATTTGTTTTGAAGCAGTGGTCTATTGGTGCCATTTTGCAAAATCGATTTTCTCGAAAACTGTGGTTGGTCAAAAAAAGCTAAAGGATTGTCGAAAATGTTCATTGGAATGATAATTTCTTATAAAAAATTGGACACTTTGACAGGTCAAGTTAACACAGCTCATCAGTATACCATCTAGCTCAATTTTGAACCCCATTAATAAAGAGATTTTTGTTTGACCACACTACACGAATATGAAATTCTTTTTCTAACTCTATTTGTCCCTCTAATTGTAATACATATTCAGAAATTAAAAATCAATTGATTTGGGTAGAAATTAATGACAAAAATAGTTCTAACAGGTAGTTTTGGTCAATGTTTGGAACAATCGTAGTATTATTTTTGAAAATAAGCCAAATCCGTCTTCCTGTCTCTTTTTATTACATAATATGTTCAATGTTCATTAAATCTCACTTTGTTGTATTGCACTTAAACAATAATGGTTGAATTTGATCGTACAAAAACCAGGTACTTTACTTAATATGTCAATATCTCTTTAAAAAAGAACTATTTGGTAGGTACATACCTATATAAATATGATAAGGAGTAAGTTCCGTTATATTATGACTTGGCAAAACCTTTTTTCTGAAGAATTCCCATTCCCACCCATTTCCATAAACCATTCAATAATCGTATTTTTTGAAAACGGTGCAACACGTATACGGGTACATACCTCGCATACCTATAGCTCTTTTGTTCAGAAATTCTATAGGTAGGTGAACCATGTAACTAATATATTGTTATCCCCAAAATATGTACTTCCATAAATGACACCACCGGGTTGTAAGGTTGTAATCTTGTATCTTTTTCAAGTTCCAACAATGAAATACCTATCCCTCTATAATAAAGGTACCTACCAACAAATGAATAACCTTTACAAGGGAAAAAAAAATATTTTCTGTAAGTTTGTTCCAATCCATGCGTGAATGACAAATGAATAACAAAAAAAATGGAACACGGTTTTTTTACTGCACTTCATCAATGCTGATGACGACGCACGACAAGGATACTGGGAATGGAGAACCAATGTTGTCTCAAAACACCAGTCCTGATGGTAGAATCGCTACTTTTTACCTTGCGTCGACAATGATGATTACGCCTCAACGGCGACAACGAATGGACACACGCAAATGGCTTGTTCATGTTGGAGCGGATGGATGAAAGGGTTCAATTTGAATATACAACATCTTTTGTGGGACTCCTCAAAAGGGATGCTGTGCTGAGGCTGACTAAACAAAAAAAAACAAGGTTGATTCAACATAAAAATTATGATGAAGTGAATCTCACTCTCGCCAACTAGGTATATAATTTGTATGCACGCAGGAACATTTTTATATTCTTATGGGATTTGTGTGTTTACCTAACAAGTCGTTGAAAAAACTGAGTGTTGAAAAAAAAACACGTTCAAGTTCAGTTTTATTTGTTGTTTTTTTTTCGATTTTTTCTAACGCACTGATTCAATTCACATTTTTCCCTCCTTAAAAAATTTAAAAAAAAAAACAATTATTTTCTGTAGAATTCCAACAAAGCAACACATCAAAACGAATTTGAGGTTTCAGTTCAATAATATCAAAATAAAATTCATGACTGGAATTAACTTCCTCTTATGTCCAAGAATATTTTTGGAAATTAAAAAAAAAAAAAATTGGGTGAAAAAATAAGAAGAAATTCGTGAAACAGTGGGTGTTTGCGATGGTAAAATAAAGATTAATTTTAATCAATTAAATTATTGCAGTTCATTTTTTGTTTTTTTTTTTTCTTCAAATTGAGTAATTAATTTACATATATCGGTTTCTAACGAAACTACGATTCGCGTGGACCGTTTCAATGTTCTGTTTGGTAGAAAAAAAGAAACAGACGAAAAAATTGTCATTTTAGGAACGTACCTAAAATATTTTTTTTTTTTTGGGTCCATTTTCTAGGTCTCGTTTTGTTTGAAGACTTTATTTGAAATGGCATACGAATATGATGAACAAAACTATCCCTACTTATTTTTTTATAAGAAAGAGGTTTACAAACTCCCTTTTTGAAAAGTCGCTCCTAAATTGATATTAAAGAACGTTTTAGTTACTTGGAAGTGTAAAGTTCAGTTTAGTGTTAGAAGTACTCTGTTATTTTTTAAAGTAAATTCACTGTTTAGATCTAATTATTGCAGTGTAATTGTCCCCATTTTATATGTTAACATTCAAAATGGCAAAATGTATAAACCTATCAAACTATTTAAAAAAATTTCTAACATTAGAGTTTTATTTATAGAATATCTTCAAAATAGAGAGGATAGGTTATCTTTTGTGAAATTAAATTATGCCAACATGTACTTCAAAGTTAAATAAATTTAATGAAATGTTTTGCTATAAGTTGTGGTGTATAATCTCTGGAAAAGGAAATGGTTTTACCTTCATTTTTTCATTGTTTATTTAAATAAATTTGTTGAGTGGAGTTGGTTCAGGGTTTGAGTTGATTAGGGTATAACTGTGGGGATAACTTTTCTCCATGATTTTGCTGTTATTGTGGTTTGAAGTGCATGATTTAGCTCTCCAATACCGTAAATATACATATTTCAAACACAATATAAATTACTTCAATCGGTTATTTTGAATTGATTTTAAAGGAAAGGGTGTTTGAAACTACGAGTAGATTTCTGATAGTTTTAAAAGGATTATTAAATAAATTATTGTTGTTCACCTCAAATTGATTTACTGCTTATATCTCTGCTTAAACATATTCGTAGGTCTTATCTTTAATTTAAACAAAGGAATCAAATTATAATGTGGCATGATTAATTGACTTCAGTAAGTTAATATAAGGCTCTAAGACTTTGATATGATAAAATATAAGACTTTATTATTTATAGGTACAATTTTCTTTAATTTCGTATTATGTAATTAAATTAGAAAGCTGCTAGTATAGATTTTATTTTGTTTTTAAGAAGCATCTTAGAGCTTGTTTCAAAATGTCTAACTAAAGTTTCAATTAAGCTTCTTTAAATTTATTTGCCAATTGGCAAGCTCATTTAGGTTCCCCAATAACTGGGTAGGTTTAATAGGTTAAGTTATAGTAATAAAAGTTTTGAAGAATTAAATGGCCAGAAGAAGTATTGATTATTAAATTAACTGACTAATTAAACCATAACAGCTGTGAGCGTTGAGTTTGACGGTTAAAAAAAGTAGGAAGCTTTTCACATTTTTTTGAGTTGGTTTTTCGATCCACAACACTTTTTGTGAATGATAGAAAATTATAATGTATTATGTTTTTTCTTAATTTCGTTGCCCAAAATTATTAATTTTTAGTTAATCTTCATAAACATTGATTTGTAAGTAGTGATGAAGATTTCACAACCCTAAATAAGCAAACAGACATTTCCACTTGCTAGAAAACATTCTTTCTTTTGAACACATCCCAACGAACAAAATAACCAACAAAAAAATCAACACAAAAAACAAAAAAAATCAGCTAAGTTTTCGCTTGAACACAGTCATAATCTTATACTCCTTTATAAAAGCTCTAGGCTGCTATAGGGCTTAAGCAAATTAGCACATACAAACACGTTGTATTACTATTGTTGCCAATTTATAAAAGAAAAGGAAGTCTTTGTGTATGTCTTTGTGTATGCCCTTGTTGTTATTTTAAATCTTGTGTCTTAAATATTTAAAACAATGAAACGATAAGAGAAGGTTTATAAAATTTTTGTGTGAATATGCAACTTCATATTTCTATTTTTGTATAGTTTTTAGATAAAAGCGTGTATAAGGTATACTAAAATATATCCATTGTTCGACGCAAAAAAACTTTAAATATAAAGTTAATTTTTTTTTACTGTAAATTTTACTTAAAAGTTGAAATAAATTATTTCTTAGCTCGTTTTCTCTTGCGATATAACGTAGGTATGTAGATACAATAGGGCAGAGTTGTAAAAGATTTCAATCTTTTACGAATGCAATCTTTAGAGACTTCAATAAAAGATTGCATTTTTACATTCTTCTTTAAGAATGCGAATTCAAAAAATGCAGTTGCAATTCTTTTTTCGTATAAAAGATTTTAATATTTTTTGTTTCCAATCTTTTGTCACCATCAATTGATTGCAATCTTTTGAGAATTTTTGTTTGCATTCTTTAGAAGACTTTTGAATTCTTTGGCATCCTTTGAATTTTTTGCATCCTTTTGAAGTCTTTTGCATTCTTTGAATTTTTGCATTCTTTTGAAGTCTTTTGAATTCTTTGAATTCTTCGAATTCATTGCATTCTTTTGCAACAGCACGTTGTTGTTTTTGTTTCGTCGTCGCCACTTAAGGTTTCTCATTGGTTTGGAAAATTCTTAATGCTTGTTGAAAACAATATCCACACAAAAAATGTGTCTGAGGCATTTTAGACAATTTTACAATTTAAATGTTAGTAGGTATTATGGAGTATACCTCGTGGCATAATGGTTAGTGCGAAGGACTGTCATGTCGAAGGTGTGGGTTCGATTCCCAGCCGTGCCATCTTAAAACAGAAATGTTAATTCGAGATACTGCCTCTTGCGAGGAACTGACAAATCCTCCAAGAGTATACTTGTCATGAATAAGTGCTGCTCATTTAACCGTTCGGATTCGGACTTAGCCAAAAACTGTAGGTTATCTCCATTTCTACCAACAACACGCACACAGGAATGGTTGAGAGTTGTAAGTCACTAGGCCTTGGTTCTCCACGAGCGGTTGCGCCACCCAATTTATTTATTTATTTTTGGGTATTATGGAGGGCAAAAAGTAAAAGAATGCAATGAATTCAAAGAATTCAAAATAATTTAAAGGACTTCAAAAGAATGAACAAATTCAAAGAATGCAAGAGACTTCAAAGAATGCAAGAGACTTCAAAATAATGCAAAAAAAATTAAAAGATGCAAAAGATTTCAGAAGACTTCAAAAGAATGCAAAAAGAATATATGAAGTCTCAAAAGATTGCCATCAGTTGATGAGACAAAAGATTGGAAACAAAAAATATTGCAATCTTTTATACGAACAAAGAAATGCGACTGGATTTTGTCGCAATCTTAAAAAAATGTAAAGAATGCATTCTTTTTGTTGAATTCAATGGGAGATTAATATATAGACTGCATTCGCAAATATTGCAATCTCTTACAACCCTGCAATATGGAGAGTTAAGCAATCACGAACAAATCAAAATCGAAATTCCAACTAAACTTGTCATGGTGGTGATAAAGAGTCGAAAAATGCGTTTCAAAAATCAGGCATCTCTGTGTTAGGCCACAGCCTGTACGTCTATATCGATTTTCTTTACACTTGGTACATAGCGTTTTTTTTTTGCTTGATTTTCTTAAATTGAATTAGCAAAAAGTTTAAAAGCGCAAAACAAATAAAGTGAACGATTGGATCGCACGTACTTCCTTTTATAGTCAAGAGGCTTAGGTCTTAAAAATTGTATTAAAAGACATGGAAACTAGAAGAGAAAAACGTTTAAAAGCATGAAATTCGATATTTAAATTATGTAGAAAACAACTCCTTTAATAGTTTGAAATGAAAAACAGGAATGCTAACTGCATTCTTGATGAAAGATGCAAAATAAATCAAAAATCTTTGGAGCGATTTTCTAAAAATTAATTATTATATAAAAAGTTCGTAAAACACTTTTATAAGAATGCATACGAAAATTTAATAAAAAAAAAAAAAAAAAAAAACCAACCGTTATTGGAGGTACTATTAATAATAGCTAAGTGATGTACATTTTTATGATAATTTGTAGAATCTACCTATATCGTACTAAATGAAGCATATTGGAAAATTTTTATCAAAATCATAGAAGCCATATTTGAGAAAATGTATAAGAAACTTTTTACTTCTTTATGCTGCGAAGGATAGTTCGAGTGCCAAGTAAAGTAGGTATATTATTAACTATTTTAAAAGCATCAAACTTTCATTTCCTTAATCTTTGTCCTTCCACTTAGTTACATCACCGATTTTTAATATACCTACACACAGGATGAGAAACTCATTCACATTCCTAGGAAAATTCCAGCTTTTTTCTTTGATAAATCATCAAACATTCCCAAGGTGGAAACAATCCAAAAAAATTTAAATTTCGAGATTAAAGCAAATAGAATTCCATGAATAATTGAATCAATAAAATATTCATAATCACAAACCAATCGGAAAAGCTTCAAAATAAAGAAAAGAAAAAAACAAACATTGCGGCTGCAGAAATTGGCCAATATACCACACACAACATTTTTTTTTTATTTTCGTATACAATTGCAGATTTCCTCATGGTATTTGCTTATTGCTTGTTCATGCCATCAAAACCATATTCGAATCATTTTTCAATCTTTATTTTTGAACATTTAATTTTTTCAACAAAAAAATCAACTAATTATGTATTTCCACAGCATCTCATTAATTTATCCACTTGATCATGTGGTTGCAACCGCACATTGTTTACCACAAGCGCCACAAATAATTTGTAAACTCTCTGAAGTAAATTATATTTATCACCACAGACGGCTGGCTGCTCTTTGCCGAATTTATCGAATCCCAAAACCGTCGAAACAATTCGAGGATACTCATAAAAAACTCTACGCAGGAAATCGTTAAATTATTCAGAACATCTGGACTATTTCTGGAGGAGATTAAATAAAAAAAAATCATTTTTACACACAAAATAAAAAACAACAACAACAAAACAAACAGGAAAATGTATCTTCTATTGTCGAAACCATTGATGTTTACCGGCAAACAAATACCACCACCGTCGTCGTGGCCGAATATTAAAACGATATCTCTATGCCTGGGCTGGCCGAATATTAAAACGATATCTCTATGCCTGGGCTTGGTTGGTCTATGGGGACCAGAGCAAAACCCTTAATTTAAAGACCATTTTATTTCAGTTCACTTTTTTTTCAAACCAAAGCAATTACTTTTTTTTCTAGGAAAGCAAACATTTCGTTAGGAAGCCCAGGGCAGTCCTTATTGCTTATTCAATTGCTTTCAATAATTTTCCTAATTTTAATTTAATTTTTTTTATTAAAATCACCACGATTTTATGGTATAATGAAGATTTATTTATTCATTATTCCTTTATGGGTTATTAATATTGTAATGTCTCTGTTAAAAGAGATATTTTAATAAAAGTTGAGTAGGAAAATGGCAATGAACATGTTAAATACACTCCGTGTGTTTGTATATTTTTTGAGTGGAGAGATTAAGAAAAATCATGCTGTGTAGATAAAAGCTAGCCTTGATAAGTCAACACTGTCGACTATTGACTTTTCTGCTTTGATATTTTGATCCAAATGAGACGAGATTAAATGAGACAAGATTTTTCAGCTGTCACATGATGCTGTAATCTTATGTCTAAGCTAAACAAATTTCAATTAATGATTACCTATGTACCTACAAAAAGTCGTAAAACATTTTAAATTTATTGTTTGTCTTTATCATCTTTATTAGCACATGAGTTGTATATTTTAGTTTTTGATAAGAAATTGGATAAAATTAAGAATTTAGATCATGGTTAAATATTTTTCACGTGATATCTGCCTTTACTCAATAAGAATAATATTTTTTTTCTAGTTTAAATTATAGGAAGCCGCATCAGGTCCTCAGTGTGAAAAGACAAAATGACATTTATCGAGTACCTTTGATGAGATACAATTATTTTTATTTTTATTGAAAAAAAACAGTATTTCGTCCTTCACTTGTGCATATCTGATAGATATATGTATATTTTTTTCTCTCAAAGATCTACTAGATATAGGTAGCTATATTTACACAAATATTAAAGATTCGATTTGTAAATCTCCTATTTAAAATTCACACTTGAAGCTTCACAGAAGATAAAAGTAATTTAAAGGAAATTAAATGTATTTCCGTCTTCTTCCTGGTGGTGATGCTTCAAATTCATATTTGTGAAAAAGTATATTTCCTCAAATTGATTTACACAATTTGAACTCATTCAAAAGTATATCCGAAAACTTTTGCAGCTTTCGTATAAAGTACTTCATAAATCAAATTGTCTGATGGAAAAACTTGCATACAAAAATATTGTCGATGAATGAAAATGGGGAAAGGCATTTAAAAGTTTCTGAAATAAGCAGAATATTATTTCTTTTTGTTGTTTTTATTTTTTTGTCGAAAAAATTTCAAAACACCACAACTTTTACATTAAGGTATAGTCATACATTAATCTTAAAAATACAGAGCGTACTCTTCATACCTTTTCAAATTATTTATTATTAAATAAAAAAAGAAGTTTCAGGGTAACGAATAATAATTGTGGCTATGAGTGCAAAATTGGTGTAACCCACTTTTTTTTATCATAATTTCCATTTTTAATCGATCTTAAATATTATTTTATAATAGATTTAAGGAGGAACTGTCGCATATTTGGAAAGCTTAGATATTTATGAATTTTGGTTTTGAGGATTATTGATGCAAAAACGGTAATATACCTACGAGACAAAAATATCCAAAATGCCAAAAAATGGGTTAGGTACACCACTTTTGCACTCATAGTCTCAATAGCTGTTGGAACTCTTAAGTAGTGTGAACCAGTGGGGGGCGGCAAATTTTGCGGCACTATATACGGGGAGGAGAAATTAAATAACTAATAGGTATTAACTGTAAATTTTTGCCACCCTCAGCAAATGTATTCATGTGAATTACTGAATTTGCAATCCAGGCAGGAGTTTACGTGATCAGAAAGGCTACGCTTTGAATTTCAATGACCGTATTCACGACTCCATAAATTGAAATACCGATTTGCGAAACTATATTGCTGATTACCGAAGGTGCCCTGCTGTTCGCATAGTTATTAAATTTAAGCGTCCCTAGAAAATTCTGTCCGGGGCGGTACTGAAACCAAAAGTTTTGTCATAAACAGAAAATTATTACCAACATTCTTTTGAACAATGGATAAGTACAAAGGTAGAAAGTAAGAAAATAATGATTGAATATTCAAAATATTATGGTGTTCTTAAGAACTGTATATACAAAACAACCATTCAATAAAAAGAAAACACTTATTCACATTAAAATGTATTCAAAGAAAATGTACTTTTTTAACATTTTCTTTTGAATTTTTGATTAAAATCAGTCACAAAGCTTTCAAGAAAACCAAAAATCATTGTTTTTGAGCTGTTTTTCAGAAAAATAAGATTTGGTAAAATTGCTAAAAAAAATTGGGTTGGGGTCAAAATTCTGTCTGAGGAAAAATTCTGTTTTCAAAATTCAATTTTTCATAATTCTGCTTTTCAAATTTCAAATTTTTTTAATGAAAAAAAGAGTTACCAGTTTTTCTTTGTAAGGCGACAATTCGTTTTATGTCACATGTCATGTATGATGGTTAGCGTCAATATTTACTTAAGCAAAATACTATGACCTTTCCCTAAAAAATCATTAAAAAACCCACAATCAACAACTCTGCATGGACGAACTACTAAATAGAACATTACAAATTTATTAACACAAAACTGTTCTGTATTTCGATCTAGCTTAAGCCCTTGAAAAGATTCTCTTCAAACTTGGAATTCACCTTTTTAAGGTTTGACTAGAAGGAACTGAATTGAACTGAAGAAGCTGAATTTTGAAAAGCAGTTTCTTTCTCTAAACAACAGAGTTTTGAAAAGCAGAATTTTGAAACCAAAATTTTGACTTATTTTCAAGGAAATTGTATATGAGGGGAATGACCGAAAACTAATATATACCAAGTGTAAAGAAAATCCTTCCAGCCGTTTAGGTTGTGGCCTGTAGCGGAAGGGACAAACAGACAGACAGAATTGTGAGACCCACTTTTTCGTCTTCCCTATCAATTAAAATCTCGAGTTCGGCGATGAGAAATCACTTGAGATATTTTTTTTTCATAAACAATAAGTGGAAATTTATAAATAACTAGCTGTTGCCCGCCCGCTTCGCTGGGCCCCAAAAACCTCCTGTCCTTGCATTTGTGTTTCCCTCGAACATTTTTCTGCTATACGATATTATGAATCTTCCCCGGAAAGCTTTCCTTAGGAAATATAATTTACGATAGCCCCCACTGTATTGTCTGTATTTTTCAAAATGCGATACATACATTACTGCATTACTGATTTCTTGAATAGAAAACATCAGTTTGGTATTTACTTATTCCAAAAATGCGTGATTTGTTGGGCGCGTTCAAAGTATCAATTGACTTCAGGCACTTGGACTCGAGGCTCATTGATGACTTTTTAAAAATTATTGACTATACTTCTTTCAAAAATATATCTGTTTTTAATCAACAAACATTTAAACGAACGGCGAATACTAAGCATACAATATTTTTTAGAGCTGCGAATCTGGCTTAAAATGCAACGTATCATTTTGGCTAAGAAAATTAATTTTTTTCATAACAAATTGATTTTCCGAATTAATTGATTTTGTTTGTTCTTGGTGAAAATTAAATTAGTTTCTCTCATTCATATATAAACGACCACAAAATTACAAAGGAGAATGGACATTTTTGGGCGTTAGCGGCCATTAATGAAATTAGTGTCAAATGAAAGATATGCTACTCAGGAACAACTTTCACTATGGACGTTACATTGCATTTCATTTAGAAAAGAAGATATTTCAATGTTTATATAATGCAATTGAATTGAGCAATATTGCATGGTGATTATATTTTTAGTGGGTGTAATGCTTTATTTTAACTTTATAACGTCTACTGACACTGTATTAGTGTGTTTAACGGGGTTTCAGAATATCCCAAGGACGCATTACGGGTTTAAACAGAACCAGTTTCTGCGTATTTCAACAACTTTGTAATTTTTTTAAACAAATTATTTTACTCAGGATTTTTTAATATTGTGAGGATTGTAATATTATAGTTTTATGGTAAATGTTCTTATTTATGATGTTATATGGCCATTTTTATAAACAATATATTCTTGAGACTGTCTAGATTTCTTGTTCCACTTTCTTTTTCTAGTTTTGAATTGGTCAGAAGCCAGAAACTTATAGACTAAGAGCCCACAGCAGATTTTGGGTGTGAACGATAGCAAAAAAAGAAGTATAGGCGTTGAAAGCTTCATTAAAGGCTATTCAAAAAATCAAGGTCTTGCAGTCCCCAACTGGGGCCTTTGCGAGTAACAGTGCATCGAAAAAAAAATATGAATGCAACTTCGAGGATAATCGTGTTAGCCGAAATTGGTTTTCACCCCGCCCTAGATAAGCTCCGCGGATCCCATATCACGGAATCTGAGATCATTTGAGTGTTAAATTCGCCCTGCCAGATTCTTTAAATAAAGCGTTTTTCACTTTGAATTTTGAATTTTTTAAACGTTCTGGTAGAGCCAACTATACACTTAAATGGTCTCAGATTCCGTGATATGTGATCCGAGGAGCTTATCTAGGGAGGAGTGAAAACCAATTTCGGCTAACACGGCTCTCGGTCTATTAGTAAAACTTTATTAAAGTCATAGAACAAAAATGCATTTTTTTCGGTTTTGAAGTACACCACAATGAAAAAATTTCTGCACGGTGATTGTAGGACTAAAACACATCCAAAAATAACAAAATCATTCTTGGCCGCTCACGCCTATGTTTCATACAAATTTGCCCATTCTCCTTTGACTCTGTTAGACAATTGAACGATTATTCAATTTGAAAATAATTTGTTTTACTTTTTGAAGTTTGAGAGCTTTCTATCAACTTTTAGAAATTACCTTAAATTTTTTTAGATACTTCATATACATATTTGCATACAAAACTAAAATCATTTTGTATAGAAATTGAAAATTAAGTCTGCATGAGGATTTAGATAGAGACTTGAAACTTGGAAAATATTAATTTGTTTTTATTTAATTCGAAACTTTTGAGCCCGTATACACATACAAATTCCAAAATCCTTAAAGTAAGGGACACCCTAACATATATTTACATTATGTTTGTATACATGGTATAAGAATAACAAGGTATGCTTGACAGCTCAGGCAGTTGACTCGTGACGTCATTGCGAGTGAATGATCTCAATTGTTTGTCATTTATGGCAAAGAAAGTAAACAGAAATTGTTTATATTTTGAAGCAATTTGCTATTAAAACTCAAAGTAAAACAATAGATTATTTATGTTTTGAAGTTATGTTTTGTTAAATTTCAAGTAAAACATTAAATAATTTATTTTTTAAAGCTATGTGTTGGTGAACACTCGCTATGACGTCACACAAAACAAAATATGGCGACCCTTCATCTCATATACAACATACCTTGTATTTTTATACCATGGTTTGTATACATAGCCAATCAATTGCACTTAAAGCGTGAAACAGATTGAAACAGCACCAGCAACAGTGGCTGTCTTAAGACCAACAGTAACGTCAACAGTGTCGTTAGACCAAAGTCCTAAATTTGCTGTTGCTGGGGCATTGCTGGCAATGATTCAATATTCAAGAGCACCACACTACAAAGAATTAAATACCTTGGACATGGAACCTGTTATTTTGTTACTTTCGTATGTGGAATGTCAAATAAATGACGGCGCTGGTGGCTATGAGTTGAGATTACTTTGCTGGACTGCGTGCTGTTTTCTGTTGACGGCGCTGGTGCTAGTGCTGGTTTAATAAAAAAAAAACACATTTGAAAAAGATACATTAAGAGAAAGAAACTGCATACATATGTATGTATGTATGTATACTCACTTAAGTAACCTATGATAAATTCTTTTTCAATCGCGAATTTACCAATAAAATTAAGTCCAATTTTCACCAAATGTCTGTACATATTAGTACATATATGTACATACATATGTACAATTGACAAATCAAATATAATTTGTTTCCCTTAAATTTTAATATTAAAATTGAATAATAAGTTATAATTTTAGCATGTCATGCTCTTACCTCCACTAAATGGCACTTTTCGAAATAAAAAGTATGTAACAACACGCCCCTAATCCAATTATACATTGTTACAAAATTTAAAAGTCATCGGATAAGAACTTTCAGAGATCCCAGGTTTTGCACAAACATACATTTACATTTGTATTTATATACAGGGTGTCCCGGACCTGAGTGGAAGTATTTCAGGGGGTGGTTCTTTGGGTTATTCTAAGAAAAAAATTGTATGGGGGGAAAGTTGTATCTCCCCTCCCTGAGGCATGGGAGGGGCAGTTTCTGAAACATTGACTTCAAATGCAAAAAAAAAACATTAAAAATCAACGGAAACACATTTAATAATGTGCTATAATTTTTTTTAAAGCTAATACTCCATTCTTGTATTTGGTTTTTAAATCAAGTTGTTTAAGCGAATAGTTTTTGAAAAATTAAATTTCAAAGTCAAAATTTTGAAAAAAAAATTCTATTTTTTTTCTTAAGTCGATATTTTTCAAAATTTTACGTAATTAAGGGCATTTTTTGTGTTCAATATTCAATGCCCTCATTATTTTTTAGTCCATTAACGAAAACCAAATGTAAAAATCTTTCTTAGTTTTTGAGAAATTAAGAAAAAACAAAAGGTACTTTTCCCGAATAAGCCCGAAAAAATGAATTTATTCATGAATTATCCATAATTTAACCCTTTTTCGGGCTTTTTTGGTAAAAGTACCTTTTGTTTTTTCTTAATTTCTCAAAAACTAAGAGAGATTTTTACATTTGGTTTTCGGTAATGGACTAAAAAATAATGAAGACATTGAATATTGAACACAAAAAATGCCCTTAATTACGTAAAATTTTGAAAAATATCGACTTAAGAAAAAAAAATTGCAATTTTGTTTTCTAAATTTTGACTTTGAAATTTCATTTCTCAAAAACTATTCGCTCAAACAACTTTATTTAAAAACCAAATACAAGAATGGAGTATTAGCTTTCAAAAAAATTATAGCACATTATTAAATGTGTTTCCCTTGATTTTTAATGTTTTTTTTTTTGCATTTGAAGTCAATGTTTCAGAAACTGCCCCTCCCTGCCTCAGGGAGGGGAGATACAACTTTCTCCCCATACAATTTTTTTCTTAGAATAAACCAAAGAACCACCCCCTGAAATACTTCCACTCAGGTCCGGGACACCCTGTATACATATGTAGATAGAAGATAGATAAATTTAGCTTTGCCGAAAAATTTTATTTTTTTTTTTTTTTGGTTTATACACTCCTCGTCAACTGAATACGCACAAACATTTTTGAATATATTTTATCCATTTTTTCCAAACAGTGATGGTTATTATGCCATCTGTTGATGGTAAAAATTTTCGTAACATATAAATAACAGAATTTCAAAGTTTTATCCAAAAACAACCGTGAGTTTTTCCTTCAACCACTTCCAAAGTGTAACTTATGCAAAGTAGAAGTTTTTTTTTGAGTCAACTGAATAGGTACAAAAATTAAAATTGTTATTGGAATGGAATGAAACAAGTTTTTGTTTAAGTTTAGTAGTGGGTACTTCCACCTTTATTTTTAATTACTTCGTAAATTCGATCCGGCATGGAATCGTATAGCTTTTTAATGTAATTTAACGAAATTTCGCTCCACGATAATTTGATTGCAGAAATTAAAGTTTCTTTGTCTTCGAACTGACGACCACCCTCATAAACTTTGCGTACTAACCATCCCCAGACATTTTCTATGATGTTTAGATCAGGTGAGTACGGCGGCCATTGAAGCAACTGCACTTGTTGCTCCTATATCCATGTTTTTATTATGCGCGCTGAGTGAATAGGCGCATTATCATGTTGGTAGGTCCAGTTTATGGGTCCAAAGATGTTAGAAAATTTAGGAAAATTTCTTTCCAAAATTACTTTATACCCAGCTGCTGTCATTCTTGATGTTACAACCTCGAGCTCAACTGTTCCATAATAACTGACTGCTCCCCATATCATGACACCTCCTTCACGACTATGATGGCGCTTTAAAAATCTTTTTTCTTTTCTTAAGTCGTGAAAATAGAAGTTGAACCCATCAGGGCCATCGAAATTAAACTTTTTTTCATCTGAAAAAACCACGTGATACCATTCTTTTTTCCAACTCATGTGAAGTCTTGAAAAATCTAATCGCAACATTTTCCGTCTCTCGTCAAGTGGTGGTTTTTTCTTAAGTTTCATTCGTTTAAGATGGCTTGAGTTGTTGATTACTCTTAATACTGTTGAGCAACTTGCGTTTACGCCAACTTTTTGTTTTATTTTTGCCACAGAATCAGAAGAATTTGATGCATATCTTAAAATTCTTCGTCTCTCAGCTGCTGTTGCTGCTGTTTTCTTACCTCCCTTCATGTTTTTGCCGTATGCATCTTTATTTTTCAAGTAAGAATAAACTACATTAAAACTTCGGCCAACTTTATCAGCTATTGCACGTCCAGTTAGGCCTTGGTCTCTAAGTAAATCGATTTTAGCTTTTTCAACACTGTTAAGACACGTAGATCTACCCATTTTTCTTAAAATTTGAAATCAAGAATTAAATTTTACTGAAAACACTAAAATCGTTAATTTAAACTGTCAAGCACTCCAAAAAACTTATAAACAACGAAGAAAATGGTGTTGTACCTATTCAGTTGACTAAAAAAAAACTCCTACTTTGCATATAAAACACTTTGCAAGTTGTTGAAGAAAAACTCACGGTTGGTTTTGGATAATTCTTTCGGAATTATCTGCTTAACATCTTAAGGGAATAGTTAGCATCAACAGATGGCATAATAACCATCACTGTTTGGAAAAAATGGATAAAGTATATTAAAAAATGTTTGTGCGTATTCAGTTGACGAGGAGTGTATTAGTAGATTTTTTTTAAATTTGAATATTTACAAATTTGGAAGGGGCGGCAAAATTTTCCACCGCCCCGGGCGGCAGAAACTCACGCTACGCCACTGGTGTGAACTCAAATAAATTTTATTTAATTGCAATATTGTAATAACGAGGATTGAAATCAAATGCTTTACTAAAATAGGTTGAGCTTTTTTGTACCTAAATAAGTAGTTCAATTTTTTTTTTTTACGAAAAACTCGATTTGGAATTTATTTTTTTCTTTTGGTCAATGGGAAGGCGTCCCTTATCGTTGATGGTACCTAGTTGCAAAAAAAAACTTATTGATTTTTAAATCTTTACTAGATGACCCGGTGAACATCGTTCCACCATAAATAAATTTAAATAATGAGAGTGTAACTCTTTATAGGCGAAGCCCAGCGAACGTTGTACCGCCTTAAAAAATGCAGTTATTAGCAAACTCCGAGTCCAATTTTGAACTAACTTCACTCTCGATGACCGTACTACCAAAGATTCGTTTTTTTTTTCTTGTTCGTATATAAGGTATAGTAGACCGTGCTCACCTTACTTTGCAATAAAATATTTTTTTTTAATAGGCTTATAACAAAATTTCTGAGTTTTTGGTATACCGGGTACAGTGAAAGTTACAATAAGCGAACACACATCGGGCACCTCTATTTTTTGTCTAGTTTTCAGAGCTAAATGAAATAACTGCGAAAATAAGACCAGTAGAACATTAACATTGCCAAAATGCGGTGGAGAAATAGGAATCATACACTCTCAACTCACGTTAACTTATATACCCGGAAAATCCTCTGCTAAGCTCTCAACGTAATAGTGTCCGGATTCACGACCGTTTTATAAGATTATAAAGATCCGAAACTGTTCTGAAAACAGATACTACGCTTTTTCTATTGTGTCCGTTTGTTTTCACGTTTTCTATTTGATATAAGCGGAAATGAAAGCGCGAGTCTGTTTAAGGTAATGTCCGTTAATAGGAACGCATCTTGTGAGAGACATTCGAGAAAGAAGTTGGTTCTCAAAAATATGTCTGTTTTTCCGCTTATCGGAGCTATCCGCAAGTAGAGCTTTTTGTTTTTTGTTCAAATAATTTCACCTAAAAATAGTAAGAGTTTTAAAAATACTCATTTCTAAAAGCCATTTTGCAGCTTTAACCCTTTAACACAAAAAATGCACTTTAAAATCTCGTTTTGATACATATTCTGGCCCTCGAGATCGAGGTTCGACTTACCAACCTTCAACCTATACCATCCTTTCGCTTTTCAGTGTGCATCTCACTTACTTTTGTTGGTATATACATACGTATTTATCACGCTATTTTTCTAACTTATTCTTCTTATTATTTTTACTCCTGAAAAGAAAACAAATCAAATTGAGGGCACGTGTGTAAAATTTCCCACGGAATTTCTCCCATATTCTAAAATTGCAAATGCCAACAATAATTTTCCACTGTTCATTGGGGGCTCAAATTTGGTCGATCAAAATGGTAGCTCAGTGACCATGGAATATTCATTTTCAATACCAATAAATTCCGAGAGAAGCTGCAAACATCACAATTCACGTTCCTAGTTTTCGACAGTGGGAAAAATTCTGATGGAAATTTTATTCACGATAGCCCCCAATATATGAATATAGACCACCATCCCTTGATTCTGACCATTTATAAGAATCCCAACACCAAATTTTTTGTGATTGCTCCAACTGACAATGGAAAACCTTTATCCGCGTTTAGAACCTAAGAATAGCTATATAGTTTAAATATCCATCAAGAACAACTTTATCTATTTACCTCTGACTCACAAAAGTACTTTTGTTCATGGTCAAAAACTACATAAGTTCATATGTAATTAGTTCAATGGATTATACCATTTCTGACTATTTTGCAGAAATTTTACAACACCCAAAATGCAGTTTTTGATCCCCCTAAAACCATCTTGGAAAGTAAAAAATATCATAGTTTAATCGCACAATACCAAACCAATCGCAGGCCATTTTTGTATGGGTTAAGTATAAGATTGGCTGCACTTGAAATTATCGTTTTGAAAATCCAGTCCTCGATTAAAGGAACTACGGATAATGGAGACTCGACTGTTATATTAATTTTTTTATTTTATTTTGTCAGAAAAAAATTCATAATAATTGATTGATTGATGTTTTCAAACTCAATTGATTTATTATTTTTTTTTGTGTATGTAAAACAGGCACTCAGATTGCATTTTTGCACGTTACTGGCAAACCGCAAGACTGATTTAGACCAAACTTCATTTAAACACCCACCGTTTCATACCAAACATTTCCAAAAAAGAATCATCCAAATCAGTTTTGCCGTTTTCGAGTTTTTGCAGGACTAACGCACAACGACTGACATATATATGTATGTACATATGTATAAGAAGAAGATAATTAGGCCTTCAATAAATGAGTACATAAGTAGATTTATTTTCAAAAGGAAATATACACAGTTTTTTTCCTTTTTTTTTTAACTTAGCATGCAGTTTCGTTTTTCAATACAATTTGTGAAATTCTTTTTCTGTAGAAGCCAAATTCCAGTTAAAATATCTCAAAAGTCCTACTTGCAATATAAGATTCATTCACATAACATGGCTTAATTTATTTATTTATATCTTTATTAACAAGTAAGTAAATTACAATGTTAATATATGTGAGCTTTAGCTACCATGACTACCAGCTCGAAATAAGGAAAAAATAAGGTAAAAATAATTTAATAATGTATATGAATACGTTAAGGGCCCTGGAGACGCTCGAACATGGTGCGAGTGAACATATAGTTCGACTAAACTCCGCAGACACAGAAACCAAACTACTCGAACTTTATTATTTTTACGACTTAAGCGGGCCATTCACGTTAAGACTGTCACACAGGCTGTCGATCGGACTCTTGCAACGACTGTCGAAAGTACGCACACACGTTACGAACCAGTTTTACGAACAGTGTGTCAAAAAATTCCTTCAATTTGTTTTTATTTATTTCGTCTCCTAGAAACAAAATAAAAACTATGAAGATTATTCCTAGACTGAGTAGTTCGGTCGCAAGGACTGTCTCAAAAACTGCCATTCACTATACGACCATTCGGTCGTGTCGCAAGGTCCGTTGAAATTTTCAACGGACTTCCAACCTGTCGTTAGTCGCACGGTCCGATGTACAACAAGGACATTCACGGTAGAACCTGTCGTATACGACTGAAATTTGTCAGGCAGTCCTTACGACAGTTTTAACGTGAATGGCCCGCTTTATATGTTATTCACAATATTGACTGTCACATTTATTTTATTTTTATTCAGGTTATTTGAAATTTTTCTCTTTATTTTTTAATATTGAACTGAAAATTAAACCGAAATGTTCGAGTAAACATACGAAACTGGTCCGCAAACAGTCGAATCTGGTACGACAAACGATTAGCCCCGCCCTCGAACATCGAAAAATATCAAACTCATTTTGATTTTGGTGAGACCAAATTTTTGTTTAGTGACACCAAATTATTTATACTCGAACCAGCCCGCAGACAAATAAAATCAACTCGAACATAGTACTTGAACCATGTTCACTCGCACCAAGTTCGAGCGTCTCCAGGGCCCTTTAAACAATTTTTGAAGATTTTTATAACTTATTTAATTTCAAATGTTGTTTTCAATTTTGGCTTCGCAGAGTATTCTGTAGACGTGGTTGATGTTAGCTTCTGATGGAATTTTCAGTAAATTCACTAAGGATGTGCTGGGGAGTATTATTTTTGATATTTTTTTTTTGACTTGTATACAATCGAATACAAGATGCTTGATAGACAATAATTCATTTCCGTTGCATAGAAGACAGTATAAAGGTTCAGTTTTTGACATGAGATGGCTGTGCGTGATGTTGGTGTGCCCCATCCGGAGCCGGAGATACACTTTAATCTTTTTCCATGAGCATTTAATGGGGTAGATGGACCTTTCCGTATTGGGGTTGATGACAGAGTAGTGATTAATGTATTGTTTCCACTCTTCAAGTAATTTCTCGCCCCAATAGCGATTTATTTCTTTTCTGGTGTCTTTGTTGTTTAGGATGTAAAACGTAGTAAGTGGTTCTTTTGTTGCGGATTTGGCTGCTACATCAGCTATTTCATTGCCGTTTATGCCAATATGGCCAGGAATCCACATAAGCTTTATGTTAGCCTTTTTGCTGATAAGTTTGTTGCGGATGATCTCTGGATACGGCGTTCTGTTGTCTACATTCCTGACTGCTTCAAGGGTGGAAAGGCTGTCAGTGCAGATTACTGTTTTTTTCGAACCAGATATTTCGATCGCTTTTAAAACAGCCATAGCTTCGGCCGAGAATACTGAAGCAGAATGTCTAAGAAGCCCTTTTGATATGATGTTACCGTCTTGATTGGAAACAGCAAAAGCTGTGCCAAGATCATTTTTAGATCCGTCCGTGTAAACAAAATTAAAGTTGGATTGCTTTTCAGTTTGCATTATCTCAAGGAAACGTTGCTTGTACTGTTCGTTTGATGTTGTCGTTTTCGGTAGACCTTTGAGTTGGGTATTTACACAATCTCTTGGCAGTGCCCAAGGAGGTTTGGCATCAGCAGGTCGTATACCGGTATTCAAAATTGGAATAGCCATTTGCTTTGAAAATTGTAAGATATTATAAAGCGAAGATGGCGTTTTAGGGACGTTTTTGCGGCTTAAACATTGATTAGCATCGATTGAGACAAGGAATCTTTCGGATGTACTTAATCTTTGAATAAGGAGAGATGTGAGATTCCATAATCGATTTTGGCAAGGATGGTTGACCTGATGATACTTATAAGAGAGTTAATGTGAACTAAACTATTTTTAGATGATAAATACTTAATTATATTGAGCCTGGTAGCTAAGCTTTGTTTTAAATATAAACAATGTTCCTTAAATTAAACTTACAATCAAATATAACTCCAAGCAAACAGAGGTTATTTACATTTACTATAGAATTGAGGTTCGAACATAAAACTATTTTTTTGAGCAACTAGTTTTTTTACATATGTGCAAAATTTTACATTTTTCTAATGAAATTTTCGAACTGGAGTAAGAACACCAGGCTGAAATATCTGTAAGAATATTTGAAAACGTAGATGCGGTAGTTGTGAGGTCATTGCATTTTGAAAATAACGCTAAATCATCAGCATATAGAGAGTGTTCTAAATAAGTGTATTTGTTTACAATTTCGCTAAGATCGTCAAAAGCTATTATAAATAGTACAACGGAGAGAGGGGATCCTTGTGGGATTCCATTTTCAAGTTTTTTTTACTGAAGAGTATACATGACCTAATTTTACTCGAAATTGTCTATTACTTAAGAAGGATTTAACCAGATTATAAATCTTTGGCCCTATTTTCCATTGAAGGAGCTTTTTGAGCACTATATGAATTCCAATTCTGTCAAAAGCCTTTTCAAAATCTATTGACAGAATTGAAACATGGTTTTTAGATGATAAGGCGGAGGCAATGTAGTAATCAATGTGTAGCAAAGCATCAACAGTAGAATGTTTTTGCCTAAATGCAACTTGGTTTGGGCTTAGAAGTTTATTTTTATCCAGAAACCAAAAAAGTCTCTTTGAAATTATTTTTTCCATTAGTTTACCAGTGCAAGGGAGCAAGGATATTGGCCGGTAACCACTTACTTCAGAAGAGCTCTTATTACGTTTTGGGATTGGTATGACGCTTGCTGTTTTCCAAATTTGTGGGATGACTTCATAAATAACAAATCCATTAGTGAACGCACTGGGCCCAGGTTCTATACAAAATTGGGCCATCTCCTTTCAAGTTGAGTCCAACAACAAAACGAGACCTAAAAATTGGACTAAACAAAGGCTTTTCCCTGAAATATTATGATAATCCATAATTTCATCTTTGTTTTTTTCTTTTTTCTTAGAAATTACTTAAAGTGTTTACTCTCCGCTGTTACGGTATCTTCCTTAATTTAAAAAAAATAATGATTTTTATCCCGGTTTCCACGAAGGATTCTACGTATCTTACCCATGCATACTCTAATGCGAGTGGCAATATGGTTCAGTGGATATAGTACTTACAAGTGTGAGTTCGAGCACCACTCTAAGCATTTTCCCCTTATACAACCCCAAACAAAAATCCATCCATGTCCATGGAATTTCATGAGATTGTAAACACATATTTTCCTCAAACCACTGTGGTAAAAAAAATTCTTTTCCTTCCCCTTTTTCTTCACTACAAATTGCATTTAAAATGCCTCATGGCCTTACAGCGGTATCTAGCTAAAATTATTATTATTATCATTACTATTATTATTTTTATAATTCTCTAGCCTAGAAGCCTATAGAAGAGGTTCGATTTTATAGCCCACAAGAAAAAGAAAATTTTGTTATGTATCAGAAATTTCGATCAACCTACATATATTTTCGCATGGGATACATTTCTGTGTAACGACGAGGCTGACAAAAACGACTTCAATGATATTTTGATGTAGAAATAGGAGTTCATCCACTGGATGATTTTGAGGATATTATTTTTAAAAATTGTTTTTCAATTTGGATTAAGCCTACTTTTTCTCTCATTTCCCACCCTCAAATAAAAAGCAATGGCTCGTATTCGGCATACCAATTTTTTTAAGATGTGCTATACAGACGCGTCAAAGTAAAATTTTCCATCAAATGTACAACTTTTGTCGGATTTGGTTTTATAGTTTTGTCTTTGTCTGTTTAATTTGTTTGGGTTATAAAACAGTAAATAAATAATAAATATAAAATCCTTCTAAATATGGATTCATTTTTGTTTGGATTACAACAACCCCTTCGGCCTTTATACCGTTGAACTTTATGATTACCGAAAGTTGTTTAAGCCAGTCTACCCTTTTTCTTATCTCTTTCTTAAAATCCATATTTGCAGACCTATACACATTATGTACCTATATACAAGCATATCGCAAATAAGAAACATGGAAATTCCATTCTTAAATTTATTATTGACGAGAAGCCATATAGCCAGGCACTTATAAAATAGTTATCATTAATCATGAGGTTATCCATTTTTTGCTTTGAGTTTGGTTGAATTTTTTTATCAGTTTTAAGAGAAGAAGCTTCTTTTAAAATAATTTTTATTTAATATTTAAAAATCTATTTTTTCATCGTTTTGATGGTTTTATTGGATTTTAAAGATTATACACCCAAAACATTGTATCGGAACTATAGGTATACGACGTACAACGTATTTTATTCCGTATGGATTCCTATATAAAGGATAAAGGAGCATATAGCTAAGTGAATAAATAAATTTCATTCTATTGAATGTAAGGCTCAGACCATGGATGCATTCTTATATGCAGTTCAAGGAGGTTATTCAAAAGATTATTTCGTATAGAAAAATAATATCAAAAAGATGTCTGATGAAAAAAAAAGATAACATTTATGAGGATGTTTTTTTTTTATTATTTTAATCTCTTATCGCATCAGTCATGGATAGCAAGCAAATGTTGATCCTGCTTCATTCAAGTATCCGTTTAATCCATTTTTGTATTCTTGATTTAATATAAGTTGATATAGGTATAATAGTTCTTAAAACCTTCATAATGTTTATCCCCTTAATCTGAACTGAAAGCAATGATTATTTTTATGGGTACGAAAACCCTTGTTACTCTCTTACAATCTTTTGTAGATAATAAGTTAAGTAAAAATTAGTTTTTGTAAACATTGATATGTTCAAGATAAAATTTTGTAAGTCTATTAAAGTACATACTTTTTGAAAAGGAATAATTACGTGCATGGATTTGTATTATTGAATATTTTTATTTGGGTTATATTATTAGCATGACTAAAACCGAAAATCTCTTGCAATTTTGAGAGAATGGTTGGACTGGCAACTTTTCAGTATGTTTGCTATCGTTTTACTATCAAAAATTACCTAATTTTTTAAAAAATAAATTGCATATAACCTTTTATGGTGCAAAAATAGGTTCAAGACATGCTCTAATGAAATAAAACAGAGGCTGAATGCCTTAATATGAAATATTCATAAATCCATATAAGCCATTCAAACTTTACTATTTCTTATAAGTTCTTGTCTAGAAGCATTTTGTTTAGTACTTTATGGCAGATTAAACATTCCTTGTACCTAGTACCAAGTCTTAATTGGCCCAGCCGTTCAGCCTGTAGGTCTGGATTAATTAAAAACAGTCAGACAACAAAATTGCGTCCTATTCTACTTTAAAAATTTGTAATAATATTTTTAAGAATGTGAAATTGTACTACCGTAGAAGAAGCTTCAGGGCCAAAACTGCGAAAGGGATTTTTCAAAGTGTTGGTTATATGGTCCACGAAGAATATATTAAATACTACATCACTACATGTCATATACAGTAGACGCTCGATATAGTGAAGTTATAAAAACCAGGCCTATTCACTCTTTCTGTTGAAAATCAAGCAATCTATTACTTATCAATATTAAGTTTTCATTGAAAATATTTATTATTCCTATTATAAGCTTTGAACGAATAACATCGTTTATTTTAATTTTGTTTAAATAAATTTTCATTTGGAAACGAAGGTCTTTAAAACTCAATAGGTTATGGGCGACGTTAAAGATATAATGCTTGGCATACCGCAATTTAACGGTTGTGGATATGATGATTGGCAATTCCGGGTGAAAATTTATATGGAATCGAAGAATCTGTGGGACGTTATAACGAGCGATCCTCCAACACAAGAAGAAGCTAGAGCTGCATTTATTAAAAGGGATAAGGTAGCTAAGAACTATTTAATTTTATCCATTCAGATTATTTGAGCTATGTGAGAGATGAAGAATCTGCTAAAAAGATGTGGCTCAATCTTGAGTCAGCTTTTGCAGGAAAATCAATTGTTAACCAATTGTTGTTACGTAAACAGCTTACCAAATTGAAAATGCAAAGTGGAGATTCAGTGAATTCTCATTTGCTCGTTTTTGAAAATTTGATTCGTCAACTGAAAATGACCGGGGCTACGATGGAAACAAGTGATATTCTCACACAACTGTTTTTGACCTTACCAGACAGGTTCGATCCGTTGATAACAGCTCTTCAGAATTTTGAAGAATCAAAACTTACGCTTTCTTTGGTCAAGGATAGGCTAAGAGCTGAAGAACTTAAGATGAATGAGCGTCAAGAAGAAGATGTCAAAGAGATGAGTGCATTTTCTGGTAAAAAGAAGTATTACAAAAATAAGAAGTTTAATGGAAAATGCTTTAAATGCAATAAATTTGGTCATCAGGCAAGGGACTGTCATGTCAAAGAACCTAAGAGTGCTAAAGACAAGGGTTTTATCTTTATGGCTGACAGTAATTGCATCAAGAAAAACATGAATATTGACAAAATTATTTTTAAATTGGATTCAGGCGCTAGTGATAATCTCACTAATGAAAAATGGTGTTTCTCAAAGATGGAAAATTTGGATTTTCCCATTGAAATTAAAGTAGCTAAAGGTGACCAATCATTGGTTGTAAAAGAAGTTGGCCAAATCAATGGACTTAGCAATCATGGGACTAACTTTATCATACAGAACGTGTTATATTCACCAGATTTGCGAGACAATTTGTTATCTGTCAGGAAGCTTACGAGTGCTGGAGCAAGAGTGATCTTTGGTGAGGACAAAGCAATAATTATGAAGGACAAAGAAATTATTGCAACTGCAATTTTACGTGGTACATTATATGAACTAGAAGTTACCGTTAGAAAACCAACTATCAATGTATGTGAAAAGGACGATAGTATGTTGTGGCACCGTCGTCTTGGACATATAAATCAAGGAAGAATGAATATACTTGCCAAGAATAACTTGATTCCAAACAATATTCAAAAAATGAAGATTGGCTTTTGCGACGTATGTATGGAAGGCAAACAAGTACGTGAACCTTTTAACAAAACACGCAACAGAGCCAAACGCGTACTAGAAAGAGTTCATTCGGATGTTTGCGGTCCTCTTAGTCCAATGGCATGGGATGGTTCAAGATATTTTGTTTCCTTTATAGACGACTTTAGCCACTATGCAATGATTTTTCTGATGAAGAAAAAGTCCGAAGTTTTTCAAAAACTGCAAGAGTATGAGGCTTTGTCGACTTCTATGTTTGGAAGGTCAATATCAAGAATGACAATGAATCAAGGACGGGAATATCTTTCCAATGAACAAATGTGTTGGTACAAGCAAAAAGGAATTCAAGTCGAGCCGACGATTACCTACTCACCGCAGCAAAATGGGGTAGCCGAAAGATTTAATAGGACTTTAACTGAAACAATAAGAGTCATGTTAATTGAATCAGGTGCTCCACAGAAGTTTTGGAACGAGGCTGGGCTTGCTGCTGTGTATACAATCAACCGATGTCCTACGAGTTGCTTGGATTATTCGAAAACACCAGCCGAAGTATGGTTTGGTTTTACACCAGATTTAACCAAATTAAAAGTTTTTGGATGTAAAGCATATGCCTGGATTCCAAACCAATGTCGAAAGAAACTTGAACCAAAAAGTAAAAAATTAATTATGGTTGGTTATGCCCCAAATGGATATCGTCTCTGGGATATAGAAGAAAGAAAGATAAAGATCTGCCGTGACGTAAAATTTGAAGAATCAAATTATCCATTTAAGAACCTGACAGAACAAGCCAACAAGGACAAAGAAAAGGTAATAGTACATTACAGCCACGAGCGAGAGGGGGATGTTACTGAACTCTATGATGATGTCGCTGTGGCTATTAACGATGAACCACAAATTTTGCAAGAAAACGAATCAGCTAGTAACGATCAGCAAGAAGATGAACAAGAGGAACCTCAATTTAGTGAAGCTATCAATGCGCTCCCTCCCAAACAGATAACAATCACCCATCGGAGTTTGTGAGGCGCAGTGTAAGGGAGCGCTGGCTACCAAGTAAGTTGAATGATTATTTATTGGGTTCAAAAGCAAATTCTGCCGCTGGTTATAATTGTTCATTAGATATACCTGAAAAAGCCAGTCAAATATTGAATCGTCCTGATTCGGAACTATGGAAGAAGGCTATTGACTCGGAACTACAATCGATGAAGCAAAATAAAGTTTGGACAATGGTAGATAAACCCTTAAATACAAAATTGTTGAGGACAAAATGGGTGTTTACTATTAAAGAAGATGCAAATGGTAACCAAACTAAGTACAAGGCACGGTTAGTCGCTAAAGGGTTTCTTCAAAAATTTGGAATTGACTACATAGAAACATATGCACCGGTAGCAAAGTTGTCCACGATTCGTGTTCTACTGGCAGTTGGTGTTTATCGAAAATATCACTTTCACCAACTGGACATAAAGACAGCATTTCTTCATGGTGACCTTGAAGAAGAAATTTATATGGCAATACCTGAAGGTTTACCAGCAAGAGAGGGACAAGTATGCAAACTTCAAAAATCTATTTATGGCTTAAAGCAGTCACCTCATTGCTGGAACAATAAATTAAATGAAAGGTTGCTTAATTTTGGATTTCATCGATCAAACCATGACTATTGCCTTTACACCAAATTTAACGAGAAAGAAAATGATATATTGTTTTTGGTAATATATGTCGATGATCTTTTGATAGTTGGAAACAAATTGTCGTCTATAGAAAAATTGAAGACTGCACTATCATCAAAATTTGAAATGTCTGACTGTGGACCTTTAAAATTCTTTTTGGGTATGAAAATGGAATTTTCAGAAGGTTGTTTAAACATTTCTCAAGAAACAAGCATTGAAAAGCTTCTTAACAAGTTTGGTATGGCTGAATGTAATTCTGTAAAAAGCCCTATGGAAAAAGGATTACAATTAGAAGCTAACACTGGCAAAGAACTACAACAACCTTATCGTGAGCTTTTAGGAAGTATGATGTATTTAATGCTTTGTTCAAGACCAGACATTTGTTACGCAGTTAGTTACATGGGGAGGTATCAACAAAATCCATCTGAAGTACATTGGCGGCATTTAAAGAGAATTGTGCGCTATTTACAAGGAACAAAGAATTTAAAACTTAATTTCAGTTGTGATAGTGATGTACCATTAGTTGGTTATGCTGACGCTGACTGGGCATCTGACATCGTTGACAGAAAATCGGTATATATTTCAAGTATTTGGAAATAATGTGTCCTGGTGTAGCAAAAAGCAAACTACTGTGGCAATTTCATCTAGTGAAGCTGAGTACATTGCCTTAAGTTCAGCTGTAACCGAAGCTATATGGCTAAGAGGCATTATGCAAGATTTAGGTCAAATAAAGAACGAACCAGTATGTATATTTGAAGATAATAGAGGATGTATCGGCATGGCTCATAATTTAGAAACAAAGAGAGCTAAGCACATTGATATAAAACATCATTTCATAAGAGAAAACATTGCAAATGAAACCATAAGAGTCGAATCTATTGGGACAAAAGAACAACTGGCTGACGTCTTTACAAAATCTTTGGATTCTAAGCGATTTTTGGACTTAAGATCAAAATTAAATTTATATTAATGAAAACTGAATTAGATAAGAAACGTTACGATTGAGAGAGGGTGTTGAAAATCAAGCAATCTATTACTTATCAATATTAAGTTTTCATTGAAAATATTTATTATTCCTATTATAAGCTTTGAACGAATAACATCGTTTATTTTAATTTTGTTTAAATAAATTTTCATTTGGAAACGAAGGTCTTTAAAACTCAATACTTTCGAGATTGTTCACTTTTTCGAGCGGGAACTTTAACAGACTTTCTAGAGGTGAATTTGATACTAAATGCACATTTTGTTCGATGTAAATGTTCTTACACTTCTTATTTAAGCGTTAAACAAAGCTTTATTTCAGGTTAAAAAAGTTTGTCAAACAAAAATTTTGTTCGTCTTAGATTATTTGCCAGATCTGCAAGTGCTTGTATCGCAGTCATTTATTTCCTTAAAGAAGTGTAAGTGCGGCAATTTTTCTTAAAAATACCAAGGTTGTTTGACCGAAAGTCAATTTCCCTTCAACATCGATCCGATGGTGACAAACTGGATAGACTGTATGCTTTAAACAAGACAAGACAAGAATAAGATATCAGCAAGCTAAAAGCCAGGACATGTAGAAGTACTCCACAAGGTGGAGTCTTTTCTTCTCTGCTCTGGCTTCTCGTAGTTAACCAGATCTTAGCTAAGCTTAGTCCAAGTTGTGTCAAGGTCGTTGCATATGCCGATGACATCGTGTTAATGGCCTCGGGAAAATTTGTTCCTACGCTGAGGGAACTCCTACAAACAGCCCTTGACAAGCTCAGTAACCGGGCCAGTAGCAGTGGACTAAACGTTAACCCACTTAATTAAGACAAAACTTGTGTTGTTTACAAGGAAGCATAACGTAAACCCGCCAGCCATTCAGGTAAATCTGCTTATCCTCTAAAGGTTTCGGCAACTGCCAAGTATCATGGCATTGCGCTTGACCGTAAACTAAACAGGAAATAAAACATTAAAGAAAGAGGGAAAAAGCCTCAATTGCATTGTACACTTGCAGTAGAATCTTTGGTAAAAGATGGGGTCCCAGCCCCAGAACCATTCATTGGATGTACTCAGCCATAAGGCCTACTGTGCTTTAAGACTTAAACAGTGCAATTATTGGAAGAGGGGCCACTACGGTCATAGAACTATTATAAAATTCACAGACAGAGACATTCAAACCGACTACATCACACCGCACATAGATTTCAACCCAGTGGCCATAACAGATATCCCGACAAGGGAATTCTGAAATGAAAACCGGGTCACTGTCGCTTATCAAGTCTCGGTGTTAACGAACGGTTCCAAGACATGGTCAGATGGTGAAACATCGACTCTTGCAGGATTTTGAGGAGTTTATGGCGAATATCTCTAGGAAATAGACAAAATATTTACTTAAGATAAGCAAGCCTCAACTTTCCACTCTATTTGGAGTCCTAAAGGGTCACAACTCGATGGGAACCCACAGGCACAGAATGGTATGGGCATTAGCTGGTCGGACTTGTGTAGAGGGTGTCAGCATGCAGATGTAGAGGAGGGCTCAAATCACTCTCTTTATAAATACCCAGGCTAGCCAGAACCAAAAAGGCAGCCCGCGGAGAATATTTTTTTGACGAATTGGGCGACATCTCTATAGCTTGCCACTAAGAAACATCCTTAAATTCAACCAGAATTCTGGGGTGGTTCAGGGAGGCATCCCATACCTAGGCTCCACCCAATCCATCTTATCCTTTTCCCCATACCTTCCTTACCTAAATCTTATGCGTAACGCAATGAATCCATTGATATCCGAGTGAGATGCAACGGTTTGCCGTAACATCACCCTTTCTAACCTAAACTAACCTATATATCCATGAATCTTGGTAGGTACTTTCGCCATTTATGAATGACCTCAGCGTAGTTGACCTCAATATTCGTATATATTGGTAGGTTATATTGGTATGTCTCAGCCAAGGGAGAACGCATTGGAAGGGGTCATTTTCCTCCCGTTTAGGCAGAAAGGGAAATTTTCTTAAAAATTGACTCAAAACATAAAAATAACGGCAACACGTACTGTAGCTTATTTTAAGCAAAACTCCATTCCCTTAAATCAATTTGTTATTGTTAATAGTTTTTAAAAACAAAGGTAATTGTTTTAAATTTGAAAGTTTGAAAAAAAAAGAATTTTTTTCAAATTTTGCATTTTAGGTTTAATTTTAAATTTTTAGTACGTATTCTAAACTTTTAGCTTTAATCAATTTTTTATTAAATACCAATAATCATCTACCATTACGAACCATTTTTAGAAAAAAGTTTTCAACTCCAATGTGTTCTTTACTAAAAGCAATTTATTAAATTGTTTTGAGAAAAGCCTATATAGGTACCTGCTAATTTTTGAAAAAAAAAAAACATTTAAAATTGCTAAAAAACATTAAATTGTAGGTAGGTAGGTACTGTTATTTGTTATTCTAAGAAAATAGCCTAGTTTCGCGAATAATAAGAAGCCAGTAAACCTGAAACCTCAGCAAAGTTTTTCTTTTCATGTCTTTAAAGCAGGCTAAAAATGAATGTAGTTAATTCTTATCCAAACTGAAATTTCTAAATTGCGTATCACACTTATGCCAATATGCACGTACTTATGTAGTTAGCGTTATGTTTTGCTTTATACCTTCCTACATCATACACACTTAACCTATCCTAATGAATTTATGAATTGTTTGCCCCTAAAATGAGGTACAAACCTTCATGAGTGCGTGCGACCAAATCTATTTTAAATCTAAAAATTTAATCCGTAAATTAATGTAAATTCCCATGGAACACCAGTTAAAATGCAAACTATACCTACCCGCATATTGTTTTCGATATTACTAAGCCACACGTCACACCACACGTTTACATCTTTTTTAAAGAACATTCCGTTAACTTAACGGCACGGCCGGCATGACCAACGTGATGCTCTCATTTCTTAAATTTTGTATTGATTTTTGTATTTTGTTTATTTTTCAAAAAGCAGTCAAATAAACATTAAACAAAAAATAGTAAAAAGGAGAGACATCAATGAACCAGATACTTTTCATAACATCATCTTCGAATACGAGTATCTGTAGGTCTTCCAGTAAGTACCTACCTATACTCATTTCTTCTGATTTGTAAATGTTTATTATTCAAATGTTGTTACACAACCTTGTTATCCACAAGGTGTAAGTACTTTTGGCCCGAAAGTAGGTCTGACCCAAATACGTACAAACAGTTCTAACAAAAACATAATTAGATCATGCTTTGACTCACTCACTGTTTAAAAGAACAAATAAATTAAGCACATTAAATTGTTGGTATCTATTGAGGTGGAGATCATAGCACTAGAATTCAAATAGCCCTCAAGCGCAGATACCCATAACCACCCCTTTGCATCGCATCACATCGTAGGAATGCCACAGATACTTTCAAGGTCAGCACATAGAGAACAAAAACAAAACAAATTAATGAAGTCAGCTTACCCTTTGGCGCAACAAGTGGTGGATAGAATTTTATAAATAAAACGATTGTAACCAACA
This sequence comes from Dasysyrphus tricinctus, assembly GCA_963921185.1. NCBI lineage: Eukaryota > Metazoa > Arthropoda > Insecta > Diptera > Syrphidae > Dasysyrphus > Dasysyrphus tricinctus. Next base: position 20,838,178 of record OY992532.1, on the reverse strand, counting down.
GTGTCGTCGTGGATTGTTGATGTTGTTGTTGCTTTTAATAGTTTTTAATTATTCAGCTAATCCAAGTTTAGTATGTTGTTGTAATGTAATTATTATTGAGGCACACAACCCTTGTTTAATAATTTAAATTTCCCGTTGCTGATGCTCGGATTGATGATGATGGATGCTGTTGATGATGCACTTGAACTAAAGTCAAGTATAGACAACAAAAAAAAAAATATTTATATTCTGCAGTGGCTGATTTTATTTAAATTTTAATTTATTTTCCATTTTAAATAAATATAGCTGTGCAACCGATTCAAGAACAGCTGTCAGCGATTCTTTGTATTCGCTATTTAACCTGCATCCGGAATAGGTTTCAACTCTTAGACTTCTCTTGTATACGAACGTGAGTAGATTTCCCGAATTATAATCTATCTTATCTAAATTGCAACTACAAACGTTTCTAGTCTCTAGTGTCTCAATTATTTCGAGATAATTTCACTCCAACTGTCACCAGCGAAGTGACAATGTTCGGGATGAATTCGCGAGTTGTATTTCCTTATCGCACCCAAAAGTATCTACGTTATTATTTTTTTTTTTTTTTCATTAATTCAATTCGTGCAGTTTGACAAGTGATTTTTTTTTTTTCAAATCATTTCGATAGTAACTGATTTAGACCAAAATCGGTACAATTCGTATCTCCGCACAAAACGCCGTTAAAATACGAAACCACCATTTGTTGTTCGAGGTTCGAAACACACTGAAATCCAATGCAACTCGGTTGTAAAGAAATACATACAACAAAGTTCGTTCGCAACAAAAATCTTTCTTTTCAGAATTAAGATTCAGATTCAGATACACAAAACAAATCTATAACAGATTCAAATGTTGCTAGAATTCATTATGTTAAATTAAATAATTATGTTGTGTCAACAGAATCATTATCATGATGTTATGTAGGTTATGCTATGCATGTAGCGTTTATCGGTTTAGTTTTAGGAAAATGAGAAGATGAAATTTTAATCTGTGCATTTTTTGTATGTAACTTATTTATGAATGGGGCTTCCTTCATTCATGAGTGGAAGGAGCGTATTTTACAATTAAGGACTTATCTAGAAAACAATCTTCTGAAAGCATTAAGAAACCGTTGAACTCAGAAATAAATATTAAAAAAATGCATAGAAAACTAATTTTGGAATTATAAAATAAAGAGATCATCTGTTTTATGGGTCAATAGTTATGAGTAAATACTGTTAATGCCTCCTCATATTAAATTTATCTTAAAAAAAATAGGTTATGTGAACTAATTGTGTAAATTATTAAAATGCATCAAATGTGGTTTTTGTTCTTAAAAAAAAAAACGTCATGACTTGTGGTCGTGGTAAAAATAAATAAAAATATTTTAAGTTGGGTCTTGTGTGTAAATGGAAATTCATACACAAGTACAGTGCATGCTGCGCATTATACATCAATTTATATTGAATAATTTTGAATGAACAACAACAACTTGTGTGTGTTACCACCAAGTTTATAGGCTGGAGTTATAGCTATTTCACGAGAGCCACCTCGATCATCAGACTCTTTTAGTGGTGCTTAGTCTGGTTATGCTCGTATTAATTGAAAAACTCTTTGCCGTCAAAAAAATATTTTATTTAGTTTTATAGCACCTTTATTTTAAATTTCTAATAGGAATATCAATATAGGTATATTACCTATATTTTTACATTGAATATGAATAGTAACAATGTATTAATTCAAACAGTTTTTATTATTTAATGTTTGTTAACGGTATAATCTACTGAAAATACTATTAAATTCAACATTTTGTTCCTGGAAGCACGGTCACACTGGTTGCTTTTCAATATGTTCGGTCTACTTAGGAAACTGAGCGGAATTCGAAAATTTTATTCTTAAAACTTATTGAATTTATTAAATTAAATTTTCAATCGAAAGCAATGGTTTACAAGATTTATAAAAAAAAAAAAATTAAATAAAAATTTTAAATTTACTTTTCCTGCTTAAATTCCTTTATAAAATTTTTTAAACTATCAATTTCAATAGAAAATTTAATTTTGAACAAATAGTTTTAAGTGTAAAATTGTGAAATTCGAATTAGTTTTTGAGTTACACCAATGAAAAGTGGCCAGTGTGAATGCGCTTTTCTGGCTTTCCAAAAATCTACAAAAAAATACTGTAAGTATTGCCCTTGTTTTATAATTAATTTGTTTCTATCTGGTCGTCTTTTGTTTAAATTGCCCCTCCTGTCCAAAAGCGGGGGGATATATTATCCCCCTCACGACACATACTTTTTTGTCTACTTCCAACCAACATGCTTTGAAAATAAAATCCGCGACTCTTTTGATAGTTTGAGGTGAAAAAAAAGAACATAATTTTAAATTTTGATTGAATATAATTGTATGAAAAAAATTTTAAACAGTTGGAGCGGTTTTTTAAAAAATTAATTTTAAGACATTTTTAAGGAAAAATTTTGCTAAGCAAATCTTAAGTATTCACTTATGTGCTATATGCCAAAAAAAATTGCCCATCAGTTTTTGAAATATCGAATTTAAAAAATAATTATTTAAACCTTTTTTAAAAATTCCAAAATCTTTTTTGAAAATTTTGATAAGCAGGATTATTTAAATTTATTGGAAATTTGCAAAATTTTATAATTTTCATAGTAGATCGTGCTATTTTAAGCATACATAAAAAGTTTAATCAAAATCGTAGTATCCGTTTTTGAGAACAAAAATATTGTCCTTAACGGTTATTTTAACGTTTGTGTGAAAGGTACCGTTGTTTCTCACAAAAGAAATTTTTTTTTAAATATTTTAGAAAGTGTTAAAAAACTCTTAAGCATCGAATTTCAAAACTGTCGATCATGTCGTTTCCGAAATATTTGATTACAAAAAATTTTAAACACTTTTTAAAAATTCATAAAATATGTTTTCGAAAATATTGATAGGTACACCATAATATTTATGATTTTTGAAAGCTTCTGTTTTGAAATCAGTCATACCGTTTTGAAGAAAATCGAAAATTTAGAAAATGGGTCTTTGGGAGATACCATTTATAACCATTTTTTGAAAAAAATTTTTCCACGGAAGTCCTTACCAGAAGTAATTTATTGAATTTTCTTAAAGAAAATTGGTGGAGCCATTTTTGAGAAAATAGGAATTATGTAAAATTGCTGAAAAAAATTGTATGACAGGTACCGTTATCTTTGGCTTTAAAAAAATGAAAAAGACTTATAGGCAGAATCATCAAAAAACAGTAATTACCAAGTTCAAAGAAAGTCGATCCAGCCGTTTAGGCTGTAGACGAACAAACAGACAGACAAATAGGCTATTTTGTTTTTTTTTTTCAAAAAAAAAAAATATGAAAAAAAATTGTTCGCAATACATATTTGAATAAAACCAAAATTATTTTAAGTATTTTTCAACACTCGGTATTGCAAAAGTGCAGGCTTATTAACATATTTTTACTAAAAAAAAAAGGAAAATTGTTAACAGGAGTTTAAAGATTGAAAATGGTGAAGTGGGTTCTATAAGCAATGTAAAAATAGTCTATTCCACAGCAGCGGAGTTGGAGGGAGTTTGAGGGGTGAAAAAGAGGGAGGAAATTGTATTACGTTTTTCGATTAAATTTGACCCCAAAATGAAAAGTGTTCGATGAAAATGTTATAGATCACGCAAAAATCTACAACTTTTATGCAATTCATTTTCTAACGTAACGTCAAAATTTCCGAGATATTGGCGAAAAACCGTATCTTTTGCTTGTTTTTGTTTTTTGTTTTTCATTTCAGTTCAATTTAAATGAAACTTTGTGAAAATATATATTCTGTTGTGTCCTTAATAACCACAATTTTTTCCAAGTTTAACTATTAACCAGTTTTTGAGATATTCAATGTTGTTCGCAATAAAATACTTTTTTTCAAATGAAAAATGTACTTCAGAAAATCATGGTACAGAGTTCATTCAAAGATCATTAGTTTTGTTTTTAGATTAACTTTTATATAAAATGACCAATCATGACAGTCTGGTATATGAGGCCGTGAGAGCCATAGTGGCCTAACTGCATGTTTCATAATTTTCAGTAGAGCAAAAATAAGAAGAAGATTATTTTCACACGCTTGTAGTTTAAAAAAATTTCAAATAACTGTCGTTTTAACGGCCAATTTCTTCACAGAATTCTAGCGTTAGTACCAGTATTAGTCTAAAGTTAGTACTCAAATCAGTATTTCTTTTTTCTTCATACACCCAAGTATGAATAAATGAGAGATATTGATTTGAGTATCAACATTAGGACTAGGACCGGTACTAACGTTAGTACTCTGTGAAGAAATCGGCTGTAAGACAAAGAAACACAGCTTTGATTTTTTTTTTTGCAATATGATTAAAAAATAAATTGTTTTTGATTTTGTATTAATGATTTTTCAAAACACCGTTATAACTGATCAGATAGGCCACTTTTGCACCCAAGCTTTAACTTTTTTGTGGTTGGCCATCAATTCAAAAAAATTGAATGCAGGAATATTGCTCAATAAAAAAATAAAATCTGCAAAAAAAACCGATAAGGCTTGCTTAAAAGCTTATATCATTGGTCCTATATTGATTGGATCATCAAGGTAAAAGTTTTCAGACTATGGGAAAATGACAAAGCATCATTTACTATTTTTTAAAGTGCATTGAAGAGTTATTGACCATAACATTTAAATAGGAAACCAAGCTGGTTTTGATCCCCCATCCCTACCAAAGGCCGAGAAAAAAAAAGCCTGCGAAACTTTGGTATATTTCATATCAGAATACATGTACCTATAAACCTTCATACTCAGATGCTTTTTTCGCATTTCTGTACGTGGTTACTATTATGTAATCATTATTTTATGTATAAATTTAAATGTAAAAACAAAACTAATGATCCATAAATAAACTCACTACGATGATTTTCTGAAGTACATTTTTCATTTGAAAAAAAGTATTTTTTTGCCAACAACATTGAATATCTCAAAAACTGGTCAACGGTTAAACTTGGAAAAAATTGTGGTTATTAAGGACACAACAGGATATATTTTCACAAAGTTTCATATAAATTGAACTATTTTTGGGAAAATGAGAAATAAAAACAAAAACAAGCCAAAGATACGGTTTTTCGCCAATATCTCGGATATTTTGAGGTTATTTAAAAAAAATTAAATGTTAGATTTTTGCGTACATTTTCATTGAACACTTTTCATTTTGGAGTCAAATTAAATCGGAAAACGCAATAATAGAATTTCTCTCCTATTTCCCCCCCCCCCCCTCAAATCACCCCGCCAACTCCGCTGCTGGGAAATAGACTATTTTTAAATTCCTTAGAAATCGCTTCACCATTGTCAATCGTTAAACTGCTGTTAACAAAAAAAAGTCTGCACTAAAATTCAGTGAAATTGAAAAGATTAGATAGATTTTTGTATTTTTTTAACAATTTTTGAAGTGGTCCATAATGAGAAAAAAGGTGGAGTTAGCCGCTTTTCACTCTAAGCCAACCAATTTACTTCAAGTGGTTGTACCCCGATATTAAATTGCAAAACCATTATTTTTAACCCCTTGACCCTCCACGGCCGTCGGAAAAATCCTCCCAGACTTTTGTATTCGACGTCATGTTATGCGTTCACCCTCAAAATTTGCTACTACTGGCTCTTGGTCTATAAGGTTTTGTAATTTTATGACTAAAAAATTATGGAAATACAAGTTTTGCTGTTTATTTTTAAGGGCAGAGATTATCCTTTATTATTTATGTACATAATTTGAATTCACAGCATACTTTTGGTATATATATATTTTTTGTGGTTGAAGTTGAATTGGTATCCACATCGTTGTTTCGAATCATTAGAGCATGGTCTATGTGTCCTTCATTTTATTAAAATAAATTGATGCAAGGAAATTGTGTGTAATTATTCATTTTTTCTTGCCATATCTAATATAGGGCAAGTTTTGGATTCGTGCCATAAAAAAACATGACAACATTACGATGATAGAGAACACGGAAAAAGTGGGTGGCACAATTCTGTCTACCTGTCTGTCTGTCTGTACCTCAACCTACAGCCTAAACACTGTAGCGATTTTCTTCAAATTTTGAACTGTTGGTTTTTTTGTAACTTTCCAAAAACAAAATTAACGGTACTTGCCATACAACCGTTAAGGAAAAGCTAATTTAGCTCAAAAACGGCTCCAACGATTTTGATAAAAAATCAGTGTGTTATTGTTTATATGGTGTACTTTTTGGTATGGACAAAAATTTCCAAAAACTGCTATTAACGACCTGCCATATAACTGTTTTTTGACTTTCAATTTTCTCTTTAACGGCTTAACATATTTCAATAAAATTTTGTATACAAAAGCTCCTTTGAAATTTCATTAATATTGCATATCAAAATTTTGAAAAAAGTAAGTTTTGGATTTTTTACAAAATATTAATTTTTTTTTTTTGAAAATTCAATATTTTGAAAACGGGTCGATGAATTTTTTTGAAAATAATTTCGTAAATGTATAGGTCTGATCCTTTACTTTGGGTTTCTGTGATTTTTAGTCCAAACTTGTGTCAAAATATTTTTTTTATATGAACTTTGACACAACTTTGGACTGAAATGCGCAGAAATGCACAGAAAATCACAGAAATTCAAAGTAAAGGAACAGACCTTATATTAATAAATACTCAAAACTGGCATCCAAAAATTTTGTTCTTATTTGTTTTTATTTAAAAAGATCCCAAGCAACTTGAACATAGGAGCAAGTACGTGCGATCCAGTTGTGCATTTTATTTTAGGAACATTTTATTTTAAAGACGGTGACCTAAAAGTCAAGTTTTCTTGATAAAGATACTCAAAATTAAATCCTTCCTCTACAGTATATATGTAAACAAAATGCATGAGGATTGTTTTCCCATTTAATTGAAGTGGACTTATACTAATATTCCTACTGCTTTCACGTACTTGTACACGTACAGTGCCCCACAATGTTAAATTTCCTTTTTTTTAGTTATTCTCGGCTGGGTTGAGAAGATTGATTAGTAGCGAGTGATGAGGTGTAAGCACGAAAATTGCTCTAATCTTTGTTAAGTAGAATTCTACTTTACCATCAGGGGGTGTTTCTTAAGTTAATTACATGCCACACAAACAAACCTGTTGATAAATTGGATTTTTACATTCTTTTTGTTATTGTTGTATTTTGAAAACGTATTCTCCCTTGAACAGTGAAGGATAATCACAAGTCCTTATCCAAATAAAATGAAAAAAAAAAAAATAAAACATTTAAGTATAAATATCTTGGCCTCAAAGATTTTTAAAGAAAATTATTCCTTCTGAATTTATTGGAATCATTATTTTTAATATAATAATCTTTGGATTTTTGGTGGAAAGTTGTAGAGCATGGAGCATTAATTTTTTACTTGCGATTATAGGTGTAAAAAAAAAATTTTGAGATAACAATCAAACATGATATTACGATGATAGAGAACACCAAAAAAGTTGATGGCAAAATTCTGTCTGTCTGTCTGTCTGTTCGTCTACAGCCTAAACGGCTCGATCGATTTTCTTCAAACTTGGTACTTAGTGGTTTTTGGTGATTCTGCCGACACGTTTTTTTCATTTTTTTTTAGAACCAAAAATAACGGTACCTGTCATACATTTTTTTTGGCAAATTTACATAATCGTATTTTTCTCAAAAACGGCTCGACAACTTTTCTTAAAAAAAATTCAATAAATGTATTTTAGTAAAGGCTTTCTTTGGGTGGAAAACCATTTTTCAAAAATGGTTATTGATGGTACCTCCCAAGGAACCGTTTTTTTAATTTTTGATTTTCTTCAAAATGGTATGACAGATTTCAATTATTTTTTTTATACAGAAGCTTCCAAGAAATGTTAATAGTTTTGTGTACCAACATTTTTGAAAAAATATTTTTTGGATTTTTAAAAAATATTTCAAAATTTTTTTTGGAAAATCAAATATTTCGAAAACGGCATCATAGATTTTTTTGAAACTCGATATTTAAGACTTTTTTAGTACTCTCTAAAATATTTTTAGAAAAAATTTTACATTTATGAAAAAATAACGGTACCTTCCATACAAAAGTGAAAAACCCGCAAAGGAAAATATTTTTTTGCTTGAAAACGACTCCTACGATTTTGATTACTTTTTCATATACTAAAATTAGTACGATCTATCATCAAAAATTATAAAATTTTACACATAGCAACTATTAATAGTACCTGTCATAGAACGTATTTTTTTATTTTGAGTTTTCTCGTTATTGGCTTAACGGATTTAAATGAATTTTTTTATATACAAATTTCAGATAAGATTAAATAATATTGCATATCAAAATTTTCAAAAAAAAGTTTTTGGATTTTTAAAAAAAGTTTCAAATTTTTTTTTTTGAAAATTCGATATCACAAAAACGGGTTGACAATTTTTTATCAAATTTTGTTTTTAAATACACATAAATATATAGTTTAAATCTGCATACCAAAATTTGTTCTTAAAAATGTTTTAAGAATTTTATATATAAAAAATTAATTTGAAAAAAACCGCTCCAACGATTTTAAAATTTTTTTTCCCATACAATCATATTCCATCATGAATTAAGATGGCATACTTTTTTTTCACCTCAAACTGTCAAAAGAGTTGTTTTAGCTAATTTAAGTGTCGTATTTATTGAAAAATATCGGTGCCTTCTACACAAATGTTTAGGAAATTTTTGACTCTTGGGGCTTGATAGTAAGGCCAACAATATTCTTCTGAAATATTTTAGTATAGAAAATGTATATCTATTTCCCAAAGATGTTTATCGACATCCTTACCATATACTAATACCAACATCTGTCATTAGCATATTCTCAAATAAATGAGCATTTACTACCAAAACTCAATGATAAGAAACTATTTCTATTCAGTTAGTAAACAAAAAAACAATGTTAATCAAGAGACAAAGTGTTTTTGAAAGACAATCACTTTTCAAAATTAAGTGGTCTTCAAATCAAGTGGTATTTTGTTTGAGATTATTAAAATTCAGTTTCAAATCGAACGAAACACTTAACCTACTCTCGTAAATTCAAATAGTCGTTGGTCTCAAATTCATTTATCATTTCAAGTGGAATTGATGATGTTCTATTTGAATGCGCCGTCATTTCCATAGTATTTTCCCACGATGAATCATGAATCAAAATGTATCCTTGAATCCACAAACACATGTTCCAGGCCCGGATGGATATATAAACAGAGAGGTAGGAATTATGTTTTGTAGTTTCCGCTGAAAGTTTAAAGGTATTATCGCGATGTATCATGTTTCATGTGATGTTTCTTGCTTTTATAATACCTCCAACGTTGTCCACCATAATGAGTTGTATTGAATGTCCTTTTTTGGTTACCCCAATTAAAAAAAAGAGATAGAGAGGATTAACAACACGAACCTTCCATTGTATTATTTTTATGTTAAAACGGAAGTTCTTGCGTTGTTTGCAAACTATTTAACCGTATTTATTGATGTAGGACTTATTGGGATTTTATCCAATAAAGTCACGTTCGGGCAATTAGGGTATTTTATTGAGCATTTTATTGATGCGTATGAAATATATTTGCAGTTCGCGGAGTAATGTTTATTTCGATTGACATATTGAGTAAATGGAAATATTTATTTTTACATGATATATAAAGTACATAAAATAATAATTAACAAATTATAAATATTAATTAATGCAGTTATTGATAATGAAATAAAATTTTGTATTATTCCCCGATTGATTATGGGGTAAATTATGTTGACTTCTTGAAATAATTGGTCAAGCTCGAATCAATAATATTACACAAAGGATGTATCCTTAACTGGAACAAAAATATTAACACAATAGCTGCTGATAGATACATTGTCAAGATTGCCTTAAAACCACATGTTTTCAATGTGATTAAGATTCTAATAAAACAAATTCTCCTGTCAAAATGGCTGGTTTTAATCATAACCAATATTTTTGACGCAAAATAACCAAAAACATTTTGATTTAACACTTTGAAGTCATTGGAATATAGAATCTCCATCACTTTTAAACTAAACAAAAAACCCAAGGAACAAAGATTTCAGGCAATCAAAAATATCTCGAAACTCAACTTAAACCTAATTTTTTTAAGAAAAGATTTATAACCATTCCAATTAGCATAATTTGTGAATGAAGTCCTATTCCACCATAATTTTTGTTGGTTCCAGATCATAACTATTTATCATCTGCAAGATTTCACACACAAAAACAAATACCGGGATCAATTTCATTTGGAAACAAAAAACAATTTAATGCGGCTCGGCAAAATTCCAAGAATACACACTAACTGACGAGCATTATTATATGAATAAACTACATATCTCCTTTTCTTTAAACACCACTGTCAGAAAAAGTTAGTTAAAAGGAGGGCGCCAGATGTGTATCCTGTGATTAAGATGATCGTTCATATTTTTTGTTACGCTTCTGTGAACCTTAAAATCGTGGCAGGCAGCAGCAGAAATGCGATCCTCTAGAAACAAAGACAGACCTCCAACTCGGCACGTGTGCCATTAAACCAGTTCGTCATATTTTCATCTCGCGTAACGCGTCCAAAGCAGGGTTGCCACTTCAATAAACGTTGAGCGCAGTAGATTCTTTAAAAAACTGCAGTAGATTCAATTTTACCGCAGTAGAACTTATTTTTGCAAAAAAAAAAATAATAATCGGTTTCTCAAGACTTCTTAATCTTAATCTAATAGTCTTTGATTTTCCACTCAATTGGTGAAATTAAAATTTTTAAAGAACTCTAGAAGCCCAGGAGAGTTTGACGCTGTCCAACAACTGTTGCTGCAGTTCATTTCCTTACACAAAACTAAATTTTCCAGAGTATTTAAATTTAATTTATTTTGTATTGTAGAGGGAGTGAACAGAAAATCAACATATACTCGAAAAGTTCGACACATATTTTCCCCCCCAAGAGAGTTTTTTTTGGTTATTTATATAAAATTTCTTCTATAGCAAGGGCCCCCACTGGCTAAATAAATTTTCTTTATCGCAATCGCTAAATCGAAAGCATTCTTAAATACATAACATTGAAGGCATATCACAATCAATTTAGCATCTATGTACTTCAAAACTTTAATTTTCTTATCTTAAAAATCGAAACTTAGAGCGGCTAAATTTTTGAATGGTTTTTACATCTGCTCCAGAGAAGAGTTATGAAACAAAAAGTGCAGTAGATTGGATTTAGTGGGAGTAGATTTATTTTTTTAGATCTACTGCAATTGCAGCAAAGTGGCATCCCTGGTCCAAAGTCTTAACTAGCAGCTATAATTGTAAGAAGAACTTCCCCTTACATACTTCACTTACGGCCAACAAAGTCTATATTTACTGTGTCTCAAGAAGCAAGCTTGTCATATCATTCAAAGGCTACTCTGGTATGCTTGACAATAAATCAATAAAATGTTTAATTCAACTCAGTAGGAGACATACAAAAAAAGGAGCACAGATTCTGACTTAAGTGTTTGGATACACGAAGAGTGCCAATCAAAACGGACCTCTGTTGAGTTTATTTTTCTTCTCTCTTCTCTATATACTTTCATTATTTTTCACTTAATTAGGTGATGAGTGGCCTGGAAGTTGGGCTAAATAATATGCACATAAATTTGTGGCACTTGATGTTTCATGAGAAAATTTACTTTAAGGTAATTGGTTTCTATGTAAAGTAGGTTAACTCAAGTGACTAAATTGTGTCTTTGACTCAGGATCAGTTTTGTGATATTTTTGAAGAATTCATTGTTATTAATTTTAATTACAATCTGTACTCATATTTCTGTCTGGTGATGGTTTTTATTCAACTTTTCCTCTTAAATGATGTTCCGTTTTTATAATAATGAAGTTAACATATGTTAATAAATGGCAATTGCTTCGGGAGACTTTCGGCAAACAACCTTCCATTAAAAAATATTTATGGAAGCCTGTGCTGTCCTAAGTTGTACCATTGAGCTTAAGCAATTTATATGTTAATTGAAACAACAACTAGGCCCTTTCGGCTTGGCTAGGCCCAGAGAATTTTCGGGTCTTAGCCTTAGCCCAGATAAAAACTATGTTTCCGGCACCAATTTCATACATCTTATCGATAGTTTGTATGTTTTTTTTTTCGTACAATTTCCTGGCCTTGGAAAAAAACACAACTGATGTAAGGTATCTCAACGGATTTCAACAAGGCCTTCGACAAAATTTCTCATAGTCTAATACTTTTCAAATTTTCCACTCTCACTCAACCATCTTTGTTAAAGTGGATTTCCTCTGACCTTGAAATACTTTAAAACAACGTTCGTTTGACATCTGTCACCTCTTGACCCTCTTAAGCTACCTCCGATGTCCATCAAGGCAGCCACATAGGTCCATACTCTTGTTTATTCTTATTATTATTGATATTGAAATGAACATTAAAAATTCTTCTAAATCACTTTTCCTTGATAATGCCAAGTTTCTCAGGACCATATCTTCGGCACATGACTCTTCCTTCTTATTCCTCAGGATCTTCCAATAGTTTTCAGTTTGGTTTTTTTAAAAAACAACTTTGAGTATAACATTGTCAAATGCCATAATCAAGCGCGGCAAGCTGGGGTCTGACTCTGAATCCCGGGTGGCAACTAACAGGGGTACCAAATAACATACATATGTGCCTGAATAGAAAAATTGAAATGAAATTTCACACTGTATTCCTCTGTCAGCCTTGGACAGTTTTTCTACAATTGCACCATTTAGATAAGAAATATTACTACATAAACTCAGTTACGAAATAGGTTATTGATTATGTCCTAAAAAACAGGGCAATGAAGAACTAAGACGTTCATGAGATTTTATTTTAACAATCTTCAAAGGGGTCATGAGAAAACCGCGGAGTGCTATTAAATTAGAGGGTGCATTTTGGTTTTTTGCATATAACTCGAAAACGGACCAAAATTTCGATATACATACATAATTCTGAAAACCCTTTTTGTAAAAAATAAAATTAACCTTCGAAATGGATTTTTGACAAAAGAATTAAAAAAATTTTTAGTTAGCTAAATTAAAAAAAAAAAAAAAAAACAGCAAAAAAATATGAAAAATCGCATTTATAACTTTTTTACCAGCAGAGATAGGTATAGGCATTGTTCCATATAAAAGAAAGATAATTAAATTTTCTTTAAAATGAATTATTCAAAAAATGGTTTGGATAAAAATCGACCGAGAAAAAGTCGATCAAACAAGGTTGATTTTAAATTTTTAAGGCTTTATAAATGACCTTTTGGCTATTTTGATGGACTTGTTAGATTTAGATTATTTGCTCAAACTGGGTGTAGTAGTGAGTCATGATCAGTTAAGCCAAAAATAAAAGTCAAATTTCAAATTTTTCGCAGTTTTAGGGTTGCCATCTTATTTGTTTTCAAAATTGAGAATAATTGCCAAAATCAACGTACTTGCTCTTACATGCGAGCTTATACCTTCTCGAACATAAACATAAAAATAGTGCCAGACAAGTTTTACGGTTGAAAGTCATTGCCAGACGAGCTCAACATTTTCAAAGTAGGTATTATAAGAAATTTCTTTTTTTTATATTTCAAATAATTGTCAAACCTTATTTACAAAGCTATGTTTTCAATATATGTTTGGTAATGTCTCCTTAAATAGAGACAAAATAGTACCAGTTTGGTTATCAAAAATGCATGCCAGACGGCCCTAAATATTATTAAGTTGGTGATTTCGCTTCCTTTTGTTTTCTATTTTTTAAATATGTAACTGTCAAAACTAACGAATATACTCTCACAAACCGGGATATTTGGTAGCTTATGCCTTTTGCTATATGGACAAAATAGTGTTAGTTATTTCCTTAATACCTACTTAGAAAATGTTGAGCTCGTCTGGCAAGGACTTTCAATCGTAAAACTTGTCTGACACAAATTTTTCTTTCATGTTCTTAGAAGGTTTAAGTTTGTTCAAAACTCGGCTTTGTAAGAGAAAGTGTGTTGATTTTGGCAATTGTTCTAAATTTTGAAAAAAATTAGATGGCAACCCTAAAACTAAAACAGCCTAGTTTGAACGACTTTTTCTCGGTCGATTTTTATCCAACTCATTTTTTGAATAAATGATTTTTAAGGAAATTTAATTATCTTTCTTTTATATAGAGCAATTCCTATACCTATCTCTGCTGGTAAAAAAGTTATAAGCTAATAAGTAAAAAAAAACCAAAAACAGCCTGCACGACAACACTTCTCATAACGGACTCGGGCTGATTGACTTCGTGACGGGGCGAAATGTCATCATAGCAAACACTCGAGTCGCACACCTCAATATACACAAAGGGACTGGTGGTCTCCGGATCAACGAACCGTCAACCAGATCTTATCATGTTGCGATGTGCTGGTTTCACTAGGCAACCACAGCAAAAAATGAAGCCTACCAATCAATGTTGCAGACTAGAATCATCAGAGCTGCTGAGAGTGCAGAGCTCGCTAGCTCTACGGGCAAAAACGAAGGGAGGAACGTCGATGCTCTGCCCTGTGCCAACTACAGAGGCATAAGTCTCCTCAACGTCTCATACAAAAATCCTGTCGTCTGTACTGTGTGATCGCTTAAAACCTTTTGTCAACGATCTGATCGGCCCCCATCAGTGATGTTTTAGGCTCGGCAAATCAACTGTGTCGATCAAATGTTCGCACTTCGATGGATTATGGAAAAAACACAGAAGTTTCAAATCGATAAACACCATCTTTTTATCGATTTCAAAGTCGCATAGCGTAGACAGAAACGAGCTATACAGAGCCATGTCGCATCTCGGTATCCCTGCCGAACGCGTCCGCTTGTGCAGGATATTTGATGGAGAAATTTCGCTGCTCCGTCAAAGTTTGTAAGAACACGACCGAACCCTTTGATGTTGAGAAAGGTATGAGGCAAGACGACGCATTATCATGCAATATGTTCAACAACAGAGGAACAATTTTCAAAAGCCGTTCAACTGGGTTGGGGTCGAAATACTGTATGGGTTATAGTACTGTATTTAAAATACTGTATTTCAAAATAGTGTATGTGCAAAATACTGTATGATCAAAATACTGTAACTCAAAATTCTGGTTGGTCAAAATTCTGCATTTCAAAATTCTGTATCTCAAAATTCTGTATTTGAAAATGCTGTATATAGGCGGAAAAATAAAAATCGTTTTGATAATGTAAAAAAGTGCGCACTTTTCAACGATTTGCTTATGCAGATGATATTGTCATTATTGGGAGAAGGAAGCGAGCTCTTACCGGCATGTTCGCAAGTATTGAATTGGAGGCGTTGAAAATGGAAAAGACAAGACGCTATCATCGAGAAAGGAATCTCAACATCGTCAACTTGGCCAAAACGTCACGATGGATGGCTCTACAATTACATCGCAAAATGACATCAGTGCAGAGTTCAAACGAAGAATTTCTCTTGCCAACCGCTGTTTCTCCAGGCTAAGAAGGCATTTGAGTAGTAAAGCCCTCTCTCAAAGAACCAAGGAGACCTTATAAAAGGCACGGACTCTGCCAAAAAACGGATGATCAGCTTTAGTACTTTGAAAGGAAAATTCTTCGGGTGATCTTCGGTCTAGTCTGTATCGATGGAGTATGGAGGAGAAGATCTAACAAATATCTTTACAGGACTTATAGCAAACGTTGGTAGTACCTCGTGGCTTGATGGTTAGTGCGTAGGACTGTCATGCCGAAGGTGTGGGTTCGATTCCCAGCCGTGCCACCTAAAAACAGAAATGTTTTATTCGAGGTACTGCCTCTTGCGAGGAACTGACAAATCCTCCAAGAGTATATTTGTCATGAAAAAGTGCTTCTCATTTAGCCGTTCGGACTCGGCAAAAAACTGTAGGTCCCTTCCATTCCTGCCAACAAACACGCACACAGGAATGGTTGTGAGTTGTAAGTCACTAGGCCCTGGTTCTCCATGAGCTGTTGCGCCACCCAATTTATATATTTATTATAGCAAACGTTGACCTGGTCAAAAAGCTAAAAATACAGCGGCCAAGTGCCAAGATGGCTGGCACCGAAATATTTAGCGCATTTCGTACAAAATATACAAGCTTTTGTATAACAGAGTCAATGTTGTTGGCTTCTTTTGATTTAAATTTTCTTCCTCAACATACAATATTACCATAGGATGAGGGGAATAAAACTGCTTAAATTGTAAAGGTCATAGGAAAGCATAAAGCCTAATTTTTAGCACACGGATAGACGGCTGAAT
The DNA here is from genome assembly GCA_963921185.1 of Dasysyrphus tricinctus. Taxonomy (NCBI): domain Eukaryota; kingdom Metazoa; phylum Arthropoda; class Insecta; order Diptera; family Syrphidae; genus Dasysyrphus; species Dasysyrphus tricinctus. Next base: position 20,821,925 of record OY992532.1, on the reverse strand, counting down.
ACGTCGTATTCCTTTAAAGCTATTACAAACAAAACCAAAAACTTATTAGCAACAAATTACCCGGACATCTTCTTTTTTTTCTATATCGAGCTGAGGCCAACACAGATAAAAGGATTCATTTAGAAAAAAATGTTAAAACCCTTCCCATTCATTCAAACGAAACTTCTTTTTATATCTTTTTTAAGGATTTTGTAATTATTGCATTAAATTACTTGCGGGTATGTCAAAATCACATTTTGTCTAATACCTTTCTTTATCAGATGTACATAGATAAATAATTGGTAAAATGTATGTATGTAGATAGAATACCTACGAAATTCGGTTAATTAAGCAACTTAAATGAGGCACCGCAGAAGGCAATGACAAAGGCAAAGGCACGACGCATAAAGTCGACTTCAAATTATCTACTTACCTTTCCACGGTTAATTGCTTAAAAGAAGGAACAATACCATCACGAGGTTGTCATACTTAGATAAGTGGTATAGGTGTCTTCGTGTATATTTACAGTTATTCTAATAAATTTATTAGATACCGAGGATTGTAACAATTTCCACTATAAAATTAACGATAATTATATTTCTTATGAAACCGCAAAACAGAACTTCTTTGTTAAATACTCTTCCAAATAATTATCTCCTTCTTCAAATTTCTGGTTTGATTTTGATATTATTTCAAATTCTTCAAAAGCTTATGTAAGGTACTAGGAATATGCTTCCATTAAACATAATGATATGCCAATGGAAAATGGAAATCCAATTTTTCATGAAACAATTTTTTTCGGTGAAAGGAAAATTATTTCTTGAGAAGATTAACAGGAAACAAAGACAAAAACTTAATCCGGAAGTGTTCACATTGAGAACTTGTATTTATGTAGCTACAAAAAGAAAGAGTAAGAATAAGATATTATATATTTTCTCATTCTACTTTAAAAACTTTTGTATCTTTTTCTTGGCAAATATGCAGCGATGGAGATTGAGATTTTACCGTCCGATGCGATGGTGATGAGGATTCCCATAGCCAAAAATGTAATTTTATGCATTTGCATTCGTGCGAGTTATGATTTTTTTTTGTCCCACTCTCCATCTACCAAAATTCATATTGCTTGCATAGTGGTGGTGACTGGTGAGTGTCTATGATATTAAATTGAATAGTTTGGTTTAATATATAAAAAAATATATAAAATTGTGCATTCAAGTATACATCGGCGGTCGGATCTCATTCATTGTTTTTATGCAAACGATGAGATGTGATGGCTAACTTCCTCTTTAGATACTTTTGTCACTTTACCCAGAGAGACCAGCTCGCATAATAATAATAGCAAAATGTAAAATTCGATTTTCAAATTATATATACTAGTACTTCCAGCCCTCGAAATTCGAGTGCTAATAACACTATCGTTTAGTTGGCAAACTGTTAGAAAATCGTTCAAGAAACGATCACCAAAATGATTCAATCAATTGATCTTTCGATCATTTCACTTAATTTAGTTCCGGTTCAATTTTATTCATTTGGATTTCGCTGGCATTAAATCTTTCCGATTATTATTACATTACAAATTTCTGATGAATTTTTACTGCTCCAAAAAAAGGTGATTTCAAGGCAATTGGGTGAAACTTGATTTAAAATATACTTTTCCGTCAAAATATAGTTCACCTCCTATATTTCAAGTTATCAGCAGTCAAATTCAATTGACGGATGGCTACGATGTCGATGAATTAAAAAATTACTAAAAATCAAAAAATTTTGATGGATATTTACTGCTCCGGAAAAAGGTAATTTTAGGGCAATTGGGTGACATTTGAATAAAAATACACCTTTTCTGTCGAGATACAGTTTATCCACTCTTTCAAGTCCTTAACTGTCAAATTTCATTGACGGATGGACGACGTCAATGACGGTGTTCATATCAGCATTACGTGAAGCGACTCATTTTGACGTCTCTTATTTTCATCTCACTCTCATCTCTTGGAAAGAGATGGCCAAAGTGAGGCAGAAGTTTTTAATTTTTTTGAAAATTTCCGCCTCACTTCGCCATCTCTTTCTTTTCAATGAATAGAAATAAGATAAAAATAGAGACGTCAAAATGAGTCGCCTCACGTGAAGCTAATATAAACACCGTCAATGGATTAAAAAATCTCTAAGAAGTCTGAAATTTTTGATAAATTTTTAGTGCTCCAGAAAAAAGTGATTTTAAGTAAATTGGGTGACATTTGTATCAAAATATACTTTTTCTGTCAAAACATAGTTTGCCCCCTACATTTCATGCCATCAACTGAAAAAATTCCATGCCATCAATTCTAAAATTCTTGATGAATTTTTACTCCTCCAGAAAAATATGATTTGATGGCAATTGGGTGACAATTTGAGCCGACGTGTTGAGCTAAATGCTCATAGCTTAAAAGCGGATACAAACTGTGTTATCGGCGTGTAGTAGACACTAAAAGTTTACTCGTCAACGCGTTGACAGCTCGTTGCAAAAGTGACGTTTGCATAGAATTGGAGCTAAGTTGAACCAAGAGAAGTGGCATTTCCATACAATTTATCGATTAGAAATTCATTCACGGATTAGAGGACAACCCCTTCGGGCTAAGCTAAACGAAGAGAATTATCAGCGCCTAGCTTTAATGTGTTAACACAACAAACATTTAAATTATTAGCGCGTTGACAACTTATAGCTTTTTTCCAAGCATAGATGAAGTCGGTAGAAAAAACGACACCAGCGATTACCGACGCCATCACAGAAAAAAACATGGAGTTTCCATTCAAACTATCGATAACATATACGGAATTCATGCCGGTAACACAGTTTTTCTCCGTGCTTAAGTTAAGCACCGGAAATTCTCTTAACTAAGCCCGAACACTTAGGCTGAAGAGCACCGAAAATATTTCTTTCATCACGTATGACAGTCTGCTTCTAACAAAAATTGACGTTTGCATAAATTTTTTTATAGCAAAATGAGCCAGGGTATATTTGCATACGATTTTAAGATGTACTCCAACATTAAGTAAAAAATTGCAAGAATAGTCCATCGTGTAAAAGCAGTCTTGGTCGTGTAGAAGAACTGAGCTACTTATCATTATTTTCTGCAGCACTGAACGCTGCCATCCAACATTTCCATAATCTTTCCAGTCATGCTGGAAGATTGGTTGGTTGGTGGGTGTCAAAATCAAAACGTCACCGACATATAAAAACAAACTAAAAGTGAATAAAAAAGAAAAGAATACCTAATAACAAATAAAACAAAAGGAAAATGTTAGGAAATATATCATCATATTATAAAATGGCAAAGACGAGTCTTGTGTATATAAAACAATAGTGTCGTGAATTTTAAAGTAAAGATGTCAAGATATCAAAAAATTAAAGTGTTGTGAACAAATACTCGGTCTCGCTCTGGTTCTCGCTCGCACTTATTGTGCAATTTTCTTTTATTGTTTATTAGTTATTGTGGTGCAATTTATTAATAAATGTTTGCATTCTGCACTTCTGTGCAAAAAAACCTTTCAATTGATATATAATTTATATGCCTTTGGCTTTTGTAGACCGCGTAAATTGTACCACAAGATTCGTGTTTGCCGTTTTATAATATGATAGGAATGTTCATAGATAGATATAGGTTTATTAATTTTAAAGATTCCTTGTTGTTATCTTTTTGATTTACCAACTCACAACTGGAATTTGGACTCTTTTATGTGCACACATTTATTTTTTAATGATAAATTGGATTGCATTTATCTTTACCGAGAGTAATTTAGATTGATATCTCTCGGTGATGTGGGATTGGATTTATTTTTATTGTGTTTTTGCCTTTTTTTCTCACTGAGAATCAAACACAATGGAAGCAAGCAGGCAGGTAGCGTATATAGAAATAAAATAGCTAAAGAAAATAGAAAAAAAAAGACGGGAATCATTCAATTCAATCAGTCAAAAATTACAGTTTGGGAGCTTTGTTGCTAGCAACATGTTTGTATTTTTATTCTGCTTCAAACAAATACGGAAAGAGAGAAGTTAGATGTTGCAAGCACTGGCGTCTGCAAAAAAAGATATTTGGGGGCATTTGATTGATCTCTTCTTGTTGGTGTTTGTTAATTATTGCTCCTCTAGTGAACTTATTGGCTTGCTGTACCTATAATTAAAATATGCTCGCACAGGCTAAGTGTAACGTGAAGGTCATCCATATTTCAGGTTATTCCTCTAGTAAGCTTGGTAGGCTGTTTTGGGGAAACTCTAAATAGTTTTGGCCATTTAGCAGCTCGAAAAAATCATTTATTGTTCCATTTAGAATCCCAGTCGAAATAATAGATTTTAAATTGGTAGAAAGTCATTGACGTCCTTAGGCATGGGCCCGGTGGCCCAGGGCTTAGGACTAGGGATGCCAGATTTGAAAAATTTCTTTGCGGGACAGAATCTGAAAACTAACCCACCTTTCCGAAAAACTGAATTGTTGTGCAGATAATTAATTTCATGTTATTTAAGACATTATTGCCTTCAAGTTGAGCGATGAAAGTGACTTCAAGAGATTTTTGATGTTATATGCAATAACTAGCAACAAAAGTGAGATGAAACTAGAACCAGAAGAACACCAGCATATGGTGTATATATAGTTTTGTGATACATTGTCATCAATCAATCGCTTAGTCAAGCGATTAAAAGCTGTGCCCTAAAACCAACCCATTTGCTCAAATTTCCTTGAGCGATCTACCGTTTAAAATCACTTGCTCACGCGTGTAAAAAAAATAAGCAAATTAAATAGGTACTTCAAGTATAAATTATATTGAAAACTAGAAAAAATATCATGTAATTGTTGTTGTTGATTCAATACATACATAAAAACAGTCCTTTGATACATAAGGAGTAGATCATAGAACTAGAACATTTTTCAAAGCAGAGAAACAGGCAACAAAAAAAACAGAACAAAATGAGGCTCTGAAACTTTTTTAAGAGTTTACAAAAATATTGAGAGATTTTTCATTTTTAATATTGCTGTATACATTTCCAAGACAATGTAGGGCTCACAGATTCTTGGTGAATGTTACATTTTAATTTGAAAAGCACAATAATTCTAAGATATTTTTTAACTCTAGTTTATTATGTCAATGTAAAAAGGTTAAAACCAAATTTTGTTTCTTAATAATCAATAGTTTGTATTTTTATAAAAACTATCAACCTCTTTCAAACACTGTTTTGCGGGACATAATTCTCCAGCGGGACACTTGCGAGACAAAAGAGACCAACAAACGCAAAACAAATAAGTTAAACTGTAAAAGACAGATTTGATCACAGTGTTATATAATTTTAATTTTTTTAAATTCCCGTTCTTTATGTTTGTCAATGTCTTATAATATTTTGTATTTCGTGAAAAAAAAATGCAATAAAGTCTTAAGAGTACTAATTGGGCTTTCATAATAAGGAACCTAACTCAATAACTTATTTTTTTTGTTTTTTAATAAAATGATATAAAAAACTGTTATCCGCACTAGACAAAATTGTAGATTCTCAATTGAATAGTTCTGTTGTAGCTTGGTAAAGATAAAACAAGTAAAAAGAAACATCCCAAACAAGGAACAACTTTTATTATTTTCAATTTTCTTCAAAACGGTATGACTCATTTCAATAATTTCTTATGCAGAAGCTTCCAAAAAATATAAGTAGTACTGTGTACTAAAATTTAAAAAAAAATATACTTGGGATGTTTAAAATATGTTTGGAATTCTTTTTTTTGAAAATCAAATAAGTATTTCGAAAACGATATGATTGATTTTTTTTGAAGCTCGATACTTAAGAGTTTCTTAATACTTTCTAAAATTTTTAAGAAACCAATTTGCTTTCATGCAAAAATACGGGTACCTTCCATTCAAAAGTTAAAAACGGTTAAGGAAAATATTTTTTCTCAAAAACGACAACGATTTTGATAAAACTTTTTTCGTATGCTAAAATTAGTACGATCTTCTACCAAAAATTATAGAACTTTACACTTAGCAACTATAAGTAGTACTTCTCTCACAATTTAGATAATGTTTTTATATACAAATTTCAAATAATATTGCATAACAAAATTTTCAAAAAGAATTTCTTGATTTAAAAAAAAAAAAAAAAAAAAACTTTCAAATTATTTTTTTGAAAATTTAATATCTCAAAAACGGGTTGACAATTTTTTTTTTGAAATTTTATTTCTGTATGCACATAAATTGATATTTAAGATTTGCATACTAAAATTTGTCCTTTAAAGAATTAGAATTTGATATACATTAACAAAATTAATTAAAAATGTAGATAAGATTCATTTAATCGAAATCTAATTATAAAATGTTCAAAATTTGCCTTAAACTGGAAAATGCGAAATAGTTAAATAATCTATATATTAATACGTAAACACTTTTCTATATCTCCCTTTTTAACTGACTTAATGGCATCGTATTTTCACAATTTTTTTTTATTTGAAAGGTATAGCCAATCGCTCTGGCAGAATCTAATTTTTATATTAATATGTTGCCATTAAAACATTAATAGAGAAAGGTCGAATTTCGACCAGGGGGCGATACTAGTAATAGTTAATAGTTTAATTTTACTAAAATTTATGGTAAAACATATAATCTGAAATAGTTATAAATAAATTTTTTTAAAGGGGCCCCCATATCCTTAGGGGCCCAGGGCCCCCAACTCAACTTCTGCAAGAGGAATTTCCTCAATGAATTCCATTAGATACGTCACTCATTCGGTTTTGGTTAAGACAAGGAACTTAAAAAAAATCGATTCCCATACTCGAGTTCACACACACACGTAATGTATTTGTATGTACATAGGTATCTGTCAGATTAAATATGCATATCTTCCAACTTCCATCTGTATCATTGGTTTATTTTTTGTTTTCTTTTTGTTTTTCCTCAGACGTAATTTCCAGAGTCCATAACATAAAATATACAGCTTAGGCGAAAAAATATATCAGCAAAAAATGAAGGTTGGTACAGTTTAAATATGTTAAGACTTTCATAAGTTCTTTATGTATTCAGTGTAAAGAGCATGGATTGGGCGCATGTATTTGGCCATTATGACAGTTCATAAGAAACTTTAATCTTTGGATAGTAGGATTTCGTTGTACGAATATGAAGAAAAAAAAACACAAACAATAAGATAATTATTGTTTTTGTTTTTATTTTTGTGGACTTTATTGAATTTAATTCAGTTTTAAAGATTTTGTATGACCTTTAGTACAAATGCGTTTCGCCCAGGCAAGACAGTTGGGCTCATCAGTTAGATGCTGTCGTTACCCTTCTAAGATGCAATATTTTGGTTGATGTTTTCGTAGTAGTATTTGTACGAATACGTAAAGCAGACATAAGCAGACCGTAGCCCTGACCGTGGACATAATGACACTTATTACCCAGGCTTACATGTTTTTGACACGGGCAAGCAAGACTCGTTCTAAAGGTAATTTTCGGTGCCGAATCCGTCGACCCTTTTCTGCCATCAGCTCTGGTCTTTGATATATGTATATCTGATTTCAATAAGTTTTTTTATACAGAAGCTTCCAGAAAATGTAAATTGTTTTCTTTAGCAAAATTTTCAAAAAAAAACTTTTTAAATTAAAAAAAAAAAATAATTTTTTTTTTTGGAAAATTAAATATTTTGAAAACTATACAGTTGATTTTTACGAAACTCGGTATTAAGAGTTTTTTAACACTCTCTAAAATATTTTAAGAAACAAATTTACTTTATTGAAAAAATACAAATGTTAAAAAACCGTTAAGGAAAATATTTTTCTATCAAAAACGGCTCCTACGATTTTTTATAAAACTTCTTATATACACTTAAATTATAGTGCGGTTTACTATAAGAAATTATAAAATGTTACACTTAGCAACTGTAAATAGTATTTCTCATAGAATGTTTTTTTATTTTGAATTTTCTCATTATCGACTTAACGGATTTTGATAATTTTTTTACATACAGTTTTACCTCAATCGCTTTTTTTAATTTATTAGATTTTATTCTCTCTTCAAAATCACTGTAAGATTAAATAATATTAAAAAAAAAGTTTTGGAATTTTTAAAAAGAGTTTCTATTGTTTTTTGAAAAGTTAATATATATTTCAAAAATAGGTAGTCAATTTAAGATTTGCATACCAAAATTTGTCCTCAAAAAAGTTTTAAGAGTTTAATATACAGGGTGTCCCGCACCTGAGTGGAAGTATCTTAGGGTGTGGTTCCTCGGTATATTCTAAGAAAAAAATTTTATGGGGGAAAGTCATATCTCCCCTCCCTGAGGCAGGGGGGGGGGGGCAGTTTCTGAAAAATTGACTTAAAATGCCAAAAAAACATTTAAAATCAACGAAAACACAACTAATAATGTGCTATAATTTTTTTGAAAGTTAATACTCCATTCTTGCATTTGGTTTTTAAATCAAGTTGTTTAAGCGAATATTTTTTGAGAAATTAAATTTCAAATTCAAATTTGTTTAAAAAAATTGTGATTTTTATTTCTTAAGTCGATATTTTTCAAAATTTTACGTAATTAAGTGCTATTTTTGTGTTCAATATTCATTGCGCTCATTTATTTTTAGTCCATTACCGAAAACTAAATGTGAAAATCTATCTTAGTTTTTGGTACTTTTACCAAAATAGCCAGAAAAAGGGTTAAATTATGGATAATTCATGAATACATTAATTTTTTCGGGCTTATTTGGGAAAAGTATCTTTTTAAGTTGGGTTTGTGTGTGAATGGAAATCCACACAAGTGCAGTATGCTGCAAGTTATATATCAATTTATATTGAATAATTTTGAATGAACAACAACAACTTGTGTGTGTTACCACCAAGTGTATAGGCTGGAGTTATAGCTATTTCACGAGTGCCACACCGATCATCAGACTCCTTTAGTGGTGCTTAGTCTGGTTATGCTCGTATTAATTGAAAAACTCTTTGCCGTCATATGGGAGCGAACCATGAACCTTGCGATTCAGAGGCCGATGCACTACACAGCACGCCACTGAAACCACATGGTTAGCTCTATCCCAATGCAGGTTTCGTTGTTTATCAATTGCAACAGCGACTAGCATTTTTATTAACACACACAAGCTTGCTATTGTTCAGTCGGTTTCTTTCGACTGAACAATAGCAAGCTTGTGTGTGTTAATAAAAATGCTAGTCGCTGTTGCAATTGATAAGCAACGAAACCTGCATTGGGATAGAGCTAACCATGTGGTTTCAGTGGCGCGGTGTGTAGTGCATCGGCCTCTGAATCGCAAGGTTCATGGTTCGCTCCCATATGACGGCAAAGAGTTTTTCAATTAATACGAGCATAACCAGACTAAGCACCACTAAAGGAGTCTGATGATCGAGGTGGCACTCGTGAAATAGCTATAACTCCAGCCTATACACTTGGTGGTAACACACACAAGTTGTTGTTGTTCATTCAAAAGTATCTTTTGTTTTTTCTTAATTTCTCAAAAACTAAGAAAGATTTTTACATTTGATTTTCAGAAATGGATTAAAAAATAATGACGGCAATGAATATTGAACACAAAAATAGCCTTAATAACGTAAAATTTTGAAAAATATCGACTTAAGAAAAAAAATCACAATTTTTTTTTTAATTTTGACTTTGAAATTTAATTTCTCAAAAACTATTTGCTTAAACAACTTGATTTAAAAACCAAATGCAAGAATGAAGTATTAACTTTCAAAAAAAATATAGCACATTATTAGATGTGTTTTCGTTGATTTTTAATATTTTTTTTTGCATTTTAAGTCAATTTTTCAGAAACTGCCCCCCCTGCCTCAGGGATGGGAGATACAACTTTCCCCCCATACAATTTTTTTCTTAGAATATACCCAGGAACCACACCCTAAGATATTTCCACTCAGGTGCGGGACACCCTGTATATAAGAAATTATTTTTTAAAAATTGTTCCAACGATTTCAAACTTTTTTTCCATATAAGATGCCATTCTTTTTTTTTCTCCTCAAACTGTCAAGGAGCTGTTTTAGCTAATTTAAATATCGTATTGTGTGCTCCTTAACGTTGTCTCTTTAAATATCCATTTTTTTATATACAATTTTCTTAAGCCCTCAGCGTCTTGAATATAAAAGCAAGTACATATGTACATGCATGCGACCCAGGCGTGCATTTTATTTTCTTGCTATATACGATATACTTATGTATGTGTAAATATATACTAAGGTGGCGCTTATTTTTAAAATTTTAAAACTTAGTATATAATTAAGTACCATAAGGAGTATACAAACAAAATATTTTCAAATTTTGTAAACAATTTTTACCCAACTGCAAATGACAGTTAATATGCATAGTTGTTTTTGGGCATTTGTTTTTATTTTAAATGAGGTAAATATTGTTCAAAAAAATTTTAATTACTTTTTTGTATACTCCTTATGGTACTTAAATATGTGTACCAAGTTCCAAAAAAATGTGCTCCACCCTGGTATATACATATCTTCATTGTACATCTGGTAGACGAATTAGAATTATAGACCTTCTTTGCAATAAAAGAAAGCCCTTCAGCGCTTATTAAAATGGTTCACTGTGGCGTATACGTAATATTATACACAAAACTATAAAACAAGCAAATTGCAGCAATTAGAAGACCAATACCCGAATTGTTAAAGCGATTCAAGGAGAGTGGCAAAAATGTGTGAGGTTTGGTCCAAATGTCCACCATTGTAAAGATTTCGTTTGTGGTGAACATTTGGACCATTTTGCCCATAGTCTTTTGGGGTAAAAGTGATCGAAAACTTACATTGTCAAAATAGTATTGATATACATATATTTTGTTGGAAAGTTTGGAAAAAAAAAAATATTTTACGTGTCAAAATTCATCTCTACATACATTATGTCACTGAGACGAATAAATAAAACAACAAATTTGAGAATTTTTGAAAGTAAGGGTTACACAACTTTTGCCCTCACAGCAGCAAATAAGAGCACACAATTATTCTGCGGTTCGATGTGTGCCCTGTATAGAGAATATTGAATGAGGAGACAATAAATGTTCATCTATACATAGGTATGCATATTTTTACGTTACTATATAAAAATGAAACATTTTTGTTTGTTTGTTTGTACTTATGCAGGGGATAATCTCTGGAATTACTAGACCAATCCTGATAAAGCTAATTTTAAGGTTAAAATCGAGATATTTATATTTTTTCGGGTATTTGTAAGAGTTTTTGATGTTTATATTTTTAACATCTTAAATGTACAGTGAATGGGGTGGTATGGAATTGATGTACATTCTAATGGTAAACAAAATTGTAATAAAAGGTCAACGTCTGGTACCTTCTGAAATATTAAACCACGGGTTGCACTTTTTGATTTTCTTGCTTGCCTTATCACGTACGTGGTTCCCTCTATCAATCCCGCATTTTAAAATGTTGAAATATTTCAAGTAGCTTGTAAGGACAGATTTTTATTGGAATATGCTGACGATGACGGTTTGGGAAAACACTTTGAGAGAATCGCTTGTTTTAAAATGGAGCCTTATATCCGAGAGAATTATTTGTAGTGGTATGTTTGATATTATTATTTTGCTAGCCATCTGAATCGCTCAAGCTGTGGGATCGACTCAAGGTCGATCTTTGTAAGGATTTTCCATACAGTATTCAATAGCAAAATCAGGACATTACACTGCTTTTCATTAATGAAATGTACAATGAAGGGTTGATTGCGATTTATTTTATTTCGAGTAAGAGTACTTACAAAGCACATTAAATTTTAATTATGTATAGAAAGATTATATATTAGGTAATCAACTTATTTATGTAACTGATACTGATATTGATATCAATTATTTCTTTGGAAAAGAATTAAAATTGTGTGCATATGTGTATAGCAAATCTGATGGTGAATTAATTAATTTGATCAAAAAAATATTGACTACTTACCTACAAAATCACAATCCCAGTGTTGGGCAAGATACAAATTACTATAGCTGTCAAACAAATCTTCCTTTTCCGCATTTAAGTCTGTGCAGCATTATGAAGTTATATTTTGAGAAGAAACTTTTTCCATTAAAGCACCCAATACCAGCCCTTATTATATGGGCTAAATCGCCATGAAGAATAAACCACTAAAAAGTATGCCAAGTCAGTAATAAATGTTTCTAGTTTTTCTCTTTTGTTGGTTTTATAGGTTGAGTTCCTTTCTCTGGAGTCGTTGTTGTTGCTGTACCTACTCAATACTCTACACGAAAAGCTGTCAAACAGCGATTTGTGTTTTCATGCAAAATTTATGTAAATTACATTTATGTATTTGAACATACATGTGTACCTGAATCGTCATCGTCAACGAGATACTCAACTTACCTACATGTACTCGTATTACTTCTCCTAAAGTGCGTCGTTGTTGTCGATTTAAATGCCTTCGCTTATCACCACCGTCGTCGTACCACACCGCCGCTACAAGCAACCATACTATTGCTTTGTGTCCCTTTTTATTTATTTTTTTTTTTTTTTTCAGAAAAAAACGACGTGCGGTTTTCCCTACTACCTTTCCCCTTTCGTGGCCTTAATTCTAATGGCCTCCTTTATTGACTCCACGCGCCCTGTTTGTTTCAAAAGCGAAAGAAAAACTGGACGCAAACAAGTTGTGCAACAGAAAAAGACTTTGTTTATTATTAGATGCGTTCATTGCACTCAATGTAATGATTTCCATTTTGTCGAGTACAGTGGCACAAAAATCTCAATAAAAAAACAGTATTTTTTATATATTTTACAACTTTTTATTCCTTTTTTTTTGTTGTTGAATTCTTTATTTTTTTTGAGTTCAACACTAAAGTAAGGACCTGATAGCTTAGGTAAGAAATTCAAAAATAAAAAATTCACGAGAAAGTTATCTTAGTGTTTTTTTTTTATTCTTGTTGGTATGAAAGTACTATAAAATAAGGAAGCTGATGTGCCTCTGTTAAACATTTTCTTTGAGTTATGTATATGAAGTTGAGTAAATGCTTCTAATTAAAAACTTTGTTGCTTTTTTACTTCTTCCATGAGATACGCAATACAAGACAACGTGAAATAATTGATAAGTGTCCACACATCCTTAAGCAGCAGCTTTTGTAAGGATATTGATGAATCTGGAAAGAAAAATGTAGATAAATTAATATTGTTTTTATTGTGTTGCGTTATATACACACACGGAAAAAAGTATCGACACAGTTGCAACTAATAAGATTAAATTAGTGTATAAAAATAAATACAAAGTATTTTAATAAATTTGTTTTTACATAATTTATTTTAATTTGTTTTCTATTAGATAACATTAATAAAATCACTTTCCAGTTGATTAAACAAACACAAATTAGAAAACACTTGTAAAAATACAATTTAAGAAGGAAAAAAGTATTGGCACAGTTCAGGATTAACCCAAAATATGCACTTAAATGCCAGATGAAATAATTCTTCCGTAATAGTTTGGCATCACTTTGTTGTTGATGACTTCTTTAAGCATGTTTTGTATCGAAAAAAACTGTTTTTTTAGTAACCTGTTGGCCAATCATACTCCATTTATGTTTAATCACCGTTTTTAAGTGATTTTTATAGGTAAAAGCGTGTTTTCTAGTTCGTTTTTCCAGCACGTCCCACAGATATTCAATAGGATTCATGCCTGGTGATTGTGGTGGTGTCTCTAAAGTATGTGGAGTGTTTTATAAGAGCCATTCTTATACTTTATGTGCAGTTTGTTTGGGGTCATTATCTAGCTGGAACTAAAAATTGCCAGTAAACCCCAATTTGTTTGCACTTTTCCCAATATTTTCATTGAGAATATTCAAAAGGATCATCTTATCCATAATGCTCTCTATGAATACCAACTCTCCTATTGCAGATGCGCCATATATCCCCAAACCAGCACTCCCGCACCTCAATATATCACTCCCGGATCCCAAGACATAACTTAAAGAAAAAAAGCCAAACGTTTGGATCTCTAAAAAGCTTATGTTAACATGGCCAAGACTTTTGGAACAAGATTATTTTGTCAGAAGAAAGCAAATTTAATATTTTTCGAAATATGGCTGGGAATAATATTGGAAAAAACCAAACACTGCGTTGCAGAAAGAAATCATGCTTCCGAGAGAAATACACATACTGAGGTTGGATAGTCCTGGTCTATGTTTGACAAACATCTGGAGTAGGGGAGTTGGTATTCATAGATGGCATTATGGATAAGATGATCCTTTTGAATATTCTCAATGAAAATATTGGGGTTTACTGGCAATTTTTAGTTCCAGCTAGATAATGACCCCAAACAAACTGCACATAAAGTATAAGAATGGCTCTTATAAAACACTCCATATACTTTAGAGACACCACCACAATCACCAGGCATGAATCCTATTGAATATCTGTGGGACGTGCTGGAAAAACGAACTAGAAAACACGCTTTTACCTATAAAAATCACTTAAAAACGGTGATTAAACATAAATGGAGTATGATTGGCCAACAGGTTACTAAAAAAACAGTTTTTTTCGATACAAAACATGCTTAAAGAAGTCATCAACAACAAAGTGATGCCAAACTATTACGGAAGAATTATTTCATCTGGCATTTAAGTGCATATTTTGGGTTAATCCTGAACTGTGCCAATACTTTTTTCCTTCTTAAATTGTATTTTTACAAGTGTTTTCTAATTTGTGTTTGTTTAATCAACTGGAAAGTGATTTTATTAATGTTATCTAATAGAAAACAAATAAAAATAAATTATGTAAAAAAAAAATTACTAAAATACTTTATATTTATTTGTATACACTAATTTTATCTAATTAGTTGCAACTGTGCCAATACTTTTTTCCGTATTGTAGGTACTTTATGAGTGATTATCAAGAAATGTGGAGATGAATTTAGCTTTGTAAAACATCTGTGAGTAGTACAATAGTAGGTTCCTACTAATTAATATTTAAAAAAGTGAGATTGGGGGGATATTGTGCTGTATTATGTAGTATTCGAATGGTATATACCAATATACCGAGAGAGTGTGAATCAACAAGAAAAAAACATTAAATATTCATGCGATTATGGAATCTGTGTAGAATTCTTCCCTTACACCGCACCTCCACTAGCAATTTTTATTTCTATCTTTATTTCAGCAATGATTGCGGAAATTTGTATTGCTACATTAAGTGGGCAAATTATGGCATGAAATCTTATTTTTATTCAGGTTGATGCGGAGCAAACAGCACTTGTATATATCACTTGTATATATATACAACTTAATAGAGACAGACAAAGTTCCCCGCCTGGAACTCCAATTCAAACTCCCAACCCTGCATGTACATACAAGGTTAGAATCGGCTGACTGTCACTCGAACTGACATGAAACGTCAAATTATTTCTTCATTTATTGCCACAGAGATGGTAAGAAAAAATTACTGAAATTGATTTCACGAAATAATTTCTTTCATGAAATGTATGGTCTGCATTGGAAATTTCAATTGCATACCTGATTTTTAGAAATGAACTATTGCGTGTGCAGGCGTAGGGTTAGGAGACACATTCATACCAAACTAATGCATTTACCTACATAGGTAGGTCCTGATATTTTCAGCCAACAACGTTTGTGTGTGAAAAGTGGATGATCCAAGTTGTTATTGTTTATCTGACAAAAGTGGATTTAGAAATTGGGATGAATGACTATTTAACAAAAATTCCAAATTTGTTCTCCCGGGGAATGAGCCACTTTTCATATCGACCCCCTTTAGCCAGAAACATGAATGTGCAAAAATGAAAATATTGCAATATCTCTTTCGAAAGTTTTACAAAATGAAAACCGAGTTTTAAATCACCTGATGGCTAAACTGATATTTTAAAATATTATATTTCCTTCTATATACGCACATTAACAGTATACGTGGAATGCCAATAAACTTGCAACCTTGGGAAAAATAAATTTGTGTTTTTTTGAAAATTTTAATATTTAAAATATATTTTAAGGAACCAGGACTTTAAACCACTTTGAATAGTAGCTAAAATCCACACAAGTGCAGTGCATGCTGCGAATTACACATCAATTTATATTGAATAATTTTGAATGAACAACAACAACTTGTGTGTGTTACCACCAAGTATATATAGGCTGAAGTTATAGCTATTTCACAAGTGCCACCCCGATCATCAGACTCCTTTAGTGGTGCTTAGTCTGGTTATTAATTGAAAAACTCTTTGCCGTCATTTGGGAACGAACCATCAACCTTGCAATTCAGAGGCCGATGCACTACAAACCCCGCCACCGAGTCCACATGTTTAGCTAAATCCCATTGCAGGTTTCGTTGTTTATCAATTGCAACAGCGAATAGCATTTTTATTAACACACACAAGCTTGCTATTGTTCAGTCTGTTTCTTTGCTTGTTTGTTGGCATACGAATCGGTGCATGGGGAAAAAGAAAGAAACCGACTGAATAATAGCAAGCCTGTGTGGTTTTTTTTCTTTCGAGAACTGAAATGAAATAGAAAAAAATATGTTAATAAAGTCATTTAAGTATATTTTGATTGAAAAAAAAATTAATTTTTATTTATAAAACAATTATTTTACCTGAATGTAAATACATGCATTTGTTATGGCGGCCAGTTCTTAATGTGGTTATCCAGTTGTTTTTATTTGCCACCAGGTATCGCATTTTGACTTTTCTAGTCGTCAATTCAAACATACGTGTAGTGGTCTCATTCAAGATAAAAAGAAAACTTAGCACGGCTGGTTCCGCTATACTGAACATTTATTTCATCTGACGGGTTTTCGATGTATGTATTTGCTTGCCACACAAACGGTTGCAGGCACAGCCATTCATATTAAATCTTCTTCGCAGTGGATCACCGCTCCATGATTCTGAAATCATTTATATTATATCCGAAAATTATTGATTACATCATTCCTCCTAAGAAGACTTAAGCCAGTTTATTCACAGTTTATCTTCTTTAATCAATGATTTATTATGACTGGTAAATCATCGATGCGGTCTGTAACCAAAATTTTAACCAATGAATCCATAGTTGGATTTTGTAATCATCGAAATCGCTATTCAGTAGATTTAATAATGACAACCTACTTAGGTCATATTAAAAACTTCAATTGATGTGAACAATCTGGTCCTTACGTGCCCTGCCCAGGGTCAGGGTATTCTCGAAGTTTCTGAAGTCTTACCAGATTTATTAACAATTTATTGTAGAATATGGGCTTTACAATCTTACAATTATTTAATTGAGAACTTAAAAAAAATAGTACGGTATTTTATATAAAACATTAACAGGAATAGACTAAGTCCACGAGATTTTGTTTGAAGTAGTGGACCTTAGGAATATTGGTAGGAATCTAATCCCAGCCAAGGGCGTTTCAATTGAGGCAGTGAGTAACTAAATTGCAAGAAGAGGTTAGGAATACCCAAGAGAACAACAAGAGAGCCCACACTCGCTACTTACTTAATGTATTCCAGTATAAAGCCAAACCAAAAGAGTTACAAGTGTGCCTGCTACTTGCTTAAAAACAAGAGGGCAGTATTGGTAGGCATCTTATTCCAGCCATAGGCTAACCCAAGAGATCAATAAGCAAACTTAAAAGTAAGAGGCTGCTGTACGAAAATTCTACAAAAAAGATTATTACACTTTTTTGTAACAGATTTTGGAGACAAAATTTGGTTATGTAGAAGTAAAATAGACGTATAGAAAAGATGTCATTAAAAATAGCTGTGATATCAAATTTTTTTGTTTGTTCAAGCTTATTTTTAATCAATATTTAAATAATTTTATGTCAGAAATACCTTTCTAAAATATTATACAGTTCAATTTAATTAAAAAACAGTTCCAATGTGCTTCGTGTCTACCTTTATACATGAATGAACAAAGAGAACTAATTAAGGCACACGATTATGTGGAGCAACAATTGTCAGAATGACTTGATTGATTTAACATCCAGTTGGAGTAGGAATCCTTCATCTAAACCCTCTTTTTGCTAAAGGTGCATGCTTGATACACACTCATCAAAGTAAAGGGCCGTTTTACAATCAAACTAAGACTCAAGTAATGGAAAACTCAATATGAAGCTTTAAGTTTAAACATCAATTTAAAACCACTTTGAGTTCAGTTCAAGAAATACATAATGTATTATGATTTAGAAAAACGGTTCTTCAAACCCGTCGAATGATGTACCCAGACCCACTCTGTTCTATGTCATTTAAGTATACAAAGTTATACCAAAAATCCATTTTATGCAGCTGATTTGCCTTTGGCTATGATATTTACAAAGAAATATTCACTTAACGAATTAATATTATTTCTGCGGCTTCTTCTATATAAAAAGGAATAAAGGAAAAATGTTCTAATTGCTTGGAAATCACTTTGGCTCTGCGACTGGTTTTAATCAGATTTATATGCCTTCATGCATCATCGTCATTATACACCGTTAAGGGCTGGTGATGGCAAAGAGAAGCAGAGTAATTCCATGAGCCATAACTCCATGATAGCTATTGCATGGCACAATAAATGACATGGCTTTGTATAAGAAAATCAACACCCGGAGTTAATGTTCTTTTGTTAATATTACACTCTGTAGACATCGTGTGTGGATGTTGAGTTGTTGGTATTTTGAGTTATAGTTGTTGCAATTATATTTTTTAACCACGTGAAACCCGATATTGCCCATGGCAGCAGAAAGGTGTTATTGTAGTTATGACTACTGGCTGTTGGCATCTATCCGATTTGATTGTACCTACATATACATACATAAGCTACCCCATACTAAAATAGCAATTTCTTTTACATGGAGGCTTAAACGCTGATTGCTGGATCAGACTTCTTAAATTACGCATTTACAAATTTCATGAAGCACCATGAACTCCATGATATGCAAAGGACTTTATTGAAAGACAAGGCCTTCCAGTTTTTTGCTACCCTCATTTGTATAAAAATCAGAGATAAAACAATGCTTCAGCATCATCTAGCTGCTGTCTGTCTTGAGTTGTCAGTTTGTAATGCTATGCTTTATTCGTTCTTTAAAGTCGGAGTTATGTACGTATGTATCTTATTTTACTCTCTATAGTTTTTATCTTAAGACAGGGTAATGAGGTTTTATTGCCGTATCTACCTTAAAAGAGAAAGTCAATAGATCTACATAATATTAAAACATAATGTATTATTATGCGTTTCAAAGATATATATTTTTGGGGGTTTCAATCAAATCTATAAATACTGATTGAGAGGTTCAACGAAGTGGGTTTCATCCTACCATCCCAAATGTGGCCATCATTAAATTATAATAGTTTTTTTTACTTGCAAAAAAGATACTATGAGGCAAGTTTTGGATTCGTGCAAAAAAAAATTGAGATAACGATCAAACATGACATAACGATGATAGAGAACACCAAAAAAGTGGGTGGCATAGTTCTGTCTGCCTGTCTGTCTGTCTGTTCGTCTACAGCCTAAACGATTGGATCGATTTTCTTCAAACTTGGTACAAAGTGGTCTTCGGTGATTCTGCCGAAACTTTTTTCATTTTATTTTTAAAACCAAAAATAACGGTACCTACCATACAATTTTTCTTAGCAATTTTACATAATCATTTTTTTTTTCAAAAACGACTCGACAACTTTCCTAAAAAAATCAAATAAATTGCTTTCAGTAAAGGCTTCCTTTGGGTGAGAAACCATTTTTCAAAAAATTGTTATTAATGGTATCTCCCAAAGAAACATTTTTTAATTTTCGATTTTCTTCAAAATGGTAAGACTGATTTCATTTCAATAATTTTTTTTAATAAAGAAGCTTTCAAAAAATATAAGTCGTATTTCGTACCAAAATTTTTGGAAAAATATTTTTTGAATTTTTAAGAAATGTTTCAAAATTTTTTTTTTTTGGAAATCGAATATTTCGAAAACGACATTGTCAATTTTTTCTTTAACTCGATACTTAAGAGTTTTTTAACACTTTATATAATATTTTTAGAAAAAAATTACTTTTATGCAAAAATAACGGTACCTTACATACAAAAGTTAAAAATCCGTAAAGAACAATATTTTTTGTTCTCAAAAACGGCTCAATCAATCAACGGCTCAGTTTAATCTACTATAAAAAATTGTAAAATTTTACACTCAGCAACTATTAGTAGTACCTCTTACAGAATGTTTTTTTTTATTTTGAATTTTCTCATCAGCAGCTGAACGGATTCTGATTAATTTTTTATATAAAAATTTCAAAAATAATTTTTCATATCAAAATTTTCAAAAAAGCAATTTTTGAATTTTTAATTTATTTTTTTGAAAATTCTGTATCTCGAAAATGGGTTGAGAATTTTTTTTAAATGTTATATTTTATGCACATAAATAAAATCTAAGGATTTGCATACCAAAATGTTTCCTTAAAAATGTTTTAAGAATTTTATATATTAAAAATTAATTTTTTTAAAAAATCGCTCGAAATTTAAATTTTTTTCCATACAATTATATTTAATCAAGAATTAATTTATATATCGTATTCCATGCTTCTGAACATTTATCGCTCATAATTTTCATGTTTTTATATACAATTTTCTTAAACCCTCAGCATCTTGAACGTGCGACCCAGTCGTGCATTTTATTTTTTGTTCAAAATGAGTATTTATTTATTTATTTGTCTATAAGTACAAAAACTTTCTTAGACTTTAACAATTTGTTGCTTAAAAACTAAATAATAATGAATAAATTATATAACTTACGGAAAATTGAAAAACAGATATGTAAATAAACATGAATAAAAAATAAATAATTATCTTTCGATTTTTTAACACATCTTTGGACCAATCAAGATCGATTACATCGGCATATTTATTGAAAAAGTGGCAAGCTTTAGTTACTGGTTCATTATTACCGTAATTGGTTGAATGCTGAGGGATAGAGAAAAAGTGGTTAACCCGTGGTCTTAAACAACGAGCTGGAGTGTTAAGCTTAAACAAAAATTGCAATTCCGGACAATCGATATGACCAGTTATGACATCACGAGCAAATGAGATCAAAAAGTAAACTCTTCTGGCCTCAAGACTTTTCAAGTCAATTAATATACATCTATCTTTATACGACGGCAAGGGTAAAGTCCAATTTAGATGTCTAAGCGAAAATCGTGTAAAGCGTTTTTGAATTTTTTCAATTCTAATCGAAGCATTTTTGTAAAATGGCGACCAAACAACGGAGCAATATTCTAAAACAGGACGAACAAAACTTACAAAAAGGGACTTCAGCGTGAAAGGACATTTAAAGTCTTTGGAATTTCTTATCAGGAAACCAAGCATGGAGTTGCCTTTAGAGACAATGTAATCCACATGCATCTTGAAATCTAATTTAGAGTCAAATATTACTCCTAAATCTTTATGGTTACAAACTCTCTTTAGCTCATTGCTTGAAATTTTGTAACTATAAATTATTGGAAAAGACGATCTTGAAAAGGAAAGAATACTACATTTATTGATATTAAGAGATAGGTCATTCAAAGTACACCATTCAAAAATTGTATCTAAGTCTTCTTGAAGCTGAATGCAATCAGCAAAAGATTTTATTTTCCTGAATATTTTAGCATCATCTGCAAAGATCAAACAAGAGGAATAGGATATGAAAAAGGGCAAGTCATTAATAAAAAGTAAGAACAGGAGTGGTCCAAGATGACTGCCTTGGGGAACACCCGAGCTATTCAATATTTTCTTAGATTTCTCTGGACCAATTTTGACATATTGAACGCGATTTGTCAGATAACTTTTCAACCAGTTCAACAAATGACCATGAAAACCTAAAGATTCCAGTTTTTTCAACAGAATTTTATGGTTCACTCTGTCAAACGCTTTGGAAAAGTCCGTGTAAATAACATCAACTTGATTTCCTTTTTCCATATTATTAACACAGAAATTTGTAAATAAAGTGAGATTAGTTGCGGTTGACTTACCACTTACAAATCCGTGTTGAAAAGGTGATATATACTTTTTTACAACTTCATACATCCTATTTTTAACAAGTGATTCAAAAATTTTAGGGATCAACTGTAGTTTGGCAATAGGCCTATAGTTTTCAACACATTGCTTTGGTCCCGATTTATAAATTGGGGTAATGTAGGAGCTCTTCCAACAATCAAGAAAAACACCCTTTTTTAAAGACAAATTAAAAATATTTAGCAGTGGTTTTACTAGATTTGATCTGCAGTTTCTTAAGAATACTGCGGGAATGTTATCAGGAGGCATGCTCAAACTGTTTTTCAAACTGCTTAATTCAGAGAAGACCTCGTCTTCCGATAGACAAATAATAGAAATGTCCAAATGAGTTAAAGAAGAGCTCATAGAGTTAAACGCAAAATCATTATTGCCTAGTTTAAAATTTGATTGAAAGAAAGAGGCGAAAAAATCACAAATATTTTTAAGATCACTACTTACAATTCCGTTGTAGCTCATAGCAGAAGGAATTCCAAAGGATTTCCTTTTAGAATTAATGAACTGCCAGAAGCACTTTGAGTTAGTTTTAATTCTAGACTCAATGGACCAAACATACTGTCTATGCAAAAAGCTTTTCAAATATTCATACTCCCGGCGTAAACGACAATATTCACTTCGACAACTTGTGTCTTTTTTACTTTTGCTCTGCATTTTTAACATTGCATTTTTTAGTCGCGATAAACTCTTGCAAAACCAAGCAGGTTTACTACTTTTCTTTATCCGTTTAACAGGCACAAATTTGGAAAAAACACCATACAGAACGTTAAGAAAATTAACATAGTTACCAGAAACATCATCGTAACATAAAATCAATGTCCAGTTAATATTACTTAGATAATTATTAATGCCAATGTAATCTGCCCTATTGAAATCATAACTAAAGTTAATATATTGATCATTACAATTAATCTTATTATAAGCTATAAAATCTAAAGAAATATTCAGAGCATTATGGTGAACATCATTTTTATCATTATTTAAAAGTGGAAAATCATCTTTAGACAAAGATACACTTAAGTCCTCATGAACAAAAACTAAATCTAAAATTCTTCCAAGTGTATTAAAAACATTGTTAACTTGTAAACAGTTTAAAGCAGACATAGTGTCTAAAATTAAGGAATCATTTTCGCTTATGACATTAAAAGGAAGTAAAGTCTTATCATCATCTGAATAAACCCACTTTACCGTACTCAAATTAAAATCTCCTAAAACTACAACATATGAGTTAGAATTTAATTCGCTAACGATGGATTGAATATTTTTAATATGTGAAGCATAAATATCTAAACTTGACTTTGGTGGAATATATGATACAAAAAAATAAATACTTATTGGATTGCAATTATAGTAAGAAGTATAAGGAAATTCAATGCTTACACATATTTGTTCGATCAAACCTGAAGAATCGGAAAGAGATATTTGCCTACTCTTAAAACTAGACTTAACAGCCATCAGTACTCCTCCTCCTCTTGTTAATTGAGTGCAAATGAAATCCCGGTCTCTTCTATAAACATTATACTGGTCATTGCACAATTCAGCATTGGAAATGTCATCACTCAACCAGGTCTCCGTAAGTGCAATGATATCATATGGGCAATCAATAAGAGCAGTATAAAAACTACCAAGTTTCGTTCTCATTCCACCCAGTGTCCCCAGACTTTCATAACCTTTTTCCCCTGTATTTATCAGCAAACCCAATTTTGTTCCCCTAATCTCAAATAAAAATCCCCTTTTTTTCCCCTAAATAAAATTTTCATGAATATGCATAAAAACAAAAATAACAATTACTGAAATAAATCAGCCAAGTAGAAGACTTAGCATTGAGGATTGGACTTATTGAATTATTGGCCCCGGGCAAGAAACTTCCAGCTTAATGATCAGGAATTCTAATCTTGTTGGATATAGTTTACAGTGGATTTTCGTTGAAAAATTCATGTTGAACTGAACTTAATACAAATTGCGTATGACAAAGCCCTCACTGATGAGTCCAAGTGGGTAAGCCGGACGAAACGCCAATTTGTAGGACTAAAGGCCATACAAAGCTATTTTGAAAAAATAAAAATTATTTCTTAACAGTTTTAATTTTAGTAATAACCTTAAAGTAACATAGAAACATTAGTAATATTTGTACATTGTATGTGTAGGTACCTACTAGAAATAATTTCCTTTATTATAAAAAATAGTTAAGAACCAAAAACTTAATATCTTCATTTAAAAAATGCTCGAACAGCTGAAGTTGATGCTGCAATTTCTTTTTCCTCCTGACATAGCAAGTCTTTGAATTCAGGCAATAATTCCCATTGCTTCAAATTTCTATTTCTGAATTTTAACTTCGAAACGAAGGAAAACCTACAGAAACTCAACACTTGTAAATGGGACATTACATGGGTTATTAACTTGCGAGACTAAAATTTAGAAGAGAATGTTTAGATTTAACTTTTTCTTTTTGAATGAAGTTTGAAAATATTTTATAATGAGAATACGTTTGAATATTTAATTTTTATAAAAAATGTATTTAAAATGCTTCATTTAATAAGTTTGTCCTTTATGAATTTTTTCCCCTTTTTTGAGCTTGTCCCTCGATTTCCCCTTTTTCATTATAAAATCAGCAAAAGTGGTGCTTTTCCCCTCAATCTGGGAACCCTGATTCCACCCACATTATGATAATAAAGAGCCAGAGCTTTAGAACTACGATCAACGGGAGCAGCAGCAGCACGAACAGCATCATCAATATCAGCAACAACAACGTCAGCAGCAAACGATTCATGGGCAATAGAAACAGGTTTTGTGGTTGAGTTACAATCATCGGGAGCAGCAGCAGCACGAACAGCATCAACAACATCAACAATATCAGCAACAACAACGTCAGCAGCAAATATTTCATGGGTAATGGAAACCGGTTTTGTGGTTGAATTTTTTATAGAGAATTTATCGGTGGTGGTGGCTGTGGTATTGTTAGCACTTCGTTTTTTGGAATTTGAATAAAATCTCTTACACGAACACCAATAGGCCAAATAGAGGCGTGCATAATTTTTTCAATGTATATTTCAGGAACTGCTGCTTTGAAGTTTAGAAAAGAGAGATTTGTTATGTCTGTACCTCTCTTAACTAGCATAATAACTTTTATAAGGTTAGGTGAAATTTCAAGCACATCGGCAATGTATGTAGCGAGTGAGTCTTCTGATGGTTTGGTGCCTAAATGGGAAAAATGCAACCATTTCGCTTTAGGAACCGAAACACTGCAAGTAATGTAGAAGAGCTGTTTCCAATTATGCCTCTACGAAGAGGCTTTTCATTTTGGCGGTCGAGGATTAAGATGGGGGAAGGGGTAATGGCTTCCACTTGTTCAGTGTCAGTGTTGTTGGTTACACCATTACACTCTTGACTGGTTCCAGAGGAATAATTGTTGTTCTCTTCGGAACCGGTGCAATTATTAACATGAACTGCAACTTTTTTAGATTTATTTGAGTTTTTATTTGGGATTTTATTCGATGCACTGTTTATTGATGTTTTTTGAGTTTTGTTAAGACAATTTACTTGTTCTTTAAGGTCTTTAAACTCGGTTGTTATCTTATCAAGTTTATCGAAAAAAACATTAACAATTTGACGTGATACAGTACACGAATTACATCGCCACATCATGTTTGCATCGGCGACCAGAACTTTAAAACTCGCTTCGGATATACCGGCACATTTTTTATGATATTTATTTTTACAAAAGTATTCACATTCAACATAGTTAGAATCAGATACTTCTGCACAACAAGATCCACATAAATTAGATGACATTTTGGCAAGGTTTATAGCAATAGACACAAATAAGAAATTAATTCAAGAGCTTAACAGAAGACGTCTGACCGCTTTAAGCTTAACGAATCGAATGATGAAGTATTAAGCATTTCAAACTGACTACCGAATATTCATGTGTGTTGATGAGAACCAAAATACTTCGCATGACTAAATTTAGTTTTTAAATATGTACCTTTTTAATGGAAATATAAATATAATTTTACTTCAAAACATTACAAAAAGATTTAATCTATGATTTTATAGATAAAATATTGTTTTCTAAATACCTACTATCAATTAAAAGTTATTTAGCAATTAAATTTGGCTATGAAACATTTTCCGATACAATAGAAAATTAATTAAGTTATCATTATGATTATTGACATGTATTTTGATTCGGTTTTAATTTTTATTGCTCAAATATGCATCAATAAATAGGGTTATTAAAGTGAAGGTTTTATACGAAATGAAGTATTCAAATGTTTAAATACCAAGAAAAACATTACTTATTTAATCATAATAAATTTATTATAATGTCATGTATATATTGTATGCATTTTTGAATCTGAAATAAGCTGCTAATGATGAAATAGAGTCAGGGAAACTGGGATAAATTGGCACCATACAAATGTACTGAAAACTAATGCAAAAATGTTGTACTGTTTTTTGGTAAGTTATCACTGTGCGACACAGAAAAAATACCTAAACTGTCACCTAGTTAAAGTTGTAGGTCCTTTTGAGCTGAAAGAGATGGTGTACTTCAAAATTTCAATATACCCCCAAAATCACATTTTACGGCCAAAAAGCCGTTATTTTGTACTTTTTGAGTATATTAGCCTCTTTGCTTTTTAAGAAGATGAGAAAAAAACTTTTCGACCATGTCGCATGTCTTGCTCAAAAAGAAATTCATGAAGTTTTAGTCAAAAGAATTTCGAACTTTGCGTTTTTATCTCATTTTATCAAGTTTAAGTACAATTTTATATACTATACGATTTTAAAACTTTTTTTGCTGTCAATATTTCAAAAGCTTATTCAATTTCAAATAAGGTGAACTTTATTTGAACACAGTACACAAATTAATGGTAATAATATCATTAGAGTTTTGACTTTTGTTCAGTCAATATTTATTTTTGTGTTTACGTGTATTATTTCCTCACGTTCATAGCCATTTTTTTATTTCTGACAAATTAAATTTTAATTTGTTGCTGTGTTTACGTGTATTTATGTCATCACGTTCACAGCCATTTTTTTATTTCCGACAATTTCAATTTTGACAATCTCCGGAATTACCTTCTTTTGGTGTAATGTGTTATTTGAAAGAAAAATATTTAAATTTGTCTGAGTTATTCAAATTTTAAGGTTTTAAGATATTTTGCCAAAATTTCCAAAACCATCATGCAGAAAGTGTTTGAAAATTGTATGAAAGTACATTCTTCTTTCTAATGTGACAATCTGCTTGAAAAAAAAAATAATAACGGGGTAGAGGCGTCCGTGGTCTATATATGACTTTGACATACAATTTAGAAGTTAAAGTGAATATTAAGCATTAAGTAGTGCGTATAATGCTTCTTAAAACTCTTGATCTATAGCATTCGCAAATTAAATTAACCAAATCGCAAATAGGTTTAACCAAAACGCAAATAGGTTTCACCCAAGCGCAAATAGATTTAACCCAAACGCAAATAGAATTAACCCGATCGCAATTCGAATTAAACAAAACGCAAATATAGTTAAACTATACGCACATAATTTAAACTATTAACAAATAATTTTAACCAAAACGCAAATTGAATTAACCTAAGCTTGAATTATTGATCCACCTGTACTTTTTGGGTCTAATGGATTTTAGTATTATCCATAATTGTTAAAAAACATTATTAAAGGATTGGCCTTTTATTTTTTCGGTAAGTTCTCTGAAAAATGCGCAGAACTAGTAGAATTTACAATTGGGGTTTTGCCAAAAACTATTCATAATATGTCATAAGCCTTCCATTTATTCACCACATAGCTGGAACAACAAATTGAGCCTGGGTTAATTCAATTTGCGTTTTGGTTAAAATGATTTGTTAATAGTTTAAATTATTTGCGTATAGTTTAACTATATTTGCGTTTTGTTTATTTCGAATTGCGATTGGGTTAATTCTATTTGCGTTTGGGTTAAATCTATTTGCGCTTGGGTGAAACTTATTTGCGTTTAGGTTAAACCTATTTGCGATTTGGTTAATTTAATTTGCGAATGCTATATGTTCAAGTCTCAGTGACAGCATAAGTTTTTTAATTAAAAATGAAAATAATAGAAAGAACTGAACATCCTCTAAAGGAGTCTGATGAACGGCTTTGCACCAATAAAATAGCTATGTATAACTCTAGCTTAAGGAAAATTTAGTGTTGGCTCCCTCACGTGAGTGAGTGAGAACCAAGTAGCTTTATGACAGCAAAAATAAGTTTTGCTTCATGTGGTTTAAGGCTAGACAATTGACAATGAGACAGTTGTTTCAACTTAAAAACACAACGCTAGTCACTGGTATGATCCGAAATTCATTTGTATCGAATGATCAATTAACTTAAAATAATTATGAAAAAAAGGGTGTTCATAACCCTTAAGCTTTAGATTTATACTGTCTGATGAAAGGTATAGCATTATTTACCATACCATCAAAATCAATCAACTGCTATTAATAAATAAATCTTAGCCATCAGCTGACCAATGAATAAGGAGAACAATTCCGCCAGGATTTAGGAGCGATTAATAATAACAAATGAAATAAATAAAAATAAATAAATAGTTTTCAAGGAAAGAGCATTACAAACATGCTGCCATGAATGAATACGTAAAATCAAAAAACGTTTTTAGGTTATAAAGATTCTCAAGTCATATCCCGAAATAATGTTCAATACTTTTTTTTGTACTGTAAATTAAAAGAATAATTGCATTCATTTTGAAGACACTTTTGGAGTCATTACTTTTTTTACCCCTCATCACATACTCCAATATAGAATCCACTTTAGTATTGCATGAGAACTCACACAAAAAATTGATGAAATCTTAAAATCTTCTTAAATCAATTCATTTTTGGAAGATTTATCAAATACAAATAGAATTCTAGTAACCGTCCTTTCTTGCAATTAAAAAAGCTATTTGGTATAATTAAAATGATGCACTGTGGCGTATACGTGTTTTTTATCGAAAATATAAAACAGCAACAGAGCAACAATATCAATTTTTTTAAGCATTAGATTTGGTACTAGATTGATCAAAAACATTCAAATAGGTTGTCAAACTGGTGGTGATGAAAAAAATAATTGTTGAAAAGGTAAAGCTCAAGGAATTTAAATTGCATTTTTCGAAGGACAAAATTTTTATTTATGTAATCTGTTTGAGTAAGCCTTCTCATTATAGAAACAATTTTTTGGCGTTCTTTTGGTAAGATTCACCATCTTGAAAACAAATTGGTTGTATTTTAATTGAACAACTCCTTGAAATTTCGTCGGCTTAAAGTGAAAAGCAGCTAACTCCACATTTGTTTGAACAGTGTAGACCACTTCAAAAACTGGTAAAACATGCAAAATTTAACAAACCTTTTCAATTTCACTGAATTTAGCAATAACGAGTAATATTTTAAGCCTACTTGCACTCGGGGTCCCCTTATAGGAAAAATATTTCATATTCATTAACTATGCCCTATTTATCAGCAAATTTATTTAAGTAATAGAATGCAGCTTTAATAAGCATTTATGTCAAAGCACAAAACCTGGCAGCTTAAAACTTATTAATGTCACAAAATTAAAGTGAAATAACATTATGTTAACCTGTAGTTAAAAATGAAACTGACACTATAAAGTTATAACATGAAATGCCAAATACAATTTAATATGAATGTTAGTTACTGTATTTGAAAATAATTAGCTTGTAATACATATAATGAATTAATGAATTAATTTATCTCTCATTTCAGAACGTTGTGATTCTTTCAGCAATATAAACAAATAATCAAGAGCTTGACTATTTCTTTCTTACGAAAAGATGGGAGAAATTGAAATTTTTATTCACTTGGGTTTTTTTTACTTAATTATTTTACAAATAAGGACTTCACAATTTGCATTTTAATTTTTTCTAAAATACAAAAAACTGCAAATTTGGAGCATTACTGCAAGTTTCTAGCTTAAGCTCCACGCTGTGCAGAAAACGGCTGTCATGCTTACTTCCAGATAACAACTGTGAAAAGTTAATTTTCTATTTTTTTTTCACATAGGGATTTTAAAATTTGAACCTTGATCTTTTTTTAAATACAAAATAGTACTTTGCCTTTAAGCTGTTAAAAATGCAAGAAAAATAGTAAGGCCAGTTTGTTGCTATTTCCTATGTTAAATTCACTAAAACTATTTTTAATAATTTTAAATGAACAACGACAACTTGTGTGTGCTACCGCTAAATGTATAGGCTACAGTTATATGCACTTGGTGAAAGCACACACAAGTTGTTGTTTTTCATTCAAAATAATTCAATATAAATTGATATGTAATTCGCAGCAGGCACTGCACTTGTGTGGATCTCCATTTACATACAAAAACCCCATTTAATTTGTAAGAAAAAAAAATTTTTTTTATTAAAAGTAGTCGAACTTGTGGCGACAATCAACAAAAGTTTGTTGGACTATGTGTATCGTAGAGGACTTTAAAACTCTAAGATTTCATTTGATACCCTACCTGTAGAAGTTCCCATTGGTAAAAGTAGATACCTGCCTACTAAGCCAAAAATAAAACTTGAAAAGTAGATTTTCTAACCAAAACAACCAAGAAAACCAACCAGTGGCTTCATTAATTTTCGGGACTAAACCTTTCGGTTGGCACTCTTGCCGATACTCGCGATAAAGTCGGTTATCTAAAGGTTGCCCCCAGAGTAGGTAACACTCAAATTTACAGCTGCATCATTATTTTACTATAATTAATGACAGAAGAAAAAGATCAAATAATTTGATACTGACAATGACATATCATAAATGACTGCAAGAAGTGAGTACCATTGAATTATTAAATTATTTAAAATAAAACTCCATCGTCATTTTTTTATGTAGATTAAAATTCATAACAAATATTTCACTGGAACTTTTAAATGAAGATAGACTGTCACTTTTATGTAACTTGAAAAAGCGTAAGTCATGACACATTATCATACAAAATACAACGTGACTGCAACTAGCTAGAAACGAAACAAAAAATATTTCCAAAAAAAAATTTTTACGTACTAACTTACTTACATATTCCGCCAAATGCCACCACACACAGCTCCGTTTTCCAGATCTATCTCCACCCTCCTCATCTTTATCCTTCCTTTATTTTGCATTTTGTGCAAAAAGTTGAAACGAATGTAGTTAAATTTAGCTATATAAATACTTTCCGCATAATAATACACCGCTCTACAATGCAAAGTATTTTTTGTCTGCCATTATATCGTTTTCAAATATCCAGAGAGAAACAAAAAGGAAACACTCTACCTCAGGCCCTGCAGCCTTCCTCACCAACACCCACACTTCTAGCTCTTATTCTTTGCATGAGAAATGTGATTTCGCCATTATTCAGCTGGAAAAAATGTGTAGGTATGCCTGCCACGTTTTAATGGTGTAGTAGCTGCTGGTAAGTGCTGTAAAGTTAAAGTCAATAAAGGGCTCATAATATTTCAATCCCTCTACTCTACTCTATAGGCGTTCTCGCAATACAACATACGTGGCATAATATTTATGAGTGGCATTTTTAATACCCCCTTCTTCTTAGCGAACAGCCATCACACATCAGCATTAACACCAAGCAAGGGATATACACAGATACTGACTAGATATACAGAAATCAGGATAAGGTCAGGACATTTTCGCTTTATTAATATTCTTCCATACATAACAAACGAATTTTGATTGAGAACCACTCGGGTATGTGACAAGTCTCTAATGGCCCTTGCCTCCATATTTCTTGTTACCATACATTTTATTATCCCTATCATCACCTCCACTCTTTCTGACTGCCATTTTGGGGATGTGGGAGACATGGGAATGTGCGTGTATATAGATAATGGGAGTCCCCAAGCGAGAAAAACAACACCACGATGACAAAGAAGCCCTTTTTTCACCCACGATTTCTAATTTTGTCTATTTTATTATTTCTATTGCTATATTTATAAATAAACATACTTATACCTTCATATATATAATCTTTGTACGAGTTATCTATGTATTTTTAAATTTCCTTTTTACTCCCTCTCTTGCAGAATTAAAAAAAATCTGGAATAGAATATTGAATACCCAGGGTACACAACATACATATGCACACTGCACACAGCGGACATTCTGCTGGAAGAGCACCATATTGTGGGTGAGAACTTTCCACCTAACCTAAAACCTCCATTAACAGTTGGTATTGAGCCCAATTCCTTGAGGGGGGAGGGGGTCACACAATGGTGGCAAGTACAGAGGCCAACATTAGAACTGCATGAGCGAGAGTCTATGAACCCGTACTGTGTTTGCCAACGCGAGCAATGTTACCAACTTGCTATAATATGACATTTTTACCAATTGGAAAATAATTTTTTTCGGACACTTTGGTATGTCTGATGAATTTTCTTGATAGGTAGGTACTTATACCGTTTTTATGCAAGTGGCAAACTGACAAAACCAGGACAAAAATTTGTAAAACACACCACTTATGGCCAGTTTGTTCACAGCTAATCATCTTAAATCAATTATTATTGCGTGACTGGTAAATCCATGAATAAGCTTTTTAACTACAATATTAGTCAATGAATGCATACTTTTAGTTGTTAAATTATCGCCATCGCTAGTCACCCAATAGTATTTGACTAGCCCCATATAACGAGAACCACCTCTGAAAAACTAATGACAGATTTAACACAATGAGGGTCAAGTTAGCAAAGCAACATTGACGAATCAAAAAATGGGTAGGTGAATAATTTGCCATTTATTAGTCGTTAATTAGTTGTGACAATTTTGAATTAGTCTCTCAATGTTTTTATGGTTTTTTATAGAATACATGATATCAAGCAAAACACCCTGTCGAAAATCAGTAAAAACTTCTTGTACCTGATGGTTAATGGCTTAATAATTTCACATCAATTAGTTGTGACAAATTCAATTTGATCGTGCAGTATTTTCTGTTTTTTTTTTTTGATTTTTATTTTATTTTATTTTATTTTATTTTATTTCATTTTATTTTATTTTATTTTATTTTATTTTATTTTATTTTATTTTATTTTATTTTCCTATCCTCCTACTCTTTCTAACTAGTGCCGTGCAATTCACGTTGCATTTAAAAGACCTAAGGTCTTTCAGGCATATAGTTAAAATTATTAATATTATTATTATTATTATTATTTATTTTATATTATTTTTTTTATTTTATTTTATTTTATTTTATTTTATTTTATTTTATTTTATTTTATTTTATTTTATTTTATTTTATTTTATTTTATTTTATTTTATTTTATTTTATTTTATTTTATTTTGTTTTATTTTATTTTATTTTATTTTATTTTATTTTATTTTATTTTATTATTATGTAGGATTACTTAAGCTTCAATGACATTAAAAAAAACTACATAATTTACCTTTTGAGAAATAAGGAACAAATGGAACCTTACCTTCCCGCCCTAAATTTTTCCGTCCGGCTCTAATTAAGGGTACTTTTAAGGAAATGTTTAAGGCGTCGAAACAAAGCTGTCCACCAAAATTCAGCTTTGCCGTGATTTTTTTAGTTGAAAGTCTAATTTTACTAGGCTAATATGCTGGCATTCTATCCTCCGACATCTTAAGTGATTGTCTAGCTAGCGGACTTCCCATCGCGGCTAGAGGCAATCTTGACCATATTCTCTACTGCTCAGAAAAAGAAACAAATACTTATAAGCTACTTGAATTTAGGTCATAATTCTTTCTTAGACTTCGTAATCCTTCTACGTCTATAAAATTAACAGGAATCATAAATCTTGGCTTTCATAGAATCTGTTCATGTCCCAAATCCATTTGTAATGATTGAGTAAAAAATTGATATCTGAATAAATATAGACTTAAACCTATTAAAACGCAACTTCCCACGAATGACACATTACAATTTTATAGCTTTTTTGTCTTATAAACAGAGGCATTTATTAAATGATTATCTTAATAGTTCCTTAACCATAAGATAACAATTTATAAGCTCGTTCCTCATTCTTCTCTGTAATTATATTCAATTCCTACTTTAGACTCAAAATAAACTGAAGCCGCCTTAAATGTTTTATGTATATTTAAAATTTCTAGCCCCTCATTTTTTATTTGATAAAATTTATAAAGGTATCAAATGTTTATCTTTGGCGCCAGAGTCA
Organism: Dasysyrphus tricinctus; assembly: GCA_963921185.1. Lineage (NCBI taxonomy): Eukaryota > Metazoa > Arthropoda > Insecta > Diptera > Syrphidae > Dasysyrphus > Dasysyrphus tricinctus. The sequence continues at coordinate 20,787,841 of OY992532.1, read as the reverse complement.
TCACAGAATTTATTTATTTGTACCGAATCACAATCTTTATCGAAATGTTTTGTTTAAATTTATTCACTTTTGAGTTGTTTGTTCTTCTCGGTGTGTAAGTTTGTTGTCTACTCTTGAAAGTAGTGTTTTGTATATAATAAATCATGTCTGTTACTTATGTCAGAAGTTGATACGACAGACAACACCTATTTGGAGCTTGTTAACAAATTAATATTAACTAGCGTTATATCTATCTTGTCAAACTGACAGTAAACATAAGCAACAGAACCTTTTTCACTTATACCTCATGTGGATTATTATGTTTCTTACATCTTTTTCCATCAATCTTAACTCAAAAAACATAACCTTTCTCATTCTATTTCTTTGTAAAAGGCACAGTCAATTCGAATCTACTTTATGTAAACAATAATTGTCAAGTCAATGAGATAACATAGTTAAGGAACCTTCATATAAGGATAGGATTTCCTTGCTGACAATTTCACTCAATTTAACTTGTATGATTTGATTAAATAAACATTTTTTTTTTCAAATTCAAAACGTCTTGAAAAGACAAGAAGCCTTCAAGTCGATATTCAATGACTTGCCTAATGCCTCGTACATACATATGCCCTGTCACAAGTTGAGTTCGAAATTCGTCTTTGTTTGTCAATGACTCTGACACTTGAGAGTGATGTGGTATATCGTTCAATGCCCTGTTCAATTTTGAAGGGGAAAACTTAAGTACCTACTTACTTTACTTTCTTTTTGTCAATTTGCGTTTCAAACAGGGCTGGTCTAAGGCCCGTCTATGTCTAGGTAAACGAGGTCTCGCATATAAGATATACATAAGTCAGATATTTTATTTTATTATTTTAGATGATGTCCAACTTTTGATGGCCACTGTTCGTTCTTCGCTGTTCAAATTAAAACTATATTATTTACCATTCATATGATTATAAATATTTTACGTCATGCTTACACTTTAAATTTTTTGAACTATCGAATTAAATTGAAGCTTATCCTTTTAATTGGTTCACCGATGACGATAAAAATGCATCCTACAAGCAACTGTTTCTTATGCTCGCCGATACGATAGATACACTTAATATAGAAGCGGAAGTCCATTAAATAGCTAGGTCAATAGGAAACAAAAAACGAACGATATACCAGGCATAATCCATCCAAGCTAAAGCTGAAATAATTGTAAAAATATTTATAATACGACTTCTCCCTGGGCCTGGGGCTGGAAGTGAACTTGAAAATGTTTGCAACTGAGTGTATATTTGTTTTTGTTTAACAAATAATAATTTCGCACTTATTTCAACTAAGTACATTTCATAAATTTCAATGAAAGTTTCCCAATTACATTTTTGTTGTGGATTTACAGTGCAACAATTAGGAGTTGATGAGCAGATGTGTCTAAAGCTGAGTTGGGTTAGGTCTTTGGGGTGAATTTAGAGGGAATGTGTCTGCAAATATGAACCCGGGTATAATATACATGGTTTGGTCAGTCCGTACGTTTTCCCCCTCTAGAGTATCATTGACACCGAAATATAAATGGAATAGTTTGGTGAGTGTGCTGTAAAAGCTGTTGCTGTTGTGGCTGAGGGAATGCTTCCTGTTTGCTATTTACATTACTCGTCTATTTGGCCAGGGCAAATTACGAAATCTATCCCTGACTCTCGCCCAGTTTCATTTTATGTATAAATCCTACACAGTATACATATTGAAGGTAATATCATTAGCGTTTTCATTTTTGTTCAGTTCTGCGCATCCATTAAAATCAGTGAAAAATGACGACTCTACGTGACCCCGACTAGTTAAACATCAAAATTTGTTGTGTTTTATGTGTTCATTTGTAACTTATTTATTCACAAACACAATTGTTTCAAGCTTTTTAGTGTTTATTAACATTTTTTTGTGTTATTTAAATTATCCTTTTGTGTTTGTTTTCTTCGTTGTTGTTGTAATACAGTGGAAGAGGTCACGTAAGGCTGCCATCTTGAATTTCTTTGACAGTTCTTATTTCGGACCACATGCGCAAGATAATACCTTAGATATGTGTACTGTGTAAAACCTATACTTACACCTAAATATACTCTACTCATACTTTGAATATTTGAATATTTACTTAATAACTCTTTGTTGTTTTTGTAGTATAATCATCATTATATGGTAAGATATGCTAGGGAATTTTCGAAAGGCAAGGAAATGGGGAAGAAAATGCACTCCGCTGCCTCTGTCTGTTGAATATTTAAGAGCATTATGTATTTTTATGGATTTAGTGTTTATAAGTCAATTGGTTTGATGGTGGTGTTGTGTAATTTGGGTAGTTTAAGATTCGAAAAAATAATAAAAGAATATAATTACATATACCTAAAATAACATTAGCAAATATAGGTACATAGAACATACAAAGGGGAGACTTTGATTCCATTTAAATTGATCCATTTGGGAGGCATGTTTTTTTGTCTATTTGTGTTTTCTTATTAAATTAGTTTTAATTAACTTTTCTTACGAATTTTATGAAGTGATAGTTTCTTCACGTTTCTTTGTGATTTGATTGACGGATATAGATAAATATTATTAGAGGAGATTAAAATTTGGAGATGAGGATAATAATATTTAAAATGGGGACCGCCAACGATATGTTGTGTTCTTTTTTTTTAGAAATTTTATTTTGCGACTTTAATTGGAAAAAGACAGATCAGAAAGTTTTTCGAAAATAAAATAAAGCTTAAGCTTAATAGAAAACGATGTCATATAAGTTTTTTTAAAGTAGCAAATAGAATTCCAGCTTAAGTTTAAATTTCTGTGATTGATAATAGCACAAAAGTCAGAAATTTTAGTCAAAACTACAAAAAAACAAGATTCTTACATCCCTGGCTAGAAGGCTTTAATTTATTTTTATTAAAGAATTGTCTTAAGTTGTAGTGCCACTATGGCCAAGATAATACGTGACAGATGACCTTAATTTTGTCGCTCGGAAGCAGACAACTGAGTGTGGAGAAAATGTCCTGACCAATGAGCAGAGGTTGCAGGTATTTTTAAGATAAATGGATACATTTAAACTCCAGTCAGGTGTACCAAAGATAAGACATTCGAACACACACATAAGATGCAAAACCGTTAAGCACATGTCAGAAACAGGATTAAAAAAGGTTCACATTCAAATACGATTTCCGTCTAGTACCTACATATTAGCTACGTATTTCTAAAACCCCAAGATTTCAGAATGTCTTCCGCACAATCCACAGCCATAATGTAAAAGTGACATGAGAGGCAGCTGAAGAATTCAAAAGTGTACTTTATTATATTCACAGCTACTACAAAGTTTGTTATTGTAAGCGTTACGACTTACGAATACAAATAAATACAAATCGTAAGTCCCAATCAAAATAAAAACATCATTGCAACACAGAATCACTGTTTCGGACTTTAAAAATCTGTTGACTTACGTCAAAATGTTAAAAGAAGAATGAATTTTTCTTTTTTTTTTTTGTTTATTTTCTGATAGTTTTAAATTGTTTTGTATTGTGAATTCAATCGAAATATACGTGAAGAAGAGGAACATTAGAAATACAGCACAAGATGTTTAAAGATTTTTTTAAATTAATGAAAAATGTTGGTAAAGTTTTTATTAGAATTTTTTAATGAAATCGATTTGCAGACAAAAAAAACTTTCCATTGAAAAAGTCAATATAAGACATAAAAATTGGAGGAGATAGGCAAATAATTTGATCCGTATATGTTATTTCGAGTTTTTTCCACGACCTCACTACTACTCTGTAAATTCACCACAATTCTTCATTTTTGCGTAGAGTTCTTGCTGCAACTTTATTTGATCTTTTATTCGTAAGTGTTTGGAGGACGCCGCACTGCCTTAGAACACATTTCAAATCAACGATGTGTGATGACTTCTGCGATTTGTCCCCCTCCAGAAATTGCATTAAAATGTAAGGCTGGATGAATTTATGAATCCATCAGAATGTGTGCTTTTTATTTCTCCGACGAAGGTTTCGAGGCCAGTATAATCAAATGACAACTTCTTCGAAGCTTTTACCAGCCAGTAAAATAATGCAATTTACTGCCACCTTGCTTTAGCTATGTTTTTTTTACCATTTTCCTCTTATATGTTTGCCTTCAGGTCCAACCACACTTAAGTTTGTAGGGTGGCGTCCTTCAAAGGTGGAACGAAGCTATTTTATTCCGTTTAACTTCTTACCAAAAAGCTTTCTTCTTCTTTTGGAATTTTTAAGCATCATTCGGAGATCTCAAGCTACGGAAATGCTCACTCATGAATTAATTGCTGATTGCTCATGGGTATCCCCTAATTCATATATTTAATATCTTTGAACAAAATTGTGGTTTTGTTTAAATTGACTAAAATTTCTTGTAAAAATCCTTCTTAGTTTACGACGAGAGATCAAAGCAAGCAAACGAAAGGAGAACAGTTCTCCTGAAAAAGGGTTTGTGTCATAAACATAACAAAACAAACAAGCGGCGGGAAAAAGTACCATTGATTAGAATTAATGACTTAAAAAAAATCAAAAATATTGACTTTCAAACATATGTAATTTCTCAAAATCAATTTACTGAAACAAACTTTAAAAAATAAAATAAATAAATTGGGTGGCGCAACAGCTCATGGAGAGCCAGGGCCTAGTGACTAACAACTCACAACCATTCCTGTGTGCGTGTTTTTTGGCAGGAATGGAAGGGACCTACAGTTTTTTTTTTGCCGAGTCCGAACGGCTAAATGAGAAGCACTTTTTCATGACAAGTATACTCTTGGAGGATTTGTCAGTTCCTCGCAAGAGGCAGTACCTCGAATAAAACATTTCTGTTTTTAGGTGGCACGGCTGGGAATCGAACCCACACCTTCGGCATGACAGTCCTACGCACTAACTATCAAGCCACGAGGTACTACGTTTTTGAAACAAACTTTACTAAAATAAAAATTAAAGAAAGGAATACGAATAAGGGGACACCCTCTATAGTTGAAAGATCGATTTTCATGATTTGATGAAAAAAAGTTGAAGTCGATATATTGATCAGACTTGGTGATAAGGAAGACAAAAAACAGCTGAATCTATTTATTTAAAACTTGCGGTACCTAGTGATTTCTGGTTGTTCTCCCCACACGTTTTTTTATTTTCATTTTGGCATACAATTTTCTTTAGCAGTTTTATAAATTTTTTTTTCTCAAAATTTAAATTTTTTTATTGTTGGAAAATCAAATACGTATCTATTTTGAATAATGAATGGAAGATTTTTTTGAAAATTGGTATTTGATGTTTTTTTAACACTATCTAAAATATTTTAAGAAAAAAATTACTTTTATGGAAAAATACTGATACCTTCCTTACAAATGCTAAAAAACCATTAAGAAAAATATTTGTTTTCTTAAGAACAGGTCCTAAAATTTTAAAACATTGCAAAAGTAAAACTGAGTTGTTGGTTTGAATAACAACGTCTTCACAATACTTCCTTAATTTCTTAACTCATTTCATCTTAAAATCGATGAATTAAATATTTTATTTTATAAATATTTATTTAATTTCCAAATTCCATAAGACAATAAATGGATGTTTTTGAGAGAACAAAATTCAAAACACACTTGAGCTTCTGGCATAGAATAGAAGCATGAAAAACTTTTGTCTATATTTCCCTGCAACAGTAGGTACTCACATTTTGCATAACAATTTAATAAAATTAAGCAAGAGAAATGCAAATCGATTTTCTTTAAGGAGTCTCACCTCCTTCTCCTTTTCCTCAATCATAAAACATAGATGTATTCTACCTATGTATATGCAAATAAGACAAAAACAGCACCAAAAAAGTTACCTACAATATAAAGGAGCCTATTCACTTCACACAAAGCAAAGTAGATAATATCTTTGGGACTATTTTTATTTTATTTTGTTATTCATTGATATTTTTGAGAATAACTATGCGAGTACCTAGCTAAGGGAACTTTTATCATCAAGTCCTGTAACCCCGGTTGGGGCAAAGGGCGCCAACAAATCGTTTCCATCCTTCACGGTCTGCAGATAGATATTTTAACTGTGGCCACGTCTTTTTCTGGGATTCTGCTTCTGCTAGAACGGTTGATTTCCATGTTGTTCTTGGTATTCCAACCCGCCGTGCACCCTGAGGATTCCATTCAAATGACTGCTTTGCAATTTCATCGATTGGTTTCCTCAGTGTGTGACCAATCCATTGCCATTTACGCTTTCTTATGTCAACGTCCAGCCGCTCCTGGCTTGTCCTGCGCCACAATTCCTCGTTTGATATAATTTGTGGCCAGCGAATTTTTAGAATATGGCGTAGACAACGGTTCACAAAAGCCTGCAATTTCTTTGAGATGGTAGTCGTGACTTTCAGGTTTCGCAAGCATATAACAGCACGGATTTGACATTGGATTCGAAGAATCTCAACTTTGTGCGCAAGGAGATTTGACATGATTTCCAAATTTGGGAGAGAGAACCGAAGGCTGCGCGAGCTTTATTTATTCTACTTTGAACGTCCAGATCAGTACCACCATTTGCTGAAACAATACTTCCAAGGTAGTTAAATTGTTCAACCTCTTCAACTGGCGTCTCCTGTATTAAAATACGCTGATGTGTGGAGCGGCCTGTGAGCATTATTTTAGTCTTTTTGCTATTTATTTTAAGACCACTCGCCTCTCTTTTTACCTTCAGAGCTTGACACATCCCGTTCAGCCCGCTGATGTTATTTGCCAAGAGACATATAGGTATATCATCGGCATAGTTTAAGTGGCTAAGCCTTTCAAACGGTCTCCATTGAATGCCCTGCCTCTCTGCTGTTCCAACGCTGGCCGTCAAAGCATCGTCAATCGCCAGTAGAAAGAGAATTGGCGATAGAACATCTCCCTGTCTCACACCCTGCCTCACTTCGAAAGAGTCGGATAGCTGCCCATTGTGCAAAAAAAAGCATCTTGCGTTGTTATAGGACTCTCTTATAATGGCAACAATTTTTGGGGGAATTCCTCTACCAAGAAGTGATCTCCATATACATTCACGGTTGACTCGGTCAAAGGCCTTCTCAAAATCTACGACCATGAGGTAAAGCGGTGATTGAAACTCCGCAGACTGCTCAAGAACGATACGCAGAGTGTTGATATGGTCGACACAAGACCACCCACTCCGGAAACCAGCTTGATGCCTCTTGAGTGTAGAATCGATTCGAACCTTTATCCGCTCCAGAATGATGGTTACCATTAATTTTTTTTGGAAAAACGGACAAAACTGTAATACCTCACCAATTGTTGCAATTCTTAAGATCACCTTTCTTTGGCAACTTAACAATTACACCATCCTTCCAGTCGCTGGGATAGATTTCGTTTTCCCACACAGCTTGTATCAACGGGTGTAGAATACTAGCCGTTCTGACAGGGTCAGCTTTCAGGAACTCGGCTGGTATACCATCAAGTCCAGCTGCTTTGTTGTTTTTGAGAAGATTTATCGAAGATTGAATTTCCAGTACTGTAGGGGGCCCGATGTCAATACCCCTATATGATCTACGCATCTCGTTAAGCTGGGGCACTTCAGCACTGTGCTCGACAGAATCCTCATTGAGCAAGGCACAAAAGTGATCCTTCCACCTGCGCAGCTGGTCCTCGATTACATCCATTACAGGATGATTGGTGTTGCTTTCCTTCCCGACAACTTCCTTGGATATTTGGTACAATTACCTCATATCTCCTCTTCTTGCAGCGTTTTCCGCATTTTCTGCGAGACCGTCTAACCTCACCCTCTTGTCACGTCTCACACAGCGATAGACCATCTTATGTGCTAAGCGATACTCTCTTCGCAGTTCAGCCTTTCGTTGAGCATCCGCTTCGGCATTTATTTGCATCTTCAACGATTTGCGAAGCTCGATTTTATCCCAGGTGTCTTGGGATATCCAAGAGTCTCTAATTCTCGACTGCTTGGGTACAGTTTCGGATCCAGCATCCATAAAAACACTTTTTATATCACCCCACATCTCATCAATTGTTGAATGTTGTGTTCTGTTTAATGACGAAGCTCTGTCGTTAAGGTTGGTTACATAGTTACGACATATGTTGGGATCACTTAAAGCATTTGTATTGAACTTCGAATTCCTTGCTGCACTCTGTGATTGACGTTGTACAGCTGCAGTTCGTAGCTTGAGACTCATGAGAACCAAATGGTGGTCGCTTCCCATGTTGGCATTTCTAATGCTTCGAACATCGCACATTGACTTCCTCCATCGCTGCTGAATCATGATGTGGTCAATTTGGTTTTCAGTTTGACCATCCGGATGTACCCAGGTGATTTTGTTGCAATTCTTATGTTTAAACACAGTCCCACCCAGTACAAGACGATTAGCGTTACAAAAATCGACCAGCAAATCGCCATTTTCATTTCGTGACCCCAAGCCATTTTTTCCCTTGACGCGTTCCAGACCATAGTTGTCTGATCCGACTTAGGCATTGAGATCTCCCATAACAATTATGATGTCGGCTCTTGGAACACCACTGTAAACTGAGTTAAGATGAGTGTAGAAAGCGGTTTTGTCTTCCTCGGTCGCTTCATTTGTGGGGGCGTAGCACTGAATAATTGTGACGTTGCGAATTTTTGAACGAAACCTTGCTGTCATTATTCTTGCAGAAAAGGGCGCCCAGCATATAAGACTACACCTCGCTTCTTCGTTCAACATAATTCCGACACCATGCAGCCTTTGGCCACCCTCTCTTTCATCCTCCCCGGAATGCAGCATTCTCGTTTGCCCAGAGTCAGCTCTGTATTCGGCTCTTCCTCTCCACCTAGTTTCGCTGATGCCCAGGATACTGATCTTAAGTTGAAGCATTTCACGCTCAACCTGCTCGTATCTACCTTCGCCGTACAAGGATCGAACGTTCCATGCTCCGATTTTCGTACGTATGCGGTAGCCAAAAGTATAATTTGCTCTTCTTAAAAGACTTCTTCTATTTGTTAACGATTCATTAATTGTTATGGCGTCTTGATTGACGGTGGTACACGAAAGATGCCGCACCCCCAAATCTGATGTGCGGCTTACAGCAGCCGAAGCTGCAGAAGGATTCTCCATAAAACGGTTACCTCTTGGGGACTCATTTCCATTTGTTGTCATATTTCATGTATTAGCATATATCCTTCCACCATGGTGTTTTCCGAGATACGATAAATAACATACATAAGCTCAGATTTGACAGGCACACCCGCCTTTTGTATGGTCAAACACATATTTGCTCGAGGCCGCAGGGAACTTTAATATGAATTTAAATGAAAAAGAACTTTGAATTCAATGTGCTCCAAATAAACTCCAGGATTTTATAAAAGCAAATAAAAGCGACCCCATCAATTCTCATTTTACATTTACCACAATACACCCTCAATGCCTGGCTCACAACATTTTACAGTAAATTATTATATTAGAAGAATGTTGTATCCAAAAACTTTCTAATACAAATTGCATACATACTTATGTATGAACCAGTACCTTCCTACACATATGATTTTGTCTTCGAAATTGTAAAATATTTCATCATATAATTTGATTTAAGGATACTCAATAAAAATGTTTCAGTTTTATAACCTCACCCTCCCTTCTGTTAAAGTATAAGTTTGACGAATATGTTATAAGAAAAATATTTCTTTTACCAAGAATTGTATAAAAGCAACATTTAGCATATTACTTTTCTGAGCTAATCCAATCTCTGATATCAGTTTAGTGATAAATGTGCCCCAAAAACTCAATTTGAATCATGGAGGTTTACTTATCCACAAAAATCGATTTTTTGGCCTAAAGAGAAAGTGAAAAGAAGTCCGGGATCAAGAAATTCCCAAAGGAATTGATTTATTTTGTTAAAAGGAATACAATATTCAATTGATAGCTTTAAAACAAGTCTCGTGTATATTAAACTTTTCTGTTTTAACATACTCTAACTAAGAAATTCTAGTTGGCTCGTTTTATTCTTCAAGTCTAAAGTTTTTTTTTTAACAAAAACTAAACTACACTTCCTACGTACATGCCTACAAAGTAATGTGTGTAAGTACTTTTCAAATGACTTGTTTGTTCTTATGCACAATGTGTAGTGGTCTCGTTCCAGACATTAAAATTACTCAACAAACTAGTTAAACTTACATTAAACTTACATTTTCTCCTTCTTAGAAAAGGAAAATTTTCCCTCAAGACCTCATATCATATTTTAAAAGCCTTTTAACTTTTAAGTCACAACAAATGATTGTTCTCTCTGTCAACTTTACAATATTTTTACGTGCCAAGGCATAGCATGAACATGATGGTTGCTTGTCATTATAGCATTGTTTCAGTTTGATAGCCCAACAAAACAGGAAAATGAAATGAAAGCATTTTAATAGTTTAAAAATAACATAATAACTTGCTTTTTTGATGTTTCCCATTTTCCATTTCCCATGCCAATATCAAAATGGAATCAATTCAATTTCCCATAACCTTTAACACTTTATACCTCTAATAAAAAAGTCTCAGGGGTTATGTTTGTTTGATGTGTATTTGCTGGGAGTTTGAATATAAAAACTTAGACAAATGACATTTCCTTTGAGTGCTTTGCATGCTGATGTTGTAAATCCATAATAAACTATATTAGTGGAGCCAGGGCTATCGAAGTGATAATGTAGGGGATTTGAAGGTAATTGTATAGTTTGAATTTTGTCTGTAGTTTGTTTAAGACTCTCATTGTACCCGGGTCCCCGGGAACCAAGTCCAACAAGGGACTTAGTTCTCATAGAAGGTGGGAACTAAATTCCTCAAAAACTGAGTGGTTTTACTTCCCTTTAAATGTTGATTTAATTCCCACTTCCAAGTAAAAAATCAATCTTATTAATAAAATAGAAATACTTTTCACATATTGTTAGTTCAAAGTTTCTTTAAATCCAGATTCTTTAAATGCAAAAGAAAGTTTGCATACACCCAGCCTTACACCTACCCCAAATCCTATAGTGAGTCCAAGCACATACATACCTCACTGTTTATTCGCCGTGTTACATAAATGCAGTGCTAGCACCCAGCATTAGTGCGGTGCTGCAACCCCCTTCTTGGGCTCACTATAGGATTTGGGGTAGGTGCGAGGCTGGGTGTATGCAAAGTTTTCGCCCAATTTTGAATTTTTGTAATTTTTATCGTTGAAAGTTAGTTTCCTCTTCATATTTCAAAATGTGTACTTAGTTTTCATAAAGAAGTGGACTACTTTCTCACCTTGCCTGGAATCTAAGTCCACTTCGTAAAAGTGGATTTAAGTTCACTTCGTAAAAGTGGATTTAGTTCCCATTAAATGAGAACTAAATCCCTTGGTGGACTTGGTCCCCGGGAACTTAGTTCCCTGCATCTCATTGTACCTAATTTTGTTCTGCCTTAAAAAAAAAAGCATCGATATGGTGCTACATGGCTCATCGGGCCATGCAACCACGTTGACCTAGCCAAAAAGTTGAATGTACAGTGTCAGCGATGGCTGGGAAAAGCAAAACGTGTAGATATAGTGGCGCAACAGCCCGACGAGGTTTTGAATGGAACTCTAATGGTCAACGCAGCAGAAGAAGGGTAATAAGGCTCTGGGATCTTGCCACTAGATTTAAAAAAATATCGAAAGTGATAGATTAATCTGACTTTAATGAGTTTGTTCAATCGTAAATTTCCGCACTCAGTATTATGCTCTTTTTATTAGGCAAAATTTCTACAGCTAAATCCATGCTCAGACAAATTGCACATAGCTACCTAGTCCAACTCCACGGTACACTTGTGAGATTGAATTTTGTAACCAAAGTTCTTGATTATAATCCTTAATTCCTCGTTTATTGTTCTAACATGGGATGATCCTGCTATAACTATATGTAATAATTTTTATTATAAAGTGAACTGGGGTTCTTATATGCATAAAATTATAATATTTTTTCCGAATGAAAAAGTAACAAGTGTTGTAACATTTTGAAGTATTGCTGAACAGGGAAATTTTTTTAATAACTTGCCGAGCGTTATTGTCTTGTAATTTTTCTTAATACGAAGTGCCAACAACTTGTATGTTGAGGTACAAGAGTCTTGATTTGGAATCCGTCGTCTGGCAAGGTTTTTTCACCAGGGTTAAGGAGGGTTAAAAACGGGGATTTTCCAGGTTTTTGGGTAGGGTGTAAAACCAATTTTAGTATAATTTAATCTAAAGAGGACTTAGCTCTGATTTATGTATCTTGGAGTCTCAGACGTCCTAAGTGTCACGGTCACCACAACCAGGACCCTGTTTCATAAAAATTGACAGTTGCGACAGGTGACAGGTGACAATTTGTAAATTTAAAAGTTGACAATTGCCAAATTTCTGTCCCAAAAACAATTTTACAATTTTGTATAATTGTCAGAATATATGCGACAATTGTCAAGTTTTCGGTTCATAAGAAACTTCTCATGACAATGGATTGTCACGAATTAGTCCGAGTATTGTCATGAATTGTCTGACAAGTTTGTAGTGACAATTTTTTTATGAGACAGACAAAATATACAATTTACATATTTGTCAGTATTTGATTGACGATTGTGACAGGCAATTCAGTCTCGGTCAAGTGTTGATAATAAAGTGAAAGGTACGAGTTTAATAGCTTAGTAATATTTTTAGAGTGAAAATGATGAATTGACTCAAAAAAAATTCATGTAATTAATAAGCTAGAAATAGTCGACAAATTTGTCACCAACTACAGTAACACTTTTTTCATAATTTGACAATGACAAAACTGTCAAGACAAATTTGTCGTTGTATTTAAATGACAATTATGTCACATGTCAATATTTTATGAACCAACAAATTGTCAGAAAAGTGCGACAAATTTGTAGAATTGTCACCTGTCATTTTTTCTGAAATAGGGCCCAGCCTGGCGGCCGCGGCCCAAAAATGTGTGCTGACACATAAAAAGTACGAATATTTTGTTTTGTAATGAGGAGATTTTTCACGACATCAAGAACTAATGTTCGCCTCTTTTGAGTTTTTGGGTCGTCTGGCTGGTTTTGTAGACATTTGAAACGTTTGACGCGAGATATTATTGTTATGCTAATGACCGCAAAAAGTGATTTTTTGACACTTACTGTGGGCGTTTGACTGGGTGTGGACGACACTTAAAACGTCTGGGACCCCAAAATTTATAATCAAAGCTTAGTTCTCCCTTTATCCAAAAATCCGGAAAAATCATCGTTTTCGTTAATTGGATTTTAAAACAGCAAAATACTTAGACTTGTTCACAATTTCATCAAACTCAGAGAACGATGAACTGAAGCCTATGAGCAGAAATAATAACAATGGCGCAAAATTATAGACAGCCTATTTTAAGGGCCTTAGTGTGATACTAGTTAACAATTGTTTAACTTTAATGCAGTTCTCTAATTTTTCCTGAATTATAGACACCATGCTAGTTAGTGTCACGCTAAGACCATTTTCTAAACAAATTAAAGTTGAACTCGCCTAAATCAATGACAGTTCGTTCGACAGACGTCATTTGAGCTAGTGTGATACTAAAAACTTAAAATCAGACTTTGGTAATTTTAACTTTAATGCAAGTGTTTAAACATAGACATCGTCTATAATTTAAGAAAACGCCATTTTCACCTAGTGTTACACTAAAGTTGTTTTAGTATCGTGTTAACTTCACTATAATTTTGCGCCAATGTATAGAAAAACTAGGTTTTGGTAGGCAGTGTTTTGAAGAACTTCGGAACTTTGTCTTTTATTAACTTTGTTTTTCGAAACTTTGTACATACTAAGACACATTGCCTTCCTTAACGTTGATTTTCGTAACCTTGGCGGATTTTACCCTGTGAAGAAATAAAACACAATTTGCGGACACTTAAGGCGGGTATGTAAGCTCACTGTCAGTTTTTGATGTGTAAACATCTTAGCGCTCGGTATGGGTAAAATTGAAAATCGGCTGTAACGGATATGGGCTCACGGTTCCGTTTGGAACCATTTTGTTTGTTGTAGGTTAGTAGAACTCTGTAAACTAATAGGTAAGGTAATTTTCATTTTATACCTAATGGTTTTGGTATTTGCTAAGTGGAGTGAATTCCTTACACCCCGACTCCAGTAGATAATTTCTCTCAGAATGTTTGTCTTGACATTAAGTATCTAATGGAGTCACTCCGTTTCATATCTCGATTGGATGTCAAGATGCAATCATATCTTGAAAGAGATATTTGACATACATTTTGCCAGGTGAAGATTTTGTTGCTTTTTTTTCTAGAAATTTAATTTTTTATTTCATTATTTTGTATCCATATGCTGCGTTTGATGTTTATGTCTGCAATCGCGGGTGGCAATTTTGGTTTGTGATATTAAGTGTTATTTGCAATTTCTTGATTTGAAATGTCATAACATGATTTGCCAAGTGGCGCATTCTTTTATGTTTCTCTAGTTGGCTGTGGTAAATGTGTCAAAAAGAAGTGTTGTAATGTCATATTTAAAAAAATTACTTTGAGTTACTTTTCATTTATGAACGACAAAAGCTAAAAATATGGCTGATCTGTCAAACAAATTGGGTGAAAAAAAGTCGCAATAGATTTGGAATTAAAATCAAGAAGAAATTGTGATTTCATTATTGAAAGGAACTTTTATCAGTACTTCGAAAATGCATACATTTTTCAAATTAAATTTCATTTAACTTCATTCTAGCACAAAATTAAACACTTAATAAAAATATTTCCAATTTTTTTTATCATTCATTACTTGCACAAATTTCTTTACTACAAGCAACACAAAATCCGACCTTGCTTTTGGATTTCGATTTGCAAATTAATTCTGACCATACACCCTTTGTACTTTTTTGCAAAAATGAGTTTTTTCTCTCACAGGTAGATGGCTTTTTGTGTTGAAGATACGGAGAAAATAGAGAATAGAGTAAAGAGAAAATACAGAAACAAAAGGATAAACGGGGATCGGATAGGTATATAACACTCTTGTCGCACTGGGATCCTGTTTGTTTTATTATGATAATCTTATCCGAATCAGATCTGGGGGATAATAAAATTAAGCTATTACATATTACAAAAATGAGATCAATTCCAAACCGAACGATCGAGAAGCGAACAAAAGATAACTCAAAATGAAAACATCGTGATTTCAGCTGCTTTTGACGGATTAACCATTTCAACTCAGTATCAAGGAGATGAGTTGGAAAAATGTACTCAAAGTTACTTTTTGACACTTTAGCTTTGAATCCAGGAACAACTTTGTGACGTCATAAAGTTAATTGAAGTAGCTTAATTTGTGATGGTTCATTTGCGGAGGAGTTTTCTCGGAAGGAGTTTTTTAATGGGCAAATTCATTATAATTTGTGTCGTGCAACCATTTTGTTTTAGCGCTTGTATTACAGATTCCTAATTTTTGCCATACGTGGTAATGACCCGATCCCTTACCTTCAGGTGAAAACGAATGCTTACACATCTTCCACACGAGTCCCGGTACTCACACTTTTTTTTTTGTGGGCCAAGACTCTCTCAGTTTTAAATAAAAATATTTCTTCAGCCTATCCTTGCTTTAACAGAAGTTATTCGCATCATTAGAAAAAAAACTTAGAAATGTTTGATTTTTAGTTTTTTTTTTTTTTTTGGTTGATTTTAATTAACTTGTCTTTCCAAAGTTTTTATATAAAATTTTTAAACCATCCATTTCGAAAAGGAAATTTAACTTTGAAAAAAAAAAAGTTTTAACAGGAAAATTGTCAAATTCGGCTTAGTTTGCGAACTATACCTTGAAAAGTGGCTGGTGTGACCATTCTCTCTGATATGAAAGGGTGAAATTAGTTGCATTTTTGGTTTTATTCATGATTATATAATTCCCCAAATAAGCATATTCACTTAGTGTCCTTTTACACGACGACTTTAGAGTCATGACTTTTTTCGAAAATAAACGAGTGCGAAGGTGAGATCAGATGTTCTTTCTCGTTCACACTCATTGAATTTCGAAAAAGTCGTGACTCGAAAGTCATCGTGTAATAGGGCACTTACCTATATTTATGAGGTTCGAAAAGGTTCGAAACACCGAATATTTCTGTACCTATTTCGATATATCAAGCAAGTTTTCAGTGAAACCACTGTCATATTTAAATACAATTTTTTGTGATAATTGACAACTTATATGAGTAGCACTTATTATAACATAGACTTTTAGGTTAAGAAAATCTTAACTGAAAAGAGAAATGCTCGTACACTTACCCATACGAATTTACGTACCTATACAGCCGCAGCTGATAAAAATCTCTAATTTTGTAATTTTGTATGAGTACAAAACATAACCCTCCTAGGATCTTTGCCCATATAGAAAGCGTATAAATTAAAGGTATTGCATAAGGAAAGAGTTCGCTTGACCTGTCTCAACCTTTGGCTATTGTTGTGGACTTACTGCATGAATAGAACCAAAACGAACGTTATCAAGCCAAAGAATAAAATGGGGTAGGTACCATCTCCCTCAAAAGGAAAGAAACATACATTCTTCAGACAAAAAACAATGCATGGAAGTCTACAGCACCCGCACAACTAATGGCCCTTAACTATTTACAAACTATATGGAGCTTAACCCCCCCTTTTAAGTGCAGCTAAATATTTGTTTCAGCATTATTTTTATTTTTTCAACAAGTTGTCCATCCCCAATGAGATATCTTATCCCACTTTGGGTACAAATATTTGTGTCTCTCTTCCACACTCTTATGCTTTTATCTGTTCTGTCATGCCATTTTATATAATGTTTGCCATTACAGTTTATTTATTGCAATTTCAGTATAAGACCATCACGGAATCATAAATAGCTCATCAAATCCCAAAACCCCATCATCATCATCATCATCGTGTCCTGTAACCCCGGCTGGGGCATAGGGCGTCAACAAAACGTCTCCATCCTTCACGGTCTGCTGCAAGGTACTTTAGCTGTGGCCACGTCTTTCTCTGGGATTCTGCTTCCGCTAAGACAGTTGATTTCCATGTTGTTCTTGGTCTTCCAACCCGCCGTGCACCCTGAGGATTCCATTCAAAGGACTGCTTTGCAATTTCATTGTTTGGTTTCCTCAGTGTGTGACCAATCCAACGCCATTTACGCTTTCTTATGTCGACGTCCAGCCGCTCTTGACTTGTCCTGATATTATTTGTGGCCAGCGAATCTTTAGGATGTGGCGAAGACAGCGATTCACAAAAGCCTGCAATTTCTTCGAAATAATAGACGTGACTTTCCAGGTTTCACAAGCATATAACAGCACGGATTTGACATTGGATTCGAAGAATCTCAACTTAGTGCGTAAGGAGATTTGACTTGATTTCCAGATTGGGGACAGAGTACCGAAGGCAGCACGAGCTTTATTTATTCTACTTTTAACGTCCAGATCCGTACCACCGTTTGCAGAGACAATACTGCCAAGGTAGTTGAACTGTTCCACTACTTCAACTGGCGTCTCCTGTAGAATAATACGCTGCTGTGTGGAGCGGCCTGTGAGCATTATTTTTGTCTTTTTGCTGTTTATTCTTAGACCACTCGACTCTCCCTTCACTTGCAGTGTTTGGCACATCCCGTTCAGCCCACTGATGTTATTTGCCAGTAGACATATGTCATCGGCATAGTCTAAATGACTGAGCCTTTCGAACGGTCTCCATTGAATGCCCTGTCGCTCTGCTGTACCTACACTGGCCGTCAATACGTCGTCCATCGCCAGCAGGAAGAGAATTGGCGATAGAACATCCCCTTGTCTCACACCCTGTTGCACTACAAAGGAGTCGGATAGCTGCCCATTGTGCAAAACAAAACACCTTGCGTTGTTGTAGGACTCTTTAATAATGGCAACTATTTTTGGTGGAATTCCTCTACCAAGCAACGATCTCCATATACATTCTCGGTTAACTCGATCAAAGGCCTTCTCAAAATCCACGAACATGAGGTAAAGCGGTGATTGAAATTCCATCGACTGCTCGAGGACGATACGCAGGGTGTTGATATGGTCGACACACGATCGACCACTGCGGAAGCCAGCTTGATGCCTCTTGAGTGTAGACTCGATTCTATCCTTTATTCGCTCGAGAATGATGGTTGCCATTAGTTTTGGGAAAACGGACAAAACGGTGATACCACGCCAATTGTTGCAATTCTTTAAGTCACCTTTCTTTGGCAACTTAACAATCACACCATCCTTCCAATCCCTGGGATAGCTTTCGTTTTCCCAAATGTTTTTTATCAACGGATGTAAAATACTAGCCGCTGTTACGGGATCGGCTTTCAGGAATTCAGCTGGAATTCCGTCCAGTCCAGCCGCCTTGTTGTTTTTGAGGAGATTTATTGATGTCTGGATTTCCGATTCTGACGGGGGTTCGATGTCAATACCCCTATAGGACCTGCGCATCTCGTTTAGTTGGGGCACTTCAGCACTCTGCTCAACTGAATCCTCATTTAGCAGGGCACAAAAATGGTCCTTCCATCTACGAAGCTGATCCTCAATTGATACCAAAAGTGTGCCATCCACATCCATTACATGATGATTGGTGTTGCTTTTTTTCCCGATAACATCTTTGGCTATTTGGTACAATTCCCGGATATCTCCTCTTCTGGCAGCGATTTCCGCATTATCTGCGAGTCCATCCAACTTCACCCTCTTGTCACGTCTCACACAGCGATAGACCATCTTATGTGCAATGCGGTACTCTCTTCGCAAGTCAGCCTTTCGTTGAACATCTGCTTCAGCATTTATTTGGATTTTCAACGATTTGCGAAGTTCGATCTTATCCCAGGTGTCTTGGGATATCCAAGAGTCTCTACGTCTCGTTCGCTTGGGTACAGTTTCGGATCCAGCCTCCATAAAAACACTTTTAATTTCACCCCACATCTCATCAATTGTTGAATTCTGGATTCCGTTTAATGACGAGGCTCTGTCGTTAAGGGTGGTGACATAGTTTCGACATATGTTGGGGTCATTTAAAGCATTCGTAATGAATTTTGAGCTCCTTGCTGCATCCTGCGCTGGTTTTTGTACGGCAGCGGTTCGTTGTTTGAGACTCATCAGAACCAAATGGTGGTCGCTTCCCACATCGGCATTTCTTATACTCCGGACATCACACATAGACTTCCTCCATCGCTGCTGAATCATGATATGATCAATTTGGTTTTCGGTTTGACCATCCGGATGCACCCAGGTAATTTTGTTGCACGTCTTATGCTTAAATACCGTCCCACCTATCACAAGACGATTCGCGTTACAAAAGTCGACAAGCAAGTCACCATTTTCATTCCGTGACCCCAAGCCATTTCTTCCCATCACGCGTTCCAGTCCGTAATTGTCTGAACCGACTTGGGCATTGAGGTCTCCCATAACGACTATGATGTCGGCTCTCGGAACACTACTGTAAACCGAGTTAAGATGAGTGTAGAACGCGGTTTTGTCTTCCTCGGTCGCTTCATTTGTGGGGGCGTAGCACTGAATAATTGTGACGTTACGAATTTTTGAACGAAACCTTGCTGTCATTAATCTCGCAGAAATGGGCGCCCAGGAGATCAAACTACGCCTCGCTTCTTCGTTCAACATAATTCCGACACCATGCAGTCTTTGGCCACCCTCTCTTTCATCTTCCCCGGAATACAGCATTCTCGTCTGTCCAGTGTCTGATCTGTATTCAGCTCTTCCTCTCCACTTAGTTTCGCTTATGCCCAGGATACTGATGTTTAGACGAAGCATTTCACGCTCAACCTGCTCGTATCTACCATCGCTGTACAAGGATTGAACGTTCCATGCTCCGATTTTCGTACGTATGCGGTAACCAAAAGTAACATTTGCGCTTCTTGGAAGATTTCTTCTATTTGTCAACGATTCATTTATTATTATGGCGTCTTGATTGACGCTCGTACATGAAAGATGCCGCACCCCCAAATCCGATGTGCGGTTTACTGCAACCGAAGCTACAGAAGGATTTTCTATAAAAAGATTACCTCTTGGGGACTCATTTCCATTTGTTGTCATAATTCATGTATTTGCTTATATCCTTATATCCCAAAACCCCATAAATACACTTTTTCCTCCATAGCTGAGTAGTAGAGATAAATATCGTGATACCTATTCAAATATCGCTGAGTGCCATAAACCTAAAATGGATGGCAGATGAAGTTGAATGAACCAAAAGATTTAACAAAACTAATCGTTAATAAACCTTGACTGGCGAACCCAGGACCGACCGAGACCGACCATCATCTGATAACTTTTTCTTCTTTCAGGTACCTAACATAAAGCACCATTGCTATAAGCATATACCAACAATACCTTTGTCCTTAAAAAAATACAGATCTTCGATACCCGAGTGAGAACACCACCTGTTTACATTGCTATTCAAAAAGTCCTACGCAATATGACAGTTGTGAGAGAATATCCATCATCATCACCACATCACCCTCTGTTGGTCACAAAATTACATATCTCACATCACCCAAAAATGTTTATCACATTATGGTGTTGAAGAGGTGTGAGGTTGATAAGTCCTGGGGCCTATTTCTCCGCTACTACACCAGCTACATCAACTACATCTTACAGCACTCTTCTACAACTACATCAATTACATTTTTCTGTTTCATTACTACAACTGGAAGTGTTGTATAATGTAGCTCATTGATGTAGTGGATGTGCAGCTCGTTGTAGGATGTAGCTCGTTGATCAAATGGATGTTGTTGTTTTGACATTTATATTATTTGTTTTTTTGGAAGCGAGTTATTTTCAATTTTTGAAGAGACACAAATAAATAATTTAAAATAAATAAAAAATAAATGGATTTTGACATACATATTTTCGCCCATAATTTTGAATTCAACATATAATCAAGGCTACTCATGCAAGTCGTACTTAGTATTGTAAATTTTAAACTTCGTAATTCTGTCACAATTTGTATGAAAAATTTGACAGATGAATACCCTTATTGAAAGAAGACCGAAAATATATTTATAACGCATCAATTTTAATATGGAATGCCCTAATTTCGTTGAAAGATTCCAAAAATGTATACTCAATTGTTGGTTGAACGCTTGCATTCATTGCACATCCAATCAATCCTCGCGTTCCAATGTTTATTCGCTATGCTATCTAGCTATCCCAAAAATTTTGAGATAACTTGAGTTGTTGTTGCGTCAGCTGTTATCAGCTGTTTTTTAACAAGGGATTACAACAACACAAAGCTATCCGGATAACTGAGAATAGCCAGCGGAACGTGCCCAATTATAACCAAAATACTTACATTCGTATATTTTCTTTATATCCAGCCATTTCCCATCCTGCTACAGCAATCACAGCAAATATTTTTACTGTGAGAATGTAACAAGAATTTACAGCAAGTTGTACTACAACAATGTAGTAGCAAAAGCTGTGAAACAGAATCATACATTTTTCCAATACTTCCAATCGATTCTCCAAAGCTACATTGATGTACTACACCTGAAAAACCAATGTATGTTTGAAACAGAAATTATGTAATACAACTGTTATACTACTACATTGTAGCTGATGTAGTAGCGCAGAAATAGGCCCCTGGTCTGTTGCCCGTTGGTACGCGCTTTTGTGTAACATTTAAGAGTATGTCCGCAATATTTCGTGACATAGAGTAAGGGTAACCATACGTTCTTAATTTTGTTAAATATCCAAATAGAAAGTGACTCTTTGGAAAAACGGTTATAACTTCTTATATTTAACTATAGGCTGCTTCATCGAAATGATTTTAACTATATGAAATTTTTAAAATGCAAAATTTTGTAACACTGGATTTGTAAAAACGGTGAGACTTTGTTTTTAGAGGTATTGGTTGCCATTAATATTTACCACTTCCGGAACACTCAACATTATCTCATATTTAAAAATATGCATTAACTTTTACATGTCAGAGTTTTATTTAAAATAAAATTTTATCAAACTTATTTTCTTATGTTTTATATATTTTGAAAAATGGTCACCCTTGGCTAAAGACGATAACATCAAAATCATTTTCCATTGCATGTTTATGTATGCTTGGTATTTGAGTTTTTTTAATGCTCGCCATACCAGTGAAACAGTTTATAGAATGGACGTAATAAATCTTCAATTTTGGATGACATTGAGGTTAATGTGGGGATGAAATTCTATGAATTCTATGTGTGTTTACTTGGGTAGCTTTCTCCCTCCAGGACGATTAAGGTCGTTTAAAACTGTCAACTTTTTTAAAGAAAAAAATTTACTGAAAATTCTTTCCGGTTTAATTGTTTGTTTTCCTCAGATAGAAAATGGACGGAAACTATTCCATTTTGATTTTCAATAAGCAAAGAAATTTTAAATTAAATTATTATATAATTATAATTTAATTTTTTTAGATTTTTTTCAGACAAATAAATAAAAAAAGGATGAAGAATGAGTTTTGTTCACAATACAATCTAGCACAGCCTATGCTGAAAAGAGTTTTTTTTAAATGTATCCTTCGCCAATAAGTCTCCAATCTATCTCCAGTACGCCTCCGATCCGTGTACATTAGGGTGGTCCTTAAATTGGACATTATCTTGGATAGCCCTCATTCGATTCAAAACATTGAAAAACAATTTCCCTAATTTTTTCAGATTGTTATATTACCCCTCTGGTCTCCCTTTTTTCACTTCAAGGTACAAGTAATGGACTTAGGGTGATTCTTATAACACGCAAAAAAAAGTCGGAAGTTATAGACTAGATTCAGATGAAAAAAAAATCGTAGCGGAAGGGGGGTCTATTCCCCCCCGTTCAGGCAGGAGGGGTAATTTTCTAAAAATTTGACC
This sequence comes from Dasysyrphus tricinctus, assembly GCA_963921185.1. NCBI lineage: Eukaryota > Metazoa > Arthropoda > Insecta > Diptera > Syrphidae > Dasysyrphus > Dasysyrphus tricinctus. The sequence goes on along the minus strand of OY992532.1, from coordinate 20,765,070 downwards.
AAAAATAGAAACAAAATTATTAAAAAACAACGGGACCACTAACAATGGCATGCTATAGCTGTTTTTAAATCCATGAATCCAGTCACTAATATATTTTCTAAATCAAGTTTTTATTGTAAATAGTTTTTGAAAAAATTATTTTCAAACCTTAAAAATAAAAACAAAAATAATAGTTTTTTACGTTTGAAAGTTATTTTTTTCAGAAACTATTTACAATAAAAACTTGATTTAAAAAATATATTAGAGACTGGATTCATGGCTTTAAAAAAAGCTATAGCATGCCATTGTAAGTGGTCCCGTTGTTTTTTAATAATTTTTTTTTCTATTTTTGGTCAAATTTTTAGAAAATTACCCCTCCCGTCTGAACGGGGGGAAATAGACCCCCCCTCCAATACGATTTTTTTTTTCATCTGAATCTAATCTATAAGTTCTGACTTTTTTTTTGCGTGTTATAAGAATCACTCTAACTCCATTATTTGTACCTTGAAGTGAAAAAGGGGGGTGGAATAAAAATCTGAAAAAATTATGAAAATCTTTTTTCTCCATTTAGAGTCATTTGATGCCTATCCAAGTTGGATTTTCAAAAAAACCCAATATAAGGACCACCCTAGTGTACATCCTAGCAATTCAGATAATTTTGTTTACGAAACTTCTTGGATTTTAATTTTGGAAATAAAAAAAATTAAAGTAAAAATGGATTTATGTATGTATAAGCATCTACAAGCAACATTTTCCGGCCCAAAAACCATTCATAGACATTTGCAACAACTTTTCTACAACAAATCATGGAATCAATCAAGAATTTATTAAATACAGGCCATCACCTTATCACTGAAAAGTGCTAAGATGTCAGATTAAATTGCCTTCTTCCACTTATTATTTTATTACTCCTATATATTTATTGTCCGATTTTGACTTTGACTCAAATTTTTGTTAAAAATATTATTTTTCACTTGAGTCCTTAAAATTATTTTTCTACCCATATGGAGCAACCAAAAACTAGAAATTTTTCAAAAATACTCGTTTTTCAAACTTTGTGTGCCTATAAATCAAAAAAACCGTTTTTGGCAGGTTAGGTACCTACCGTTTTTGGGAATTTTTTAAAGTAAAAAGTAAGACTTACCAACAGTAATGTACCTACGGATTTGTCTTTTCTAAATCGTTGGAGCCGTTTTTGAGAACATAGTAGACGTTCGATATAATGAAGTAATAAAAACCAGGCCTGTTCACTCTTTCGAGAATGTTCACTTTTTCGAGCGAGAGTTTTAAAAGGCTTGGTAAATTTGATCCAGAAGGCATATTGTATTCGATGTGAATGGTTTTACATATATTTAAACGTTAAACGTTAGGTTTTATAAAAAAACAGAGACAATTCTTCAGTGTTTTCAAGCAATCTTAAATGCTTGCGAAACATTTTTATACAAAATACATTTTTATATAAAATGTTGTGGGCTCACTATTGTGGATAGTTCACTATTTTGAGATTCACTAAATTGAGCGTCTACTGTAATAAGCTTTTCCTTAGCGGTTGTGTGGCAAATTCAATATATCCCCTCTAAGGAAGTACAAAAAAACCTTAACTCCAAAATTTTAAGAAAATCGCTGCAACCGTTTAGGCTGTAGGTTCCACTGTTTTGATGTTCTCTATCATCGTATAGTGTAATGTTTGATTGTTGTAGCGAAATTTGTGTCTGTACAAATCCAAAATTTGCCCTATAGTACCTATGTACATTAGGGTGGTCCTTAAATTGGACATTGTCTTGGATAGCCTTCATTCGATTCAAAACATTGAAAAACAATTTCCATAATTTTTTCAGATTTTTATTTCACCCCCCTGGGCTCCCTTTTTCCACTTCAAGGTACAAATAATGGATTAAGGGTGATTCTTATAACACGTGAAAAAAGATCAGAACTTATAGATAAGATTCTGACGAAAAAAAAATTGTATCGGAGGGTGCGTCTATTTCCCCCCGTTCAGGCGGGAGGGGTAATTTTCTAAAAAATTGACACGAAATAGAAAAAAATTATTAAAAACAACAGGACCACTTTCAATGGCATGCTATAGCTTTTTTTAAAGTCATGAATCCAGTCTCTAATATGTTTCTTAAATCAAGTTTTTATTGTACTAAATAGTTTTTGAAAAAATAATTTAGAAACTTATAAATACAAACAAAAATAATAATGTTGTACGTTTGAAAATTATTTTTTCAGAAACTATTTACAATAAAAACTTGATTTAAGAAACATATTAGAAACTGGATTCATGGCTTTAAAAAAAGCTATAGCATGCCATTGTAAATGGTCCCGTTGTTTTTAATAATTTTTTTCTCTTTTGAGTCAAATTTTTAGAAAATTACCCCTCCCGCCTGAACGGGGGGAAATAGACCCCCATCCGATACGATTTTTTTTTTCGTCTCAATCTAATCTAAAAGTTCTGATCTTTTTTTCGCGTGTTATAAGTATCACCCTAACTCCATTATTTGTACTTTGAAGTGGAAAAAGGGAGACCAGGGGGTGAAATAAAAATCTAAAAAAATTGCGAAATTTTTTTTTCTCAATTTAGAGTCATTTGATGCCTACCCAAGTTGGAATTTCAAAAAAAAAAAACAGTATAAGGACCACCCTAATGTACATACTATCACAAGTAAAAATTTAACTAAAATTTCCAACCATATTCGAAAAAATTGAAAAAAAAAAGATCTACTTACCAATTCAACTACTTGTAAAATTTTAAGCCAAATTATTAGCATTACTCTCCCGTATTTTGTACTTGCCCACAATGGGCAACACAGTCGGCAGAAAAAGTACATATACTGATAGGTAAACTTTCGGCCTGCAAACTAATTAATCCTGGTTTTGTTGAGGAAATCATACCCTGAAATTTAAAATAATTAAATTAAGGTTTGGAGTTGGATGAATTTACTTACAATTACAACTATAATTTGTTATACAACGTTTTCGAAACCAAAATTGGAAGAATTCGAAATTGAACATATTCTTTTGCTGATTAAAGGTGAGAACCTACCGGTGTATTTTCAAATTAGGTATTTATTTATTTGTTTTTAATATCAAAATTTGCCTCTTTTTCATATGCGATATATGTACATATGTTCCCTCAACCTTACCGCAAATCAAATCAAATTATAAAGAAACAGGGAAAAACAAACAAAATGCCTCAAATTGAAATTAATTCTGGGGTTTTATTGACAGGAGCAGATTACAGATGATAGATTATATCTGCCGAGGCAATTTTATATAAATTCATAAGTAAGTTGAGTATCAGATATAACACGGAAATTGAGCCTTTGGCAGTTGTGACCAAAAAGTCACAATACAACAGAACCAGGGCCCTATCTTTAAGGTAAGGTTGCAAAAGTAGAGATCAAAATCAATGGAATGGATGAAATATATGCAGCTGGAGCTGCATTTGCTGATTAAAGACGTAGGTCAGTGCCACCTCAAGGACATCACGGTCTTCTTTTTCTGCAACATGTTTATGAAATCATTTGACAATTCAACATTTGAAGAAACCATCAATGAAGCTCCTATATATCTTAAGCCGATGTATTTTCTTCTAAGCCAAATAAAATACCATTTGTGCACCCCCGTACAGTACCATGGAGCCTCACTCAACCATTTAATTTACCTCTATGAAGAATCCGCTCCTGAAAAGCAAAGCTAGATAAATAAAGTGAATTTTCATTTAATTTTGGAAAATAAAGCTGTCATGTTGGAAATGCATCTACAGAATGAATAAAGAACTGTTTGATGCTCTTATATACTCTTGTGTTCCTGTTCATTTCATCTGAAGATGTTCTGAGATAGTAACATCAAAAATGTCGAAACTCAGGAGAATTTGAAACACAGTCTACGTCTGAAACAATATGAAACACAATGTTCATTGTGTCTTGTGTGTTGATGTATTTCTGTATCTCTATACTGTATTATTTAATGGATCTGATGGTATGCGCTTATTATGCAGAATCAGAATATGAAATATCTTTTCTTTTTCCATTTCATTGAGAGGACGTCAGCCAACAGATGAAGTAGGTGCAGCTATAAGGACAGAACACATTCTGGCTATAGATTCCTTTTTGACGGGTGCTTCCATATTCATAGAGAGTATAGGCAGATATAACGGCACGTATGTGGAAATTTTGGCGAGCAAATGTTTATTAAAAGTTTTCAAGCAGTTATCCTTATAGTATAGGAAGTGAGAGTTGCAAAATTATTAAAAATTATTTTAAGTACCGCATGACTTCTGAATCATTGTAGAGTTTTAATGATTATCAAAATATCGCTCCCAAGCACTAATTAGGTCATGGAGTTAGGTTTCTTTTCGCCGCTTTTTCTATCTAGGTGGGGATGATGGGTCTTCTTTAAGGCCGGATGTAATAAATGACAAATTGTCTTAAGAGACTAACCCCCAGTTTCACAGTCTCGTTTAAACCTTGAACTGAGTTCAATTGTTCTGCTGAACTAAAGTTTATACCAAAAGCTGAGTTTAAACACCCACTGTGAAACTGGGGGTAAGTAATATTTTTGGTACATAGTTCTTCCAAAAAACATGAAAGTAACGTAAAAATTAGTTTTATACGCTATGCATGGTGTGTTCTTCATTTGAGATTGATGTCTTTCAACAGATCTATCGGAAATAGAAACCTCCTATAAGTCCTTTGGACTTTTTCACTGTATAAATCAATCAATCTTACTTAACCCCACACTCAACCCTAATTCCTACACTGTTCTTCGTTTAAGCATCATCATTGTTTTGAAATTTACCTACTCTGCTCTCTGAAGTCCGGAAAAATTTTGTCGAGCTTCGAGGATGAGGTTGAAGAAGCATGTGATTTCAGTGTGAATGGATGCAGCCACATGTCAGATGTTTTTTGTGGGACTTTTTAATGAACGTGCTGGGGAATATATAACAAAGTATGATGGTGATGGATGAATGAATTGAAATACACCAAACCGACTCAACAATCTTTCTAATACCTAATTGTTCTCGGATGGTGTTGTGTGTGTATTTTGAACTCAACTCACGTCTAAGAAGTTAGAATTGTTAATTTTAATTGTTTTGAAATGAGACAATGAAATCATATCGTTTCTGTATTTTATAAGAGAGATATACACTTATAAATTTAAGAGGATTGTTTGAGGTTTAAATAATATTTAAGTTCATAATATTTCCATATATTTATAGGTACGCATTATAATTGGTGTTAGAGAACAAGTGGGAAAAGTTTTTAACGACAAAACACACAGAGGATTCTGACAATCTTTTTACAAGCTAATTTATTACAATAAACAAATAAAATGCACGATGAAGATGGATTCGCAAATATTTAGGTTCAGAATAAGGATTGCGAGATTTGTATTTGAAGGCTATTGAATAGACCAGGAAATCAGTGGTATAAAGGAACAATTACGTGCAAGGGTTTTTATTATTGAATATATTTGTCTGCTTAAGACGGAAAATGCTATCTACTTAATAAACCCATGCGTTTCTGAAAGAATGGTAACACTGTACACTTTTCAATATGTTTCGTATAGCTCTGAAACTAAGCCGAATTCGACTCTTAAAACTGACAAACAAAATCGTCAAAATCGTAATCGTAATATTAATCGTAATCGTAATCGTAATCGTAATCGTAATCGTAATCGTAATCGTAATCGTAATCGTAATCGTAATCGTAATCGTAATCGTAATCGTAATCGTAATCGTAATCGTAATCGTAATCGTAATCGTAATCGTAATCGTAATCGTAATCGTATTCGTAATCGTAATAATCATAATCGTCGTCATATAATTTGGCAAATTAGAATCTGGATTGAAAGAAATCCAATCATTCAAAAAATGAGTGCCAACTTATGTAAGTATACGAGTATGTATGCAGTTTTAAATAATGTACCTACCACAAAAATCTGAATAACTTTCCTATAACCTTCTAATTAATTCAAAAATATTTATGAAATCATAATTGGGAGTTATTTAAATAAATGGCTCCCAAGTATTTTTTGTGAGTGTGAACTCATGTTCAGAATTAAGACATAACTCTCAAAATAATTTAATTATTCTTCACATAGTCATAACTCAATCTTCTTTATTAATTTAACAAGCATACACTTTAAACATATTTTATGTATTCAAGAAACAAGACAGAGTTCATAAAACAATTCAATTTGAATATCAAACAATTATTTTCATCTGCATATCACTAAGATTTCACTCCGTATAGTTTTAACGACGAACAGAGAAATTAATTTTCCATTCAAATACGCATCACGATGATGCACATGATACATATACACAAATTAAATTCATCTCTCCTAGCCAATTGTGGGAATCGTCACATCATGCATGTCTTTACAAACCTATGTATACTCTTTTGGTGATGAGGAAATAAGGACTTCAATCACACGAGTATTATCTTCGGAATATACCTACTCCTATAAAAGCACAAACCATAGGGTCTATTATATCCTTGTGCTTTATAATCTTTGATCAAAAGCATAAAGTTCTGAAATACTAATATAATTATTTCGAACTTTGTGTCGTGACCGTAATTGAAGGTTACGGGTTATATATAGATACTGATATGTTAAATGCACATAGAAAATGAAATATATATTTCATCTTCTAAGGTTAAATGCACTATCTTAACATTTGCATCAAGACAAATTATTGCCTCTCCATAACTCTACGTGTCTGATTGGCCTTCATTAAGTTTTGGGAAATTGTATCATTTGTAGACACTTATACTTAGACATCTCCTAGAGACTAGGGATTGGCTGACCCATTTAGATTTTATTTGCATATCTAAATTAAATTGTAAGAGTAAGACAGTTAATTCTTTTAATATTTAAGGAAGACTATGATTCTTCTCCTTTCTGTGGAAGAATTGCCCAGATTGAATCAATGGTGGCATATACAGTTCCTGTCAGGCTGAACTACTTTTTGATCTCCTTATACGGTCTTCTTTGACATATTTGGAGCTCAGGCCTCAGGATACGGCTCCACTCCATTGGAGTTATACTAAGGGTCTGGTCGTCCAGGTTGAGGGTCATGCTGTAGGAGAGAAAGTTAACTAGTTGCAAAGCAACAACGACCTTCGAATACGGACAGATTTACTCTTGACGAACCTATCTAGTTAAATAAGAACAACACGCTTCGGATTTGCACGTGGAATCTTCTGTCCCTCTATGTACAACGTGCAGTCAAACATTTAGCAGCCCTAGGCTGCTACAAAGCAGAAATCACCGCCATCCAAGAACTGCGATGAGACGGGCCGGGCAAAAGAAAACTGAAAGACTACGATATCTACTACGGCGACTGTTTCATTTCAGGCTAAAAGTCTAGCGTTTCAACTATTTGAACGGGCACCTCACTACAATTCACAGGCAGCTCTTGGCTCTTCGGTGATTTTAATGCCAAACAAGGCAGAGAAGATGTCTTTGGTAGTACAATCAGAAGATATAGTCTGCCCGATACCATCTTCGATAACGAACTCAGCTTAATCGACTTTACTGCAGGGTGAAATGTTGTGGTGGCTAATACGCAGCTCACACATCTGGATATAAATAACCTGATTAACCACATTGCCATCGACGCAGGATACTCCTCCAGTATCAAGGATGACCAAACGTTCCGAGGAGCCAACGTTGACTCAGACCACTACCTCTTTGCAGCCATAGAAGTAATACTACGAGTATCTAGACCGAAGCAAAAACAGGGAAATACTGTAAGAAGATTCAACGTCAAACGACTAAAGTTGCAAGAAAACGCCTGGCATTTTCCGATAGAGTCTCTCGCACTCTCTAGAATATAAATCGTTAACTGACTTCAAGCATGAAGACCCAGTAGAGGAATTTCTAGGAAGCCATCAGAGATGCTGCATCGGACGCGCTGGGTCTTACACGACCATCATAACCTAACCCTTGGCTCGACAAAGAATACCAGCAAGTACATGCAACCAAATAACAGGCATATAATGTGGCACTGCACAGAAGGAACTGAGCTGCTCGCGAGCTCTACGACAGAAGAGGAGAGAGGAACATCTGCTTCTCAGAAGCAAAAAGAAACAGCGAGGAAATAGAGGGATGCCATTGCAGGAATGAAGCTAGGAAGTTTTACCAAAAGGTAAAAAAAAAACATCCCAAACCAGACCCGAAACCGAAGCCTGCAAGGTCGATCAAGGAAAATGCTGGTAGAATCGCAGTCGGTGCTGAGGATCTGGAAAAATCATTTCGGCCAATAGTTTAACGTTGATTACGAATCGAATTCCCCTGCCATGCAGATTACATCATTGTACCTGGATGACTGAAGTAGGCCAACAATTCTGTCAAGCCAATCTAAGCAACCTAGCTGATGGCCTTGCAGCCGAGCTGTTCAAAGCAGCTGAATTTGTCAGGAGTTTGAACCAGCTCATCAACAAAATATGTTCACAAGGAAAGTATGCCTGATGCCGTCAGCATATTTTTCTCGATTCTCAAGACAGATCACCTACAAAGAAATCAGTCTCCTTACCGCATATAAGATCTCCTCTGCCATAATTTATGAATGCCTGAAGCCATTTATCAACAATATTATAAAATCACATCAGTGTGACCAGGACAAAACCGGGAATTTCATATAGATACCCACCACCTTTTCACTTTTCATCGACATCCAGGCCTCGTATGAAAGCATTTATAGAGGCGAGCTATAATGAGCAATGTTAAATTTTGGCATCCCTCCTAGAATCGTCAACACGTGCAGGATGATGATATGGAGATTGCACGCTACTTCATCATGGTCGGCAGAGCCCTCACTGATACCTTTGACGTTGAAAAAGATTTTAGACAAGGTGACGTGCTGTCATGTGACTCCTTCAACATCTTTCTGGATAGAATTTAAAAGTTCGTACATTTACTCGCTTACACCGACGATATTCACATAATTGGACGAACAAAGCGTGATTTCAATGGTGCTTCGTGAGTATATTGAGAATAAAGTCAAGAAACTGATTACCCATGAATGTTCTCAGTCTTATAAGACATGCCCATCAGATTTTCATCCTCCTCGATCCCGAGGAAGCTGTTTCCCCAATTTTTTCAGCAATTTGCTTCTTTATGAGAGAATTTCATCAAAATTTGACAGACTCATATTTTTCGCTCAAAAATCTCTGGAACTAAGTTAATGTCAACCTTAATGCAGATCTATTGTATCGTGTCGAACATAACTCTTTTATCAAAAAACCTATATTAAAATTATCAAAGTTCATCATCAGACGTTCAATGTATGTATAACAAAAATTTAATATGTGACGATAACTATCACAAAACTACCACATTAGTTTGTCAGCTAAACTGCGCGTGCATAGCTTGCATACATGCAGGTAAACTTTAGATACTATATACACTCCTCGTCAACTGAATACGCACAAACATTTTTGAATATATTTTATCCATTTTTTCCAAACAGTGATGGTTATTATGCCATCTGTTGATGGTAAAAATTTTCGTAACATATAAATAACAGAATTTCAAAGTTTTATCCAAAAACAACCGTGAGTTTTTCCTTCAACCACTTCCAAAGTGTAACTTATGCAAAGTAGAAGTTTTTTTTGAGTCAACTGAATAGGTACAAAAATTAAAATTGGTATTGGAATGGAATGAAACAAGTTTTTGTTTAAGTTTAGTAGTGGGTACTTCCACCTTTATTTTTAATTACTTCGTAAATTCGATCCGGCATGGACTCGTATAGCTTTTTAATGTAATTTAACGAAATTTCGCTCCACGCTAATTTGATTGCAGAAATTAAGGTTTCTTTGTCTTCGAACTGACGACCACCCTCATAAACTTTGCGTACTAACCATCCCCAGACATTTTCTATGATGTTTAGATCAGGTGAGTACGGCGGTCATTGAAGCAACTGCACTTGTTGCTCCTCTATCCATGTTTTTATTATGTGCGCTGAGTGAATAGGCGCATTATCATGTTGGTAGGTCCAGTTTATGGGTCCAAAGATGTTAGAAAATTTAGGAAAATTTCTTTCCAAAATTACTTTATACCCAGCTGCTGTCATTCTTGATGTTACAACCTCGAGCTCAACTGTTTTTTTTTTTTTTTTTTTTTTAATTTAGCTTAATTCAAGCATATGACTTAAAAATAAGTAACAAGAAATCTTAAAACTATGAACTAAAATAACTTAATGATAATTAAAAAGAAATTAAGGATGGAATGTGGGAGAGGAAAAGAAATAGTTACTGGAGAGCATTCTTAAGGGTGATTTTAGAGCTGTTTAGGTCAAATAAGCTTGAATTGTTGGCTTTTCTTAGCATTCTTGTGAGTGGTTCATTTTGGCCATACTCGGTTCAGTGAAAGGGTATATGGAACAAAGGTACTGACCTAAGACAACGATGATTTTCATTGAATTTAACTTTGTTAAGTAAGTCAACACAGTCAATACCTCCAGTTATTAACTGATGTAGAAAAAGTAGGTCAGCATTATCACGACGTTTGCTGAGGGTTTGCAAATTGATCAGTTTAAGACGATTCTCGTAGGGTGGCAGAATGAATGGATCGTCCCATCCAAGGCCCGTCAGAGCAAATCTTACAAATCTGCGTTGGACGGATTCAATTCTCTGAATGTGGACATGATGATAGGGTGACCAGACCTGAGACGCGTACTCTAGCAGAGGCCTAACGAAGGTTATATATAGATATTTTGTGACGTAGGGATCTGAGAATTCCTTGGACCAGCGTTTAATGAATCCTAAGGTTGAGTTAGCTCTGTTAATAATAGAATCATAATGAGCTCGGAAATTCAGCTGATTGTCACAAAGAACCCCCAAGTCGCGAATGGAAGTAACGACAGAAATTTGTTCATTATTCATGTAGTAACAACGTTGAGGAAGAGGACAGCGTTTACGGGAGTAAGTAATAGATTGACATTTACTAATATTTAGCTCAAGGAAATTGTGGCGACACCAGGTATAGAAGTTATTTAAGTCTTCTTGTAGTAACTGAGAATCTTCCGTGCTTTTAATCAGTTTGGAGATGTGCATATCATCCGCGTAAATCTCCAGATTAGATCCTACTAAAGTAAGTTCAACGTCGTTAATACTTAACAAGAAAAGAAGAGGGCCGAGGTGACTCCCTTGCGGAACGCCTGATTGTGAGTATATAGGGTTGGAGGTGTTAGCCCTAAACAATAATAATAATTCCATAATAACTGACTGCTCCCCATATCATGACACCTCCTTCACGACTATGATGGCGCTTTAAAAATCTTTTTTCTTTTCTTAAGTCGTGAAAATAGAAGTTGAACCCATCAGGGCCATCGAAATTAAACTTTTTTTCATCTGAAAAAACCACGTGATACCATTCTTTTTTCCAACTCATGTGAAGTCTTGAAAAATCTAATCGCAACATTTTCCGTCTCTCGTCAAGTGGTGGTTTTTTCTTAAGTTTCATTCGTTTAAGATGGCTTGAGTTGTTGATTACTCTTAATACTGTTGAGCAACTTGCGTTTACGCCGACTTTTTGTTTTATTTTTGCCACAGAATCAGATGAATTTGATGCATATCTTAAAATTCTTCGTCTCTCAGCTGCTGTTGTTGCTGTTTTCTTACCTCCCTTCATGTTTTTGTCGTATGCATCTTTATTTTTCAAGTAAGAATAAACTACATTAAAACTTCGGCCAACTTTATCAGCTATTGCACGTCCAGTTAGGCCTTGGTCTCTAAGTAAATCGATTTTAGCTTTTTCAACACTGTTAAGACACGTAGATCTACCCATTTTTCTTAAAATTTGAAATCAAGAATTAAATTTTACGGAAAACACTAAAATCGTTAATTTAAACTGTCAAGCACTCCAAAAAACTTATAAACAACGAAGAAAATGGCGTTGTACCTATTCAGTTGACTAAAAAAAAAACTCCTACTTTGCATATAAAACACTTTGCAAGTGGTTGAAGAAAAACTCACAGTTGTTTTTGGATAATTCTTTCGGAATTATCTGCTTAACATCTTAAAGGAATAGTTTGCATCAACAGATGGCATAATAACCATCACTGTTTGGAAAAAATGGATAAAGTATATTAAAAAATGTTTGTGCGTATTCAGTTGACGAGGAGTGTATCAGATTTGTATTACCAACACGAACACAACACTCTTGTTTGTTAATTAATTGCTAATTAAATAATCGACCTGACATAATGACCGAAAAATCGGTGTCCATCCACAAAAAGGGCCTTTGTGCTTCGGAATAATATTTATCCATTAGATTGTAGTGCTGTCACGGATCGGAAAACATGAAACATTATTCCTTTATATGTTTGTGTTTTTTCTTCTTTTTTTCTGATTAGGAGAATGGAATTTCTAGGGCCTGGGGTTTAAAAAGTCCCGCAGTCATTAACCATGGTGCACATTAATTTTTGTTTTCCGTTGGAAAAAGACCACCAACAGGGCCTCATGGTATGTACAGTGAACAGTTAAGTTACAGTATACTAGTATACACGCAAACAAAAAGCTATTTATTAGGAAGTAAATTTGTTAAAGTTTGATGAACATTTTCTGATTGATAGTCCTCGAGTGATATTATTGTGGTTCCTCAAAGTGTGAATGGAAGATGTTCTCCTTTTACTATGTGTTTCGGAATGACCTAAAATTAACCCCAAGTTTAAAAGCTACTGAAACTATCTTCTATCCTTGCGGAAAATACAGTAAGAATCAAGGCAATAAGTAGTCATAGTTATAAACATCACAAATATTGGTCAAATAAAAAAATACCTTTTCGAAGCTCTGAAGGTTGGAATGATGAATGGAAATGGATGGCCTATATAATGCCAATGGTTAAGGTTTTATCACCTTCGGTAAACCAATACCCTTTACTATGAGCTTATTGGTAGTAAATCAATTTGGTGGCATACCATAAGGGTGCGAATGGCCGATACAGTCAATTGATGTCAGTAATTAGTACAGTTCATTATTTTTGTATCTTTTCCCGATAAAAATATCGATTTTCATTTTCTTTAACGCACAATTTATTTCAGCCACCAATTTTCTAATTCTATGATGGTTAGCCAGACCCGGACATTGTTATGTATCCCAGAGCGCGTAATCGTGTGTTTTCATGCTACAATATTTCCAATTAGGCTAAAACACAGGGGCTTTTGTAGAATTTTCAGGATTCAGTCAGTGTGTTTTTTTTTTTTTATTAGAAACGTTTCACCAATCCATTTGTCTCTAACTGGGATTGTGTAATTAGTGGTGTGCAAATTGTATATTGAAATTCCATTTGTATATGGTGAAGAATACAACTGATGCGGATACATGGTTCTGATGATTATTGTTTTTGGTTACTAACACCACAGCTGTGGGAGAAAAATGTATATTGGAAGAGTGTAGGGTATATTGGAGCATATTTATTTTAGGGAAAACAGTAATTGATATAATGGAATGATTATCTACTGTAGCCCTCGGCTAAAATAACAAACTCCTATTATCGTTTAAATTGCTTGAAGTCACTCACCACCAAGCTGAATCTACATTATCTTGGTCCTTGGTCACTTCATAACATGTAACAAACTGAGCTGATTATTAATATCCGTGGGAATAATACTTTTCAACACATTAAGGTGCGTTTCCATCTGAGAGTACTTTCACTAAAAAAATTACTTTATGAGCGTCGCTGAATAGGCATGTGTAGCTTTTAATAGTTCTTTTTCAATATTCAATATTTCAGCGCCGATTATTGAGCGATAAATTTATCAGTTTTAAGGTGAGTGTCTTTTCACTACAAAACTTTAGTTACTCTCAGATAGATGCTTACGGCTCTAGTAATTTCATAATTGTCTATTGGCGAGTTTTACTCTTAAGAGCAGCTTAAGAGTTGGTCGTAGTCTTTTTACTCTCAAAAGGATATGTGCCCTTACAGGCAGCTGATTAAAAGGTCTACTTTCTTATACTTACTTAAGGTAACGCTACAGTCAAAGGTGGACCAGGCCCTCAACCAACAAGCTTCTTCCAGCTGGCTTGGTTTCCAGCAAGCTGTCTCCAGTTTCACACGCCAAGTTGGTTGAGGTCCTCTTACACTTGCGTGCGCCACTTTTTACGCTGTCCACCTCTACTACGCTGTCCCACGGGACGGGGTTAGATTCAAAAACTTTCCGGGCTGGAGCTTTGGTGTTCATTCGCTCTAGGTGACCCAGCCCTTTCTGTCGTTGGTTTTTCACTCTTGGTCTAGGGCAGTGTTGTGTACACCCCATACAATTTGTTGTTGTATCTTATTCTCCATTTCCCATCTATGCAGACAGGACCAAAAATCACCCGGAGAGTTTTCCTCTCGAAACAGCCCAACGCGTTTTCATCCACCGCCTACTGTGTCCATGCCTCTGCCCAAAGCATCAGGACCGGGATGATAAGCTTCTTATACAGAACAGTTAAGTTGCTCGAGAGAGGGCTTTGCTTCTCAATAATTGCCTTCTTAGCCTAAAAAAACAGCGATTGGCAAGAGTAATTCTTCGTTTGATCTCATCACCATTGTGGAATCGTTCACTGAGTTTATAGCAGATCCTAGATAGACAAATTCTTTGACCACCTCAAAAATTATAGATGTCTATAAAGACGTTCTGTCCACGTCGATGTTGGGTGGCTTTTCTTGTTGACAGCTGTTGAAAAGCTATACGTATGCAGGTAGGTTTGTAGGTATGAAAAAAAAACTTTAAAAGGTATAATGTTACATTATAATGTAGCTTGGATATGAAATTTTATTTTCAAAGGTACTGTCAATTTTTATCACATTCTTATGACAATGAATTCGGAAATGGATTTTTTTCTAAAAAATATTCATAAATTGTCACGAGAAAATAATATTATAATATTTTTGAAAAAAAGGAAACAAAATAAACTTCATGTTCCTTGAAAAATGGCAAGGAGCCAATTTCCAATTTAACTTTTAAACACACCTATATTTTTCCATTCTAAATTCCACATATGAACCTACATTATATAGTTAGCTATCTCACTAAATATTTGAAAATGATTCTTTTGAAAAAGGACAAGGGGGTTGGTAGGTAGGTAAAGGTACCTCGTTCATTTATGTAACTTCAAGTCTTTTATTGACATTATTATGGGTATTTTTTTATATTTATTTCCACAATTCCGTAAAATGACACCGCTGAGTTGTAACGCCCAACATTACAATGGAAACTGTATAAATAAAAAACAAACAAAAATTTCAGTCGGGAAAAATATATTTTTGGTAAGCTTGTTTCAATCCACAAGTGAGTGACGAATTAATAACAAAAAAAAATAGTACATGGTTTTGTCCTCCCACTGATGATGCAGTGTAGCGAGACTATGCCGCTGTTGGATGCCAGGGAATTCCAAAATGTTGCCTGTGTGGAACACCAGGAGAGAATTACACAGACAACAGAGTTTATATAGATAACGTTCTGTGTCTGTTGGACAGACGCACGGCCATGGCCTGTTGGTGTTCGAACAGATGGATAAAAGAGTTATTCTACAATTCGAAGGAATTCGGACTTAACCAGGGAGAGTAGGGTATAAGTTTTTTTTAACTTCAATAATGAGTGAGTGAATATTTTTCATAAAAAAAATAATTAATGAAAAAGCGCAATTATGGAACTGCCAAATATAAAAATTCCTTATTCATTTTACTCCACAAGTTAACACCCAAAAAGTCACACTCTTCCCTTAGGAGCCAAATATCTCTAGACATTAAATTTTGACTTTAAACTGTAGACATTCTTTTCTGTATAGAAATTTTAAAGTTTTTCGTATTTGAAATTTAGTTAACGTCAGATTAAAAATCATGACCTTAGGCCAAGGAAGTTCTATAACTGCACACACATCATTTTCGATAAAATAAAGGTCAAATATTGCGCATTGTTCAATTTTCAGAATTTTTTTGAAACAAAATTCATCCTTGAAGGATTAAGTTCTGTGACAAAAGTGGTACCTTCATATCAAACACTCATGACACTTTGTGAAAATACAAACTACGAGGATGAACGGTCAAAAGACTTTACAAAAATATCAAGGATGGAAGAGTGTCTTTGCAGTTCGGGTAAAAGGATTTGGGATTTGTTTTTGGAAGCAATTTTTTTTTTTGAGAAAATAATATTCTTTCCTTTATCCCTAAAAACACCCAATTTCCATTGATATTTTTATAGAATATTTTGAATCTTCATTTTTGTATTTTCATGAGGGTAAGACTTTTGTAACAGCAACCTTTCTCTAACCCCCAATTTCTAGTTTGATACACCATACACATGTCCCCCCCCTCTTTATTTATATTTATATTTATATTTATATTTATATTTATATTTATATTTATATTTATATTTATATTTATATTTATATTTATATTTATATTTATATTTATATTTATATTTATATTTATATTTATATTTATATTTATATTTATATTTATATTTATATTTATATTTATATTTATATTTATATTTATATTTATATTTATATTTATATTTATATTTATATTTATATTTATATTTATATTTATATTTATATTTATATTTATATTTATATTTATATTTATATTTATATTTATATTTATATTTATATTTATATTTATATTTATATTTATATTTATATTTATATTTATATTTATATTTATATTTATATTTATATTTTTTATTTATATTTATATTTATATTTATATTTATATTTATATTTATATTTATATTTATATTTATATTTATATTTATATTTATATTTATATTTATAGATACATAATTTACAATTTCTGTAAATTTCCTTACCTTCTCATGTTTTATAATTTCGTACATCTGGCTATACGCCTGATTTTCACATTTATTTTTCCTTGATGATTTATCTGTTTCGAGCCACAAACAACGTGATTTACCAAAATACACATGGCCATGACCAATATTTTATATAAATATTTAGATTTATCTCACATGTAGCAATATATCAAATCCTCTGCAATAATGTTAAAAACGTTTTTATATTAATACCTACCTCAAATGCCATTCATGCCATTTTTGAGTAAGACAAAAAAAAGAAGAAAACAAAAACAATCGGATTGAAGGAGGTGAAAATCTTATAATATAGTAAAACTCCTCGTTCATAGAGAAAGAGCGATTCTTTTGCATATCGAATACTTCAATCAATACATATACATTAGGGTGGTCCTTATATTGGGTTTTTTTGAAAATCCAACTTGGATAGGCATCAAATGACTCTAAATAAAGAAAAAAAAAATTTCCTAATTTTTTCAGATTTTTATTTCACCCCCCTGGTCTCCCTTTTTCCACTTGAAGGTACAAATAATGGAGTTAGGGTGATTCTTATAACACGCGAAAAAAAAATCAGAACTTATAGATTAGATTGAGACGGAAAAAAAATCGTACAGGAGGGGGGGTTTATTTCCCCCCGTTCAGGCAGGAGGGGTCATTTTCTAAAAATTTGACCCAAAATAGAAAAAAATTATTAAAAAACAACGGGACCACGTACAATGGCATGCTATAGCTTTTTTTAAAGCCATGAATCCAGTCTCTAATATTTTTCTTAAATCAAGTTTTTATTATAAATAGTTTCTGGAAAAAAAATAATTTTCCAACGTACAACATTATTATTTTTGTTTTTATTTTTAAGTTTGGAAATTATTTTTTCAAAAACTATTTACAAAAAAAACTTGATTTAAGAAACATATTAGAGACTGGATTCATGACTTTAAAAAAAGTTATAGCATGCCATTGTACGTGGTCCCGTTGTTTTTTAATAATTTTTTTCTATTTTGGGTCAAATTTTTAGAAAATGACCCCTCTTGCCTGAACGGGGGGAAATAGACACCCCCTCCAATACGATTTTTTTTTCGTCTCAATCAAATGTATAAGTTCTGATTTTTTTTCACTTGTTATAAGAATCACCCTAACTCCATTATTTGTACCTTCAAGTGGAAAAAGAGAGACCAGGGGGGTGAAATAAAAATCTGAAAAAATTAGGGAAATTGTTTTTCAATGTTTTGAATCGAATGAAGGCTATCCAAGACAATGTCCAATTTAAGGACCACCCTATTATACATATATAAAAAATATATAAACTTGAAATACCTCTTATCTCAGAGAAAGAATGAAATATATTTAATGGAATGTCTTGTGAGCTGAGCTCTGGTGGAATGATTTGCTACGTTTTGTTTATATTAACAAATTGTAGTTAAAGTGGGTTAAGGATTTATGTTATTCTTGCCTCTTTATGGAAGACATAAATATGATGTATTATAATTCATACACATAAAATAAAGACTTAAATCTGAAAATAAAACAAATCGTTTCTAATAGGGCATAGATACAATCAATAAGGTATTTTGGTTTTTCGTATATTTATGGATAGGATAGAAAGAAAAAAAAAAACATTAAAAACCTAGATTATGTCCTTTTTATCCAATTTCATTTGATTAATTGTTCGATCTCGTAACATAACTCAAATACAGTGTGACCCTATTTTTATCATATTTTATTAATGTTTAGGTAGTGAACCTTTTTTTTCCTTTTTAAATGTGCGTACTCATTTGAGATAAGAATATGACTGTGAGCAGCTTTCAAGCAGTTCTTGAGGGTAAAACTCGCAACTGGACAAAGTCATGAACTTAGCTCACAAAGGGGTGGTAGAAGGTAGACAGCTATCCGAGAGTCACTCTAGTCTAGAGAGTTTTGTAATGAAAGTACTCTCAAATGACAAAGCACCTTAAGAAAGCTTACTTTTTACTCCTCTTTTAATTTCGAACATATTCCATTTGAACATTCAAATTAAAAATTTAAAAAAATATAAAATTGAATAATTGCAGAAGTCCTATGTATATGATCTAGGTAGGTATTGATTTTTTTCAACTCGCCAAAATATATCTCTCTTAGTTCCTAAATGCTTTATTCTTTTCGAACATTCAAAGCATTTTTCCAATATTTTTACTAGCTTCTCGATGCAGCTGGGAAATAATTCTTAAAGTTCGGCTCTTCACCATATAAAAACACTGACAAAAGCCTTGAAAAGCTCATGTAATATTTAAATTATTATTCATTCGCACTATTCTTAACAGTTGCCGTTGTTTCCTTTTGCAGGTACCCAAACATTTTACATTCCGTATGTTCTTTTTTGAGTGTTCAAAGTAATTAAAAAAATTAATATAAAAATAATGAAGGTGGTAACTTAACTATTCAAAAGATTTCCTGACATTGTATAATAAAGGTAAGAAGAAATTGACTCGTTTAAAAAAAATAATTCTTCGTGCTCGTATTTAAGTCTGTGATTTGTCAGTAATATTTTAGGGCATGAATATTGGGTATATTTTAAGAAAAAATCTTACGGGGTTAAACTGTATACCCCGCCCCCCCCTTCTTGAGACATGGGGTGTAGTTCCTGAAAAATTGACTTTAAATTCAAACAAAAATTAAAAATCAACGAAAGCAAATACCATAATGTGCTATAATTTTACTGGAACCTAATTTTCCACTAGTTTTTGTTTGTTTTTTAATAAAGTTGTTTAACAGAATATTTTTTGAGAAATTAATCTTCAAAGTTAAAAATTAGATATTTTTCAAAATGTTACGTAGTTAAGTTCTATTTTTTTGTTAAATATTCAATGCCCTTATCAAAATCAGTATAAATCTCACAATGCCCAAGATGTATTATCTAAGCTATTTTATACACAAGTATATCTCCCGACCAACTCTTATATCATATAAATTGTTAAATGTAATAATTTGATGGGTTTGATTCAATTTTAAATTTATTTTCTTCTTTTTAGAGCATTGTAAAAAAAAGATTGTTCTAAGAAAGGTCGGTAAATTATAATCACGGGCCGTGTTGAATTAACATGATGCACTATCCCATCTAAAGTTACAGATATTTCTGAAATTTACCTCATTTTAGTAGCATTATATTCAGTGTAAATTCAACCTGATGGCCTTTCTAACCATATTCAAGTTATTTTAGAAGATGTCCTGTTATTTTGTTTATTTTAACCAAGGTTCTTAATTATTTAACACTGTATATTATAAATATCTATTTTACCACAAATCGGGTTTTATTTACTTGTTTTTGGTTATTTTTATAATTTTTACCAGGTTGGCCTCATGTTAGAGAAGCACTCTGACAGTTTATTTTAACGTTACACCCAGTGTTAAAACCTATATTCAGGCCATCCAAACAAAATGATTTGAATTCAACCTGGCCTCCTGTTAAAGTTGCACTCTGCCAGTTCATTACAACGTGGCAATAGTGTTAAAACACTCAAGCAGGTCATCCAGTGAGTTTCAGCTTATTGATGTTTGGCACCAGTTTTGTTTATAGTGAATTGACCCAACGAATGAGTGCTACCTCCGTGAGTGGAAGGTTCCCAGTTCACTATTACATAATGTTTTTAAAATTAAATTTATACACATATCATGAATTCCTATACTTTAAGAATAATGCAAATAGAATTTAGCGATAAGCTGCGTTATGATGCTGAGACGTTAGGATTCATGACATAAATACATGATACGATATTTCTACAGGATTGATTCAACATTGAATCATGCTAAACTTACTAGATTTTCATGTTAAATTAACCAGATTTGCATATAAAACTGACAGGAACTGTGAGTCATGCTAAATTCATTAGATTTTCATATAAATTTAATTAGATTTTCATGTAAAATTTGCAGGATTACTATTTTTAGCCAGTGTTAAATTTAGAAAATATCATGCAGATTTTACCTGCAGCCTTCATTTATTTAACATGACAATAAAATCTAGGGCTACCAGATTTAAAATAGCGATAAGGAGGACGCGGACGTCGCGAGTTTTCTATTTTTTGAAAAATATAACATCATTCGATTTTTTTTTTATAAAAAAACATTCACAAAAAATTATAATATATTTATGAGAAACAAAAACAACACAAATAAATGACTTTCCTTAAAAAATTAACAACAAAAAGCTTTGAAAGGATTTTGGACTTCAAATGGATGGATTCACAGAAAATCTTTTTAAAAATATTTAATTGTTTAAAGTTTTAAATTGAATGTTCTCCCTTTTTGGGTTTTTACTTAATAAGGGGGACATTGGTTTGTAAAGGGGGGATGGGGAATGCAAATAGCATTTTGGTATGGAAAAGGGGGCTGAATTTCAAAAATTTGTCTTTTTTCACCTCTATCCGTCGAAGAGTTTTTCTTTCGAAAGAGCCCAGTATCACCCTCGCCTCCTCGTTTTGTTTATCAACAAACAGTCGGTGCCGCTAAGTGGAACTAGCGATATTAAATTTTTGTACATCTTGCACTTTGCCTTACTGACTGAAACACAAATGGTGTTGAGCTGTGTTACCTTGACCGAAAAAAGTGCCCTTTTTTTGTTAAAGATGACCATTTGAATGACCTTTGTCCCTTAATCCCTTTTTTTTTTTATCACCCACAGTTTTCGAAAAAAATCGATTTTGAAAAATGCTGGGCGAAAAAAACGTTGCCCTTCAATTACCGATTTTTCAAACCACATCGTCAGCTACACCGTTGTGTAATGTAGGAGGCCCCACTCGGGAGATATTAGAGCATGCTGTTGGCCCAAATTCTATCTCAATAATAGTTCCGTTATCGTCTTTGTTGTAGTTGGATGTATGTAATGTAACACTTCAAATGAAAAACTCTTTTGACCTTTTGTGTAAGTTCTTAAAAGGGCAATAAGAAAAGTGAAAACACAAGTAAGCGCTGTCAAACACGTTTTAATCTTTCAATTTTGGTTAGAGGTAAGCTAGTTTAAGTTTCTTTACGACTCTGGGACCTTTCCCTACAATGGGAATCATGTTTGCACTAAACTTCGGCGTATGAGAGTATTTCTTGAAGGCTTATGGTTTTTCAATTATACCACACACAATGGACCAAGGTATCATTCTTATTCAAAAGCTAACACATGTTTTAACTCTTTTGTTAGATAACTTATGTATGTAAATTGGAAGTCCCGAAAAATTTTATTATTTTTTTTTACAACTTAAAATCGAATCTGAAAATTTTAATGTTAACCTTTGGAGAAATAGATAATATGATAGTTAATCCCGCATAAATGTCAAACCATAGCACAGTTGGTAACTTAGCCTCGAAACCTTATTTCCGGACTTTTCTTATTGTATTTTATCTTTATTTTTTGAATGTTGTATTTTTTTTTACAATCGTAAATTGAAAACCATACCGTAAAACCTATTCAGAAAGAACATCAATGAAATTTGAATGACATCTATGTACCTTCCTACCTATCTATCCTTTTTAAAACATCTAAAGATACCTACTCGGACATTCATCAATAGATTTTTTTTTTAAGTATAGAAAGTTACCCGTATTATCAATTTAAAACTAGTAAATAAAACAACTAAGCCCAACTTATTTGACAACTGATGGACAAAGATAGAAGGCAGATACTGTTTACAAGATAAAGGTGGAAGTGCTGAAAATGATATGCAATCTCATCATCAAAAGAATTAGACAATTTATTATAATATGTTGATATACAGAAGAGTTAGCAATGTACAATGCATGTAAATGATGAGGAGAATAATCTTTTGTTGCACGGATATATTTAAGGATATCTGATATACGCAGGCCTTCCACCTAATTACATTGTTTTACAAATTACGATACAAATATAAACCCTCTACATTCATTTAATTTCAAACTCGATTAATCATAGTTTGAAGTTGTCTCATTATATGTGGAAGGGCTTTACTTTGGCTCTTCGGAGTATTCATGTTCATACCTACTCATATTAAATAAAAGCCTGCAATTTCTTTGAAATGATAGACGTGACTTTCCAGGTTTCACAAGCATATAACAGCACGGATTTGACATTGGATTCGAAGAATTTCAACTTAGTGTGTAAGGAGATTTGACTTGATTTCCAGATTGGGGAAAGAGTACCGAAGGCAGCTTTATTTATTCTACTTTTAACGTCCAGATCCGTACCACCGACCGTTTGCAGAAACAATACTGCCAAGGTAGTTAAACTGTTCCACTACTTCAACTGGCGTCTCCTGTAGAAAAATACGCTACTGTGTGGAGCGGCCTGTGAGCATTATTTTTGTCTTTTTGCTGTTAATTCTTAGACCACTCGACTCTCCCTTCACAGAAAGAATTGAAAAATCACCAATTGAAAAATTTGCAGTGGCAATTTACGAATCATGTTTTATTCGTAAATCAAGGGATTTTGATCCCAAATTAATACAAAAACTGGTAATTTAACATTCAAAACATAGCAATTTACAAAATTGTTTTTTTCGTGATTTGCAATTAAAGTCCATGATTCAAGCTTGTACTTTTCTTAGCAAAATACAACTTTTTTGGCATAATTTACTCCTTAAAAGAATAATTTCACAAACAACATTTAAAAATATTGATTTTCGATCAATATTTAGTAATTTACATTGCACAATCACTGATTTACGATTTTTCTGTCGCAATTTTCAACTCCATGATAATAGTTGCAAATCAACAACAAGAAATTCCTAAATCACGACTTTCCTGTCGCAATTTACTTCTCGAAGACATAAACCACCACAACATGGCATGTATCTAATCATTAATGTGTGACACCAACGATCTGTAATGCAAATTGGCCCAATGGTTGCATGCTCGCTCCGCAAGTGGAGGGTTGCGAGTTCAAATCCAGGAGAGTCAGCGCAAAGTATTTATTTCAAATAAAATAAATTAAATGCGTATACAGTCAATTCCGCTTAACTGCACTCCGTTTAACTGAAAACCTCGCTTATCTGCAACAAGAAATTTATAACGGAGCCTTTTTGAGCATTTTTCACACAAACTACTCCGCATAACTGAACTCCGGTTATATGAAAACTTCGCATAATTGAAACAAATATTTTCGTCTCAAATGCTAATTTTGCACTTATTCAACTTCGCATAAGTGAAACTACCATTGAACGCTGCCCCTAAATCTTGAATCGAGCACACCCCTCGGATTTTGGAATGTCAAAAACTCATTTCTTGTCAGTCCGTCCCTGGAGGATACGTAACCCTAAAAAGTATTGACCAATGTTGTGGAAAATAACCCAAAATAAATGTTATATATTTTTTGTTCGATGACATTTATTATATTTTGACGGAATTCCGCTTATTTGAAACAAATTTCAGTTATCCGAAGTTCGGTTAATTGAAAACTCCGCTTAACTGATACAAATATTCTGCAATTATCGTGTTCCAGTTAAGTGGAGTCGACTGTACCTGCAAAAAAAAGGGTTAAGCGAGATTGATCTTTCAAGTGGCAATATCACGAAATAAAAGTGGTGATCACAAATCTTTTTTGCAAATTTACAAATTGTGCGATTGAGGAATAATTGGATCAAACTGCGATTTGTTGTTCGCAATTTTTGTTTTCTCTCGAAAGAAGAATTGATGCTTAAAGAGTATTGAATTACGATTTTTGAGTATCATTATCTTCATTTTGCTCAGTTTTGCAAATTGCAAACAAATAGTCGTAAATTACGAAATCCAGAGCCAAGGTATAAATCGGGATTCATTATTCGTAATTTGCAGCTCATTTTTCGTGATCTGATCCAAGAATTCTTTCCGTGTTCACTTGCAGTGTTTGGCACATCCCGTTCAGCCCACTGATGTTATTCTTATGGCAAATAGAGTACACAAATTCACTCCTATTTATTCCTCTGGCAGCTTACAAATATCAACTCTAACCCCCAGTTTCACAGTGGAAGTTTAAACTCCACTTTTGGTTTAAACTTAAGTTCAGCAGATCAATTGGACTCAGTTTAAGGTTTAAACGAGACTGTGAAACTGGGGGTAAGTCGTAATATTAAATGTTGGCACTTGGCAACCATAACCTCCCCTGCGTAGCATCATATAAAATGAAGGTATTTATCAAGGTAAACAAAGCAGAAAAAATACTACTTAATACAATCAGTAAGCGTTTGGTGACAATTTGAGTAAAACACCAACCAGTACTTAAAGTCGTAGTTCGATGTTGAGGTTTAATTATCTTCCCTCCCAGATTACATTAATTGATTTTTACATCTTGTAAGCGTAGTGGGTAAATCCTGCATTCAAATTTCTCGCTACTTGCAATAATAATAGATGCACTTAAATTAATAATAATTTTTGTGTGTTTTGAAGATTTACTTTGCCTGCACGCACTATTTTAAGAAACTCATCTGGCCAACCCTTGGACATGCAGGTGATGGCATCAAATATTTATTTTTGAAAAAAATAGCACTTCAATTATCTATTTCTTACTGCCACAAAAATTCGCAAAGAACTTGAGTTTTTAAGTTTCAAAAATGTTTGTGTTAAAAGATAATTATTTGGTTCCACCAGTTCCCAGCTATCATCGAAAAAAAACTAGGTTTTTGAGTTTCGTCGCCGTCAAGGATAAAACCACCTTTTCCGGTTAAAGGTTCGAAACATATCATATTATAATTAAAACAATTTAAATGCACCTTCGCTGAAAGAAAAACCATAATGAAATCATACCTCATTAGTTCTCAACTCAGTCTAAAAGTTACAATCTCTATTCATACACTCCAAACAAGATTCAACAACCTAAATTCAAGATTCAAATGTTGCTAAGATTTTGTTGGCTTCAAGTGGCTTAAAAATCAGTTTTTATGTTAAAAAAAAAAGATTAGTAAAAAAATGGAATTGGAACAGTCTCGGTGCCATGCTGTTGCCGATATATTATAGCGGTGTAAATTTAATATCTACATTTTCGAATATGTGGTGTGCAGTTAAGAAGATTGATTACACAGCTGAATGATGGAGGGTAAACACGCATTAATTTCTTTGATTTTTGTTGCAACACACATAGGTACCTACTGCAGGCGGGATATGTTTTGTAAGTTAATTTGGTACATGCCACATAAATATTATGAAAGTGTTTATAAATTTTTGTTTATTTTATCTTTATTTTGACGTTTGAGTTGCTCATAAAAATAATGCATGATTGAGTGAGGGAGAGTGTTTTGATGTATCAAGGTCGAACGAAGAGGTGCTGTAAACGGAGGAATTATGCATACTTAGATCATTCTTTCATATAACCTCAAAAAGTATTGAGAAAAATACCAAAAAACAATATTTTGGAGTTTTAGTTTTATCTTCAACGAAAATAATTTGATTTTGAAGAAATTTGGTGAGAACTGAGAACGTAGGTACATTCTTGTGTTTCAAGAAAGCTGTAATTTTTTTGAAGCAAAATATAAATTTTTGAATTT
Source organism: Dasysyrphus tricinctus (assembly GCA_963921185.1). Taxonomy (NCBI): domain Eukaryota; kingdom Metazoa; phylum Arthropoda; class Insecta; order Diptera; family Syrphidae; genus Dasysyrphus; species Dasysyrphus tricinctus. The sequence continues at coordinate 20,738,826 of OY992532.1, read as the reverse complement.
TTTGTGAGTTTAATTTGACGAAATTGACGAAAAAGCTTTTGATTTTTGAAAAATTTAGAACGGCATTTTGTGTTGCTTTAAGATGGTGTAAGAAATCATTGTTATTGTGAAAAAAACACTGTCAAAAATGGCAAAAAAAAAAACAAAAAAGCGATTTTCCGATTTTTCCGTAAATACCAGTAATTTTTCACCCACCCCATTTCTGGTCATCTACTGTGGGGCAATTTGTTATTCCCCTTTTATAAACTAATAATCTAAAATCTGCCCATCATCCATGTACCTACTGCTATTTTTTTTTTTTTCAAAAATTATTGTAACAACATAAATATTTGAAAAATTGTGTACTCCTAACTTAAATCTGTGAAGAATTTTTTGAAATAATGACGTACAAACTTTTCAAACGTTTTAATAAGTTTTTCTATTAATACCTGATGGAGATTTTAGTAGAACTTTATACGGTGTTATCACACTCATTTGTGCTTGGTGATACATTTTTTTTCATAACGGGTGATTTTTTAAGAGGTTTAGAACTTTAAAAAAAAAAAAAAAACACAAAAAATTCGAAAAAATGAATGAAATATTTATTTGAATCGATAGTTTGAACCTTGCAATTTAATGTTTAAAGATAATTTCATGCAAATGTTGACCGCGGCTGCGTCTCAGGTAGCCCATCCGCTGAATCCAATTTTGGCATACTCTTTCACACATATCGGCCGGTATCTCACGAATGAATGCATGGATGTTGGCTTCCAGTGCGTCAATCGAAGCGGGCTTGTCCCTATAGACATTAGCCTTGACATACCCCCACAAAAAATAATCTAATGGTGTCAAATCGCACGATCTAGGCGGCCAATTGACCGGCCCGAAACGTGAAATTAACTGTTCACCAAACTCGCCTCGCAATTGCGCCATTGTTTCGCGTGCTGTGTGGCATGTGGCACCGTCTTGTTGAAACCACATATCATGCAAGTCAAGAACTTCCATTTCGGGCAAAAAAAAGTTTGTTATCATCGCTCGGTAGCGTTCACCATTGACAGTAACGCTGCGATTCGCATCATCTTTGAAGAAATATGGCCCAATAATGCCGCCGGCCCATAAACCGCACCAAACAGTGGCTTTTTCGGGATGCATTGGTAGCTGTTGCAATGCTTCTGGCTGATCTTCACTCCAAATGCGGCAATTATGCTTATTTACGTACCCATTCAACCAAAAATGAGCCTCATCGCTGAACACAATTTTTCGATAAAAAAGCGGATCCTCGGCCAGCTTTCCAAGAGCCCATTCACGTTCACGTTCATTTGTAAGACGATCCATGGTTAAATTGCAAACCAAACTGAAGCTGTTTGACAGTGACACAAGGTACTAAGCACACGTCAGCTGTCAAAACTAGTGTTGCCAAAACCAAACCAGCTAAAAAATCACCCGTTATTTTTGTAAAACAAGTCTCGTGCATAAAAGTTTTTTTTAAGGCCCACGTAAATATGACAGAAGGCTTGTCTTCATATTAATTACCTTTTACAATATTCCTGACACATGTCCAAGAGCCTACCATATATGCCATAAAATCAAACCAAGGCATTGACAGAATCCCATTGATAAAGGTTTCAATAAATCAAAGTGAATAAGCTGGTCTCGCCGCCACGTTCGTCAAGCCACCAGATACCAGACGTTATACCTACTTCTGATGAGCCAAGTGGTTCATACGTGCTGTGCTGTGGAACAAACTGTTTAAAGAAAATATTGATGAGGTTGCATTGACAATTAATTGATTTCATATCGTTTTTGCTATCTGAGTTTAACGACAAAAAAAATAAGTTAAAAGAATTAAAGTAAAGTGAACACCTGCGTTACTCCGTATCTGCTACGGCTATATGGACACTTTATGACCAGTTTATTTATAATGCCACTCATTTTCTCCATAAATGATCCTGGACAAAAACAAATATCTTGTCCCGCACTTCCCTTCAAGTTTCAATCAAGAATCAAAACTCGAACCTTGCAAAATCTGAGATCCACATTTAAAAAATGTCAAATTGATTGAATTAAAGTGGAATTGATCGCATGGGGCAATGCATCTATTTTTAACGGGTCAGGCGGTTGTTTTTATCAATTTCTGAAAGTATGAACAGCTCTGTTGAAAATTTTCCCATTTTATTCGTAACGTAAATGAATCAGGAAACCAAATATTTGAAAAAATGAGCGATTGGAAAGGAATAAAATTTCCCCATTTTATACGCAACAAAAATGAAAGAAAAACCAAAATTATTGAAAAAGTGAACGGTTGAAAAAAACGATTCATTGGACGACATATGAACGATTATACGCAAAAAAAAAATGAAACAAAAACAAAAATGATTGAAAGAATGAACGATTGAAAAGAACAAATCATTGAACGAAATGTGAATAGTTGAATCTTTTAAAATGAACGATTGACACACCTCTATTCCAGAAGTGCTCTTAAAGTACCTACTGTTTGTCAAACAAAATTTTCTTTGTAGGTAGTACAATTGATTTGGTTCTCCATAAAATGTAAATCATTTTTACATTGGACGACTACTGACCTACCTCCTATGGAACCGTATTTTGTATTTAAATTTTTTTTTTCATTTAAATTAAAACTTCCAAATTTTTAAATAATATTTTTTTGTTTTTTTAATTAAAAAAATTGAAAACGTTTTTTTTTTTTTTTTGAAAATTAGGATTACTATTTTTTTTTTATTTAAGTTAGTAAATATTTAAAATTTGCATACCAAAAATTTTCTTAAAAAAATGTTTTAACAAATCTTAAATTTACTACGTATATAAAATTACTTAAATAAAAATAATCCAGGAATTTTGTTTTATTAATTTTTTAAGTAATTCAGATGACATTCTTATTTTCACCATAAACTGTTAAAAAAGGTACTTTAGCAATGAAAAAGCAAATTAAAGGATTTAAACGATTAACCTCCCTAATTTTCTAATCTTCTTGACCATAAAATCATTTATTTTATTTTAATTTATTTTATTTTATTTTATTTTATTTTATTTTATTTTATTTTATTTTGTTTTATTTTATTTTATTTTATTTTATTTTATTTTATTTTATTTTATTTTATTTTATTTTATTTTATTTTATTTTATAACCATTGTTTAAAAGCATTTTATGCTTAGGCTTTAAGAAACAGTAAAATCCAAAATTAATTGTGATGTATAAATAACAATATTGAGGTTTTAATTTACCAAATACCAAACAAATATTTTAAGAAATGCAATTCTGAGAAAAATTAGAAGGCATTTAGAAAGACGGTCTTAATGTTTGACTTAAAGTTGATTAGAACATTGACTATTGACTAATGTAAAATTTAGAAGAAAAAATTGGTTTAAAAAAAAATGTGAGTTTTGAGTTTTTTTTTCGAAAACTATTCACTAAATTCAACTTGATTTGAAAAGAAAATTTAAGAATGGATTAATAGGCCAGGAAAAATGGGTTCCGAGGTTGAAAAAATTAATTCATGAAATATTAAAATTGGAATCGACGCAGAATTGCAACCCCTATAACATATCCAAAGTCCCCCAAAATCCCCGCATTGGCTTTTTGTGTAGATGCATTTGAAGAGGTGCAGACGGGGAGAATTTGGAGGTCTATCAAACTAAAATATATTTTTGGGTAAAACCTGATCATATGATGCATGCTTTAAGGGTAGTTTTCAACGCTGAATCTAATGAAACCAAATTCAAAATGATACAACCACCCAAAAAGAAGTTATAGTCCTTTTTATGTAATGATGACTTTTTTTCAGGTACAACAGGTAAAATATTACTGAAAACCCTTTGAAAATAACGGTATGTTAATGAAACTTGGAATGAATGTTTCATTTGTCATAGGAACTAAGAATCAAGAGAGTCCCTAAAAATATCCATGGTGAAAGGGTGTTTTTTTTAAGGGGGAGGGGCAACAAAGAATGTTAACCATAACACCCACGTAAAAACTCTTACACTCATGAAACTCGCCAAAAATATTAAACTCTTCATGGCAACCAAGAATCAAAATAGTCCATACAAATATCTTTGTTCTAATAGTGTTTTTGGTGACTGTTAACTTTTGACTTGTTCTACGGAAAATACAATTTCAAAAATTAATTTTTGCTTGAAAAGGCCCATAACTTTGTTAAGGGTGCTTGTATCATTTTAGTTTTGCTTTTATTAGATTCAGCGTTAAAAAATACCCTTAAATCATATACCATACTTTTTGTATATACCTCAATTACACCAAATCGGAATTTTGGCTCAAATCTTCTTACTTCTTCCCAGATTTTCCCTCTCTTTAATAAAAAAACCCCAGAACAAATATATTTATGAGGACTATTTTGATTCTTGGTTGCCATGACAAATTATATATTTTTGGTGAGTTTCATGAGTGTAAGAGTTTTTACGTGGGTGTTATGGTTAACATTCTTTGTTGCCCCTCCCCCTTAAAAAAAACACCCTTTCACCATGGATATTTTTAGGGACTCTCTTGATTCTTAGTTCCTATGACAAATGAAACATTCATTCCAAGTTTCATTAACATACCGTTATTTTCAAAGGGTTTTCGGTAATATTTTACCTGTTGTACCTGAAAAAAAGTCATCATTACATAAAAAGGACTATAACTTCTTTTTGGGTGGTTGTATCATTTTGAATTTGGTTTCATTAGATTCAGCGTTGAAAACTACCCTTAAAGCATGTATCATATGATCAGGTTTTACCCAAACAAATATTTAAGTTTGATAGACCTCCAAGTTCTCCCCGTCTGCACCTCTTCAAATGCATCTACACAAAAAGCCAATGCAGGGATTTTGGGGGACTTTGGATATGTTATAGAGGTTGCAATTCTGCGTCGATTCCAATTCTAATATTTCATGAATTAATTTTTTCAAGGTTCCCCATACGATTTGTGCTATTTTTCCTGGTCTATAAGGGCTTGAATGCTATAGCTATCTTTGTGTTTTAACACTATTTTAATTCACTTAGAAAATTGGCCCTGCTGTCTTAACGATATAATATAGAGCTTCCCGTTTCCGCAAAAACTCAATTTTTTTTTTTTGACTCAACCGACACGCCATTCCTTTATGCCAGCGATTCCCAAGTGTTCCGCGGAACCCTGGGGTTCCGCTCGAGAGTTTTCAGGGTTCCACAAATTTCTTGAAGTATAAACAGTAAAATACAAACAATAAAAGAAAACAAATTAAAAATTTCCACACAACAAAATATTCAATAAAAATTTTTTTTTAAGTTTATATTTTTTAATCGAAGTGTGAACTTCAAGGTCATAAACTTTTTCATGAGTAAACACATCATTAATTGGGGAAAATGTATTGATATATGCAGCGGCAGAGCCACAGCAATGGTGGGAAAGGTTAAAGGGGTTGTTTCAAATATTAAAAACTTTGCTCCTAGAAGTACCAGCAGTCAATGTATTTTCCATCGTTATGTACTTGAAAAGAATGACAACTAATTTAAAAAAAAGTTCTCGGTGAAGCTGTGAAAATAGTAAATTTTGTAAAGTGTCGTCCTCTCCAACCGAGATTGTTTAAATTAGTGTGTAAGGATATATGGGCAGTCAGTACGAATCGCTTCTTCTTCATACTGAAATGCGATGGATTTTCAAAAAGAAAGCCTTATCCTGGTTATTTCAACTTCGTGATGAGTTGAATGTGTACAAACTGGAAAAAAATATGACTTCAACTGCTAACCTCTTTGATGTATTGCATAATGATGAGCGATGAATTACGAAATTAGCTTATCTTCCAGACATTTTCGAGAAGATCAACGAAACTGCTGCAGCTCTGCAGGAAAAATCAATTACTACAGTATTTTTTGCGAGAGACTAACTGGCAGCTTTGAAAAGGAAAATTAATTTCTGGCTCTTAGTCCACTTAATTTGTGCTCAAAAAGGCTCTTTGCGAGCAAATTGTGGGGTAGTTTTGATTTGTTCCTTCATGTTTTGGGGGTGCTATATCCGAATCTGAGGTTGGCAAACCTCAGATTCGGATTCAGCACCCCGAAAACATAAAGGAGCGAACAAATCAAAACTACCGCACAGTTTGTTTTCCAGTTTACCATGAATTCTTGCAAGAAATCATGCTTGAACTCGGAGCTATAGCAATGTTATTGCTCTCCATTTGATTAGTCTCGAAAGGTCCATGCTGGATTACTTTCCAGATACAAATACTGACATCGAGTGGGTACAAAATCCATTTATAATGAAAACCATGAAGCCTTTGACCCTGAGTATACAGGAATACGAATCCCTGAAAGATCTGCAGAGCTCCTCTTCATCAAATTTTGTATTTCATTCATTAAGAATGAATTCCATGAGCTTGCCAAGAAAGCTATATTATATTTGCTACTTTTTGTTACAACGTACCGCTGTGAAGTAGGCTTTTCAGCGTATACTTACACAAAAACTAAATACAGATCGAGGCTGGACGCTGCCCTCGATATGCGAATACAACTTTCGGACATAGAAGTTAGTTTAAAAACAATTATAAATCATAAAATGAAACAGATTCATTCTTCACACTAAGTAAAAAATTGATTTTGAAATGTGTTGTTTTTCATTTGTTGCTATTGTCAAGATGGGGTTCCGAAATATATTTGGGCATTGTTTAGGGTTCCACAGCTAAAAAAGTTTGAGAACAGCTGCTTTATGCTATTGTTTTCGGATTTCTTAACTGGAAGTATTTATAAAGGGTTCGCCAAATAATTTTTTTTTTTGAAAATGCTATAAAAAAAACTACTGAATATTTTCTCAAATTTCTTTTTTATTTGAAAGTACAATGTTTCCGGTTAATAATGGAAAATAATTTCATTCAAATGGGCCTGCGATCGACTTAGAGAAGATGCAGATTTTGCCAAAAAAATCATCTTTTCAGATGAAGCTCATTTTGATCTTGGCGGGTATGTAAACAAGCAAAATTGTCGCATTTGGGACACAGAAAACCCGCACGCCATTGAAAAGCCGATACACCCAAAACGAGTCACTGTTTGGTGCGGATTTTGGTCCAGAGGCATAATTGGGCCATTTTTCTTCGAGTGGCCGAAACAGTCAATGGCGATCGTTATCGGGCCATGTTGAACGAATTTTTGTTCACAAAAATTGAAGAGGAGGATATTGGCAACATTTGGTTTCAACAGGACGGCGCTACGTGCCACACAGCCAAAGCTACACTCCATGTAGTAGTAGCATTTTCAAAAAAAAAAGTTATTTGGCGGACCCTTTAGAAGAAATCGGATTGAAATTGGAAGAAATTTGATAATTTTGATAGTTCAAAACTCCCAACAGAATTTCCTTACATTGCGTTTTCCCCAAGATTTGACATTAATATGTATAATGACAATGAATGTAAAAATAATCATTCATAAATTTTAAATTTTGAACGGGGCTAAAAAAGACACAAAGAATAACTGGCGCAAGCTATAGTAATCAAAGGCACTTTCTAGTAAAATGGTTCTAGAAAATAAGTACATAACTCGTAATTTTACATCTGGCAATGGCTGCTTGTGCGCTTTGACATCCCTAAAGCAATGCCTATGAACATTATACTATGGACGCTGCTCTGACCATATGACTAATTTGTATTTACCTTGAGAGACACACATCTACTTGACCAAAGCAAGGAAGTGATTTGTTACATGTTCCTTTGTCTAAGAAACCCTAGCGTCGTTCAACCTTACACACGACTCCATTGAACTTATTTCTTCTTCCTACGTAGACATCTTAAAATCTGATTGATGTAATTCCATGACTTTGAGTTGACTTTTGATTTCGATGGATGAGCATCAATTATGTATATTGTCAGTTCTTTTTTGATACTTGTCCAAACATTAAGGAAGAAGTGTGAAAATAAGTTCAGTCCATTTAAATTTCTCGGATTATAATAATTATAGGTCAATCAATTGAACATGTAAAAGCCATTTTCCAAGCATCTAGACCTAGAGTAGTGACAGGCTCAATTAATATAACCATGGTCAATGACAGCAATTTACCAAGTATTGATATGCTCTGGTGGGGAAGTTAAGGAGTATTAAAAATGAAACCCATTTTTTCCATACTTTTTTGCGGCTTGTTTGCTTAAAGCAAAAAAAAAAAACTTTTTAAGTTGGTCTCTCACCTCTACTGGATGTGACTTCCCTACCTTTGGGATGTGTTTTGGTTTAAATCAGATTGATGCACTCATGTATCATCATCGTCATTGCATATCGCCAACGGCTCTGGGCAATAAAAACCAGTGCTACTATGATTCCACCATCATGACCGTCTGGTGCAGTGCAATAAATGACATGACTTTGAATAAGGAAATCAACAGCAACACTGGGAAGTTTATTCTTCCGTTGTTATTGCAACGAGCGTGTTGAGAGTTGTTCTTTTTGTTAATGGTGTTGTTATTGAAATTCTAGTACCGACTGCAGCATGAAACACGATATTGCCAAAGGCAGTAGTAAGTAGTTGTTGCATAGCTTTTTGATAGCTATACCGAAACGACTCGACTGGTGTAGATATTAGCCAAACACCAAAGTGAGGAACGATAAAAGGTTTCTCTAGACGATTTGCATGCACATTTCAAAACGTACGCTCTTGATCCGTAAAAAAGTATATTCTTCTACCACATGCCGGAGAGACTATAACAAGCATGGCTATACAACTGACAGATAAAGGTATACCTATCTACTTGGAAATGTAAACACAAATTCCAAGAAGTACCATGAACTCCAACCATGAAGGACTTACTGCTCGGAAGACAAAGTCTTTCAATGAATCTCATTGCTATGTTGTTGGTTCAAAAGTGCGAGATAAATAATCACAATGAGCAGCATCCCCAGCATTTAGAATACAGCATCCAGAGTGCTCCACAGCATCGCATCATTCATAGTTGTTGTATGCCTTTTGTGTAATTGTTGTTTGTCTGAAGCTGTCAGAGAGTGAAAAGCGATGCGCCTTCCCGTCTTTCGAATTGATTTCCTGTATATTCTACTTTATATACTGTTAATATTCCAACGTGTACCTGTGAATAGTTCTTTCATAAAGTCTATACCTACCTGGGTATAGATATCCGTAACAGGCATCTTGATATTATTGAAGGCTTCGGGTAATAAGAATAGATTTTATTTCCTACCTTCATATGTTATTGGTTTATTGTTTATAACCCTAATGTAGATGCATCATTAACGCTCTCGAGGAAAAATGCCAAATGATCTTGTTTTATGATGAATTAGGCGTAGCGAAGTGTAGAAATTTCATGGAATTTGGGATTTTTTAACTCAAATCTTTAATAAAATTATTAATAGGCATACATTTTGTATGGTCATATAGAATATTATCGAATTTTCGAAATCTCAAAGATTACAATTAAACGGAGAGAACAAATAACCATGATAATTGGTATAATCCTTATGACAATAAAGATTAACAACTATAAGCTGATAAATAGAGGTAACGGCCTGCACTTCAGTTTATGCGTTTCGCCCACGTGCAATTTTTGGCTGATCAGTTAGATCTCATCATTCCCAATCTGATACGCACCTTTTCTGTTGATGATGACCGACTTGTTCATATTTATTGAATAAAATACGAGACTACATTCCACGTGCTTGTTCTCAAGGGCGGATCCCCCCCAGAACTGGTACATACTTAAAGCAAATCAAATTCTGGCTGGAAGATGTAGAGGATGTTTTGCAAGGCACTAAAGCATATAAAGAAGACCTTCCTTGTTTGTTAGCTTTAAAAGGAGAGCTAAAAATTTGGCAACAGATGTAAGAAAATTTCCCAGTATTTCCAGCAGATGCCTGCAAAAGAGCAACGGTGCTGCCGAATATTAGAACTCTTTGTCAATTGCTGTGCACGTTTCCAGTGACTACTACGAATCTTTTTTCGCACTCGTGCAGTGGCAAGAGTTCAAGCTCTCTTATCGAAAATGCGTGCATTTGGTATCGATGAATCTCTTCTTCGTTGGATTGGAAATTACCTTACGGACCGTTCAATACAAGTTGTATTGGATAGTCACAAGTCTGATATCCATAAAATAAATGCTGGTGTGCCCCAGGGCTCCGTTTTGTCTCCAACTCTCTTTCTTATTTTTATAAATGATCTTTTGTCTAAAACTTCCAATCCATTAAATTGTTTTGCAGATGACAGTACCCTCAGGTTTTTATGTTCGTTTCAAGATTCACTTCCTTGTTCTTCGGATGTGGAACTTGAATGGCAGCGTATGATAAGCTCATTAAATTCTGATCTTGACAGCATTGTCCAATGGGGAACAAAAAGCCGTGTAGAATTTAATGCTTCGAAAACTCAATGCTGTCTTCTGTCGTTAAAGCGAAACCCACCCCTTATGCCACTATCCATGAGTGGCACTTGCATCGAGGAAACCGAACAGCTTTCAGTCCTGGGTATATGCATCACAGACCACCTTCTATGGAATGATCACATATTCGACGTCGCCAAAAATGCTGCGAAATGTTTAGGTTTTCTTCGAAGATGCCAGAATTTCTCCCCTTCTGATCTGGCTGTAATTTATAAAGCCTTCATTCGTCCAAAGCTTGAGTACAACTCCCATATTTGGATGTGCGCCTAAAACACATTTAAGTCTCTTGGATATAGTTCAAAATACAGCTTTAAAATTGATATTTGATAGAGATATAACAGAAACATTTGCATCTCTCGAACACCGTCGCAATGTTTCGTGCCTTTTGTTATTTTATAGATATATTTACAAACAATAACTAAATAATTTGTCTTGCGCTCTTTCTTTAAAATCATAAATTATATATATATACAAAAAAAAAAAAATATATGTATTTAAAATTAATTTTTTCCATTTCTGAACGTTTATTTGTTTCTGAACATTAAAACTAAAAATAAACAAACAATAATCAGTTTAAAATGAGTAACAAAATCAAGTGCGGCTTATGTCATCTAAGAATTGATAAAGAAAATAAAATTAAGTGCATAATTTGCAATTTTTTTATCATGCTAAGTGTGAAAAACTAGAAAAAAGAGTATTTGATTTTTTTGAGAAAAAAGAACAAAGTTATAAGTGTAATAATTGTACTAAACGCAGAGAGTCAACATTGTTAAATACTCCCATGAATTCTTCTGCAAGCAACTTCTCTTCTAAAAAAAATGATCCAAATATTAATAGCGGTCATAGCATATACAATGATTCTACCAACATCATCACTGGCGCCAGCACGTCTACAATCATCAATAGCCCAGGTCTCTCCCCTCTCCCAACTACAGGTGGAAGTGACATCAATACAATCCTACCAACAATAACGCTGCAAATGCTATACAATGAGATAATTCAACTTAAGCGAGTTAATACCGAAGCGCTAGCTAAAATTAAAAATCTTGAAGACTTTAATGTTTCTCTTAATAAGAGAGTTAACTTATTGGAGATGAAACTTAATGGATTTGAGCAGCGTGAGAGACAATGTGAAGTTGACATATTAGGCATTCCCGATGTAAGCAGTGCGAACGTGTCTGATAAATTGAACACGTTGTTCACAACTGTCATGGATGGAGAAATCAATCCCTCCGAAATAGAATCGTGCTATGTTAAGAGTGTTAAAGCTAATAAAAATCACAAAAAACACTCTTTGAATATTGTGTGTGTTAAGTTTTCTTCTCTTTCATTTAAGAAAAGACTGATGTTGAAAGTGAAAGAAAATCGTGAGAAAATGTCTGCAAATATTTTTGGAGCTGAACATAACAACAACAATGATGGTAGCAGCAACAACAGCAGCAGCTTGATCTACATCAATGACTGTCTTACCGGCTACACAAGGTCTTTATTGAAGATGGCAAATGATCTTAAACTTAAGAAAAAATATAAATTTGTTTGGGTTAGGGACTCATCTGTACTTATCAGAAAAAAAGAAGGCGACAAAGCCATAAAAATTAATTCATTTGAGGATTTTTCTAAACTTGAAGTAGATTAATTTTAACTTTTATTTCATTAAATTATGTATAGTAATAATAATAATTATAATAATTTGAATTGTTTTTGTATAGACCATCCAAATAATGATTTATCTTCTGGTTTCTCAATTATTCACCAAAATGTTCGTAGTATGCGATCTAATTTCAATACATTTCTCTCTCATCTTACACCTTTGAACCATTTTCCAGATTTAATTTTTCTTTCAGAAATTTGGATCTTTGAAGAAGAAATAACTGATTTTAATTGTATTCCTAACTTTACGCTTGATGCAACTTGTAATGAGTCTTATGCTGCTGGAGGTGTCGCGGTTTTTTACAGAAACAATTTAATGGGGTGCGTAATTAATAAATATAAATTGGAAAGTGCAGATATAATAAGTGTTTCTTGCGAACTCTCTGGTGTTCAATACTGTTTTATCTGTGTGTATAGACTCCATAAGTGTACAGTTGGTACTTTTTTAAATGAATTTTCGAGATTTTTGGAGCTTCAAAAGTTTTAAAATTTAATTTTGTTAGGAGATTTTAATATAAATATTTTAAGTCAATCACCTGACGCCGATAGTTTTTTATCGTTGCTTTCTTCGTTTGGTTTTGAATCTCTGGTCAATCAACCCACTCGGCTTAATTCTTGCCTGGACCACATTCTTATTAGGCTAAATAGAAATAATTCTACAGAGTTTAAAACATGGGTCTATGATTTAAAAATAACTGACCATAGATTGACAGGTATTCAACTGGACTCTAAAGTTTTTAGAAATAAACACTGTGAATATAAAAACTTTAAAAAAATAGATTATGTTGCTTTAAGATCAAACTTAAATTTTGAATTTTGGGAGGATGTGTATAATACAGATGATCCATCGGTTGCTTTTGACTTGTTTCTCAATAAATTGCAGTTGTATATAACCAATTGTAGCCAAAATAATTGTGGGAAATATAACAAACTGACATGTCTTAAGCAATGGATGTCCATATCGCTATTGAAAAAAATTAAAAAGAAAAAGCAGCTTTGTCTACTTGTTAAAAAACATCCCAACAACACTAGGTTAAAGAATTATTATGAACGAATTTGTCTGGAAGTAAAAACTGAGATACCTTTGTGTAAAAATAATTATTTTAGAAATAAATTAGCTATGAACGTTGGTAACTCTAAAAAGGAATGGCAGGTAATTAATGAAATTCTCTACAGAAATAAATCAAATTCCGAAATTGTTATAAACAACAATAATTCAACGGTATCTGAGCCTTTGGAAGTGGCTAATTTATTCAATAATTTTTTTTCTAATGTTGGTGTCTGTCATGGATCCACAAATAATGTTTTTTCTTTTTCTGGATATTTCGATGATGTTTTAAAGCAAACTCAATTTCAATCTGAGAGTTTTTTCTTTGAACTATTCACATCTCTTGAAATTCATAAAATTATAAAATCTCTTAAAACATCTAACTCCTCGTCTTTAGATAACATATCAAGTTCCCTGTTAAAACAAATTTCCTTTCAGGTAGCTGATGTTTTATGCTTTATTTTTAATTTGTGTGTATTGAAAGGTGTTTTTCCTGCATCTTTGAAAGTAGCCGTAGTAATTCCCCTTCACAAAAAGGGAGATTCAATGCTGTTAAACAATTATCGCCCCATTTCTCTTCTATCTGTTTTTTCAAAGATCTTTGAGAAAGGTGTTAAAACCAGAATGCTATCTTTTTTAGAAAGAACTCAGTTTTTTAACGATTCTCAATTTGGCTTTAGAACAGGAAGATCAACTGAAAGTGCTTTGCTCAAATTGTCAGGTGAAATTTATAACTGTCTTAATTCTTCTCAAATACCTTCTGCATTATTTATTGACATAACTAAGGCTTTTGATATGGTAGACCATGATCTATTATTAGATAAACTTTTCAAAGCTGGTTTTAGGGGTTTCTTTTATGACTGGTTCGCTTCTTACTTGAGTAATCGCAAGCAAGTTGTAAAGATTAACAATGATTTAAGCTCGGAATGTTTTATAAATCTAGGTGTTCCTCAAGGCTCTGTCTTGGGTCCGATATTGTTCCTTATATATGTGAACTCATTATTCGACCAACCTTTTAAGGGCAAAATAACAGCATTTGCTGATGATACGGCACTTTCCTACGTGAATAAAAACTACCTTGATTTATTTTCGGATGTTAATTTTGATTTGGATATACTTAGGCGTTGGTTTAATCAACACAACTTAATTATGAGCGATAAAACTAAGTTTATGATCTATAATCTCAAGGATAACCACTGTCTGGACTTGCCCTTATATTATCATTCACCAGGCTGCTCAAAATTTAATTTGGGATGTGGTTCTACATTATTTGATGAACATATAACCTGTAGTCAACATTGCTTTAAAATTGAATGTGTTCATAATTTCAAATATCTAGGCGTTATATTGGATCAAAATTTTAGTTGGACAGTGCATACTTCCTACCTGAAACAATATATGAACAGGATTGTAAGACAACTTTATCATCTTAGCCTTTATTGTAATCTTCCAATATTAAAACTGGTTTATAATGGTTTGATCAAATCAAAGCTACAGTATGGAATTTCTTGTTGGGGTGGCACATATTTTAACAAAATTGAACCGTTATTAATAAAACAAAAACATGCAATAAGAATAATCTGTAAAGTAAATCGTTTAACACCAAGTCATGATCTGTTCAAAAATCTCGAATTTTTACCTTTAAGACATTTGTATTGCTACAAAGTTTTGAAAATATTTTTTGAAAATTCCGGTTTTTACGATGCGAGATATATTGATAATTTTGATTTACGTATTAACACCAGTAACTTCGCAAATGTACCAAGAATTCATAAAACACATTTTTCAAAATTTTATTACGTTACAGCCCCTCGTTTATTTAATCATCTTCCAGTTAACCTTAGGTGTGAGAGAGAGAAATCTGTTTTCTTAAGAAAATTAAAACAATGGCTTTTATCCTTGAACCTTTCACAAATTGAAAATTTATTGGTTTAAATTTTAAATTATATTCAAATTTGAAAAGAAAAAAAAAAAAAAAATTTTATACATATTTATTTATTTGTTTAAAATAAAGTTATTTGTAATTTAGAATGCTTTCCCCATCAACAATATATACTTTAACTTTTTTTTTAACTAGAAAGTACTTTCGCCACTTGTCTTCGCACAATAGATAGTACTTAACTTTTTCTTTCAAAAACTAGCCATTGTAAAATATAATCAATTTGTAATTTAATTCTAGTTGTTAAGTTTTTGTAAGAAATAAAGTTCATTTAAAAAAAAAAAAAAAAAAAAAAAAAAAAAATGTTCTAGTGAAAAATAGCCAGTTGCATTCCTCCCCTTAAACAATTCCGCCGTAATACTAGTACTTCTAGGAATGCACATCAGTTTACCCTTGAGCCCAATTTCGGACGTGCTGTAAGGTACTGTGAATCAAAAAATTGTACGTACATTTGATTTTCTTAAATAAAAAAGCGTTTTTTTAAACAAATTGGCATGTTTTGGTAAAATTTTTGCAATTTGTGTATGGTTTATTGAATTTATTATCAGAAAGAAGACAAAATTTAATATTTCCAAGTTTTTTTAAATTAAAAAAAATCGAAAAATTAAGAGAAACGAAAAAAATACATCAAATAATTGCACGTACAGTGGCTTTAAAGTCAAATTTCTTTCAGATTAGTATTGAAAGTGGCATTTTTTGGTTCTAATTATAAAATTGAGACGGTTGTTAATTAAAAACACAAGCTTTGAGGTAACTTCTGTTCGTATAGTGTTTCGTTTCTCCAAAATTACAGATTTGAGAGGATTTTTGATAGTTACATGAGTTTTTGAACTTTATTGACCAAAAAGACCCACAGATGCTTGGTGGGGTTGGGGTTTGAAGATGGTGGTGGATGAGGCAACTAAGATTTTACACTGTAAAGCAGCCACTTGCTTACTCATGTAGACTAATGCTTCCGGTAATTGCCCTCTAATAGTATGAAATCGTTCAGTAACTCAATTCTTTCAAGACTGGCCTTAAATTTTGTACTCAAATATGCAAATTTTGGTGTTTTTCCATATTGTTGTTTCAATAAAACAGGATTGCATACACCATTTGCATCCATAACTCCCTACTCCACAATGCTTTCACCTTCATGTTTCACCGTAGTCTTTAAATTGCTTACCTATACTTTTGTGTTCGGTTTTTCGAACCAAATTTTCAACCGTTAAATCCAAAAATGTTGAAATTGTTTTCGTCAACTAAGATTACATGAACTGTTCTTAAAAGCTAAACAGAAAAACTTGATAAATAATTGCAAATAAATTAACTTCTAGCCGCAAAAGTCTTACACAAATACCTACAATTTATATGATTTCAGCTGCTGTACGTGCAATTTTTTGATACACTGTATATAGATTATTTTCATAGTCGCACTACCCGAATGTGGAATGCTTTACCTGACTCTGTATTTCCCTCCCATTTTGATATTCAGAACTACAAAACCAATGTGCATCGGCATCTCCTCTTGAATCCTTCCCTTTTTTCCTAACGCTTGCACTGTGTTTAATCATTTGAAGGATAGTCACAACCCCTTAAGTGCGCGCTTATTATAAAAAAAAATATCCATTGCGACCGAAATGGACGATAGTGAAGTGCTGGACATCTTTGGCAGGAAATATAAAAAAAAACTGTCTTTGATAAACATTTAATTATTTTTCTATCGTTTTGAACCTCCTATACATACTTAAATAAACTTGACTTGAAGTATAATACTTCATTTTATTTCTAACTGTTATTGCTGATTTTTTGCCAATCCGCCCCTTGTAAAGAAAAAAAATCCTGGATCCGCCCTTGCTTGTTCTTGTGTAGTCGGAATAGCTTTTTTGAGATTTAAGCATAGTAACAGTAGCTTTGAAATTCTTACTAAACCTGCTCTCGATCCAAGAAGCTGTTTGAAACACTGTAGCTGCATTTCATCGTCTTCGGTCCCAAGCCCGTTGATTTCAGCCTCTCTCTGGCTGGAGCATTATTGTTTTGACTTTCCTTCGAAAGAACCCAGCATTCAGCTCTACTTTTTTTTAATAATCTTTCAATATTTAATGACGTAAGACAGGACGTGCAGTAGCAGGGTTTTGTAGAGCATGCACTTCGTCTTAATAGTAAAAAGTTATGAACCAATTTGTTACGCCAAACCGAATTAGCAGTGATTCCCTGGTTAGTTTTTTTATTGAATCTCCGCTTAACTTTCAAAAACTCCTTTTTTGTTTTAAACTTATTTTCCTTTACGTGTGAAAGACACGAGGAGAACTTTTTGGCGTTGACCGTCCCCGTATGTCTGAGGTCTGACTCACCTTCCTACAAGGCATACGAGACTAAAACTCCTTTCACCCCTCAGGTTTTTACCAATCCCCCGGGACTACAGCTGACTTGAGGTACTGCAAAGAGTCCCCTCAGGGGGGCTGTAGTCATAAGCAACCTTTAGGGCTCACTCTGTTTCGCCGGTGTTCGTCTTCTTCTCTTTTTTGTCTTCTGAAAATTTGTTTTGAATAGAGGTAGACTTGGCTCTAGTTTTGCTCGCTGGCCAAAATTTTGTAAGCTGTGTTGTCTGGCGTGATGATGCCAATACTTGGCTCGAGATCTCGTCTTTCAAGTTCCCATCTACTGCAGGTGAAGTAGGTATGCTCCACATCATTTGCTTGAGAAGTGCCTGTACTGCAATGTTTGTTTTGCCGACCTTGGGAGAAAGCTTTGAAATATCCGTATCTGGTGAGTAACTAGGTGACTTAGTAGTTAACCTCACAGTGTTTCCATCCATTCCAATCAGCCACGTTCCCGATCAGCCTCGCGGTCCATTTTCCTATACTTTCTGAGCTCCAACGCATTTCCATCTTCTGTTTCATGAGCTCCTCCTCCTCATCGTGGTTGCCAATTCCACTCAAATGTCCGCCTTTTTTGTCGTAGACATACAGTCCTGTGAAGCTAGCAACAAAAATTGTTTAAAATTGAATGAAACATGAGAGTTCCCGGTAGCAAACAAAGAGTTTTAGAGTTCCTCATCCTTTTTTTCAAAAGTTCTGCCGAATGGAGTGTTAAAATTAAAAAAAAAGTTTTTTTTGCTAACTTCACGCAGCAAGGAATTTTTTGAGAAAAAGAGTTCTGAGCATGTTTCTTACCTTAAAATCAAAAGTTCTAGAGTTCCTGATGAGTTTTAGAAAGAGTTCTACAAAATTGGAAAGTTAGGACAGTTTAAGGTGCCCATTGACTTAGGACCAAAAATTTTCAAAATCCAAAAAAATAAAATAAAAGGAGTTCTGATTAGAGTTCCAGCAAACAAAGAGTTCTGAACATGTTCCTAATAACTTTTTTTTCTAAAAATAATTTTTTCAAAAGTTATTGGCAAATTTAAGTGTCCATTGACAGAACCAAAAATTTTAAAATTCCAAAAAAAAAAAAAAGGAGTTCTGATTAGAGTTCCCGATAGCAAACAAAGAGTTCTGAACATTTTCCTTAAAACTTTTTTTTTTAAACTAATTTTTCAAATAATTGTTTAAAATTTTTTTCGCATCCATTTCTTACAGATTTTGATAAAAAAAAATTGGAAAATAAATATTATTTTAATTATATTTATTTTCCAATTTCTTTTTATCAAAATCTGTAAAAAAAATATTTTAATAATATTTATTTTGCAATTTTTTTTTTATCAAAATCTGTAAAAAATTTGATGCGAAAAAAATTTAAAACAATTATTATTTGAAAATTAGTTAAAAAAAAGTTTTTAGGAAAAAGTTCAGAAATCTTTGTTTGCTATCGGGAACTATCAGAACTCCTTTTTTTTATTTTTTTGGATTTTGAAAATTTTTGGTTCTAAGTCAATGGGACCCTTAAATTGCCCTAACTTTCCAATTTTGTAGAACTCTTTCTAAAACCCATCAGGAACTCTAGAACTCTTGATTTTAAGGTAAAAAACATGCTCAGAACTCTTTTTCTCAAAAAAGTTTTTGCTGCGTTAAGTTAGCAAAAACAATTTTTTTTTAAATTCTAACACTCAATTCGCCAGAAAAAAAGGATGAGGAACTCTAGAACTCTTTGTTTGCTTCCGGGAACTCTCATGTTTTATTCAATTTTAAACAATTTTTTTGCTAACTTCACAGTACTTAGACATACCTTCGTCATTTCAGCCGCTAGGAGATCAATGGAAGTAACTCCTGCTACTACAAGGGCGCTTGTTAACGATACCATTTGGTAAGAGCTGGTAAAACGTAACGCTCCACGTCTCTGGCTTTTAATGATTTCAGAGTCGACTTGAAAGTCAACTAAAATCGGGATTCTCTTCTTAGTCAGCAGCACTATTTATTTCGGTATTTTCTCTGATCAAAATTAAGCCTTGCTCACCCTTTGCATTGCGAAGTAATTTTCCGTTATCACTACCGCGATATCGTCTGCCTACTATACCAAAAAAGTATCTTCTGGCGTCTCCATAATGTGAAAAATTAAATCATTAAATATTCTAGAGCCCCAATATCGATCCCTGACCCTGCTCCAGAAGTGATAATTTGCTTTCTCCCTGGGGCTTCTGTGGTCTCATAAATCAGCTCACGGTCCTTGAAATGGACTTACACAATTCGCAGGAGTAACGTTGGAATGTTAAAAATTGTCTCAAGCGCACTCATCATGTCACTTTATTTGGCTGAGTTTAAAGTGTTTCTGTCGTTCAGAGTTACTCCAGCAATACAATTTATCTGTTGGGAGATTTGTGCGGCTTTTACTACTTCCTTTCGGAACCCATACTGCTTTTCTGATATATCCCCTCCCGATTGTATCGAAGTGGTCTTAACATATTCTCCAGGAGCTTCCTTGTGGTGTCCAGTTTACACAGAGGACTTTACGTGGATGGAGAATCTGGATCTTTTTTCCCTTTTGTATAAGTACTAAACATTGTGTCTTCCAGCTTCTGGGGAAGACCTTTTCCTCCAGGCAGCTGTTGTACATGTTCAGCAAAAGCAAAAGCGGGCAGTAATTTTGAGCACTTCCACTGGTATTTCATCAGGTCCGGGTGCCCTTTTTATATGCAGGGGAAAACGTTCCGACATGGACCTACGTCTTTCTATCCTAGGTTAGCATTCTGAGCTCCAAGTTTCCGCATGACAATCCTATAGCCTAGCCCCCAGCTGTTAACATTTTGATATAGAACATCCCACTTCTGCTTTTCCTTTTTGCCTAAATTAGTGGGCCTCTTTGAGCTCGTATCTTTCGGCTCTGAACCACCACTAATTTAAGTTCTATTGGCTTGCTATCTTCTTTTCTAGTGACTTTTCACCTAAGTTTTAGACATCTTCTTCTGAGATTTGCTATTTAATCATCACACCAGTACACAGAGTTCCAATTTATGTGGGGGCGAAAACCTCAGGGCATTGAACCATCACATACGAGCCGTATGAATTGCATCGTGGCTTTAGATTTTGTTTCCGTCCTCCTACTCCAAGAATAGCAGCTTTCCTTCTCGGTCAAGGTCAAGAAAGTCTCTTCGTTGAGTCTACTGTAGGTGTACATATATTTTGTAATAAATTTCTAATTACAGGTAAAACTATCACATTTGTTATCTCTAATAGTGCTTCTCATAACAAGTCTTACACCCGTTTGCTGATACGAAACTTAAGATTTTAAAAGCTTATGATCTACTTTTTCTTCCGCGAAAACTGTCATATAAGCGTTTATGTTCTACTTAAATATTTAAGTTTTGTATCAGTCTTACAGAAGTAAAGAGCTATTAATGTTAACTTAAATAGAAAAACTTTTATAAATTTGCTATACTTGTATTATTGCTCTATCAAACCGCATCTCCTTTTTTTTTTGAAAACAACCCTATATCCTTTTCCGCTCAATACTTCAACCAGCATACAGCATCAGTAGCAATAAAAAGAGATAAGCAAATAAGAACAAAGTCAGGGCATGATTTTATATTCTTCTATGCGTACACAATAATTTTTTGATGAAAAAGCCTTCGGATATGTGACAACTTCTGACAAGTCTCTAATGGCCCTTGCCTCCCTTTTCCTTGTTAGCTTATATTTTATTATTTCTATACCATCCCATTATCTTCCTTTCTCGCTCTCTTAATAGTGTTATATGGGAGTAGGAACTTGGAATCGTATAAGAAAAGGGTATCCAAGCGGAAGCCGAAAAACCCCACTTAAACTCTTGCTTCGCAGCACATGAGATATCAATGATTTTTTTTTTTTTCATTTTTATACAAAATTAACAACATTTGTTTATTTGTGCGGAAAAGGTATCCGAGGAAAATAAAATCTGAAAAACTCCGCACACACTACACATACAACCTGCTGACTGATGAGTTACTTATTCTATACCTTCTAAGAACCTAAGATCCGTCTTGGCTGAATGAGCTCATTTGTATGAAAGGTACAATTATTGTTTCATAATATTATCTTAAAAAATGTAAAAAAAATCGACCGTTTAGTTTTCGAAGTATGTACATATTATGTTTTCAAAAATACTATTGAAATGTGAACATTAGGGTGGTCATTGTATGGGTTTTTTTTAGTTTGCATATTTGGATGGGCCTTAATCAGCTGAAAATGAATGAATGAAGAAAAAAAAATTCCCTAAATTTTTCAGATTTTTATTTTCATCCCTTATAGTCGCTTTAGGGGTAGATTAAATTTTCCTTTTATTTGTTTCAATACCTACTAGGAAACTCGCATAAAATCTGCCAAGCAAAATACAGAGCATGTAGGTGGTGTAGGCAAGAAAAAATCCTATCGAAGAAAAAATTAATTTAAAAACAACGGCAACACTCACAGTGACGTTTTGTAGCTTTTTGGAAAGCCATTCTTAAGGTTTGTTTTCAAATCAAAGTTTTGTAATGGAAAAATTATTTCAAAATCAACATTTTGAAGAAAAAACATTTTTTTCAAAATTTTTAGTTTAAAAACACCTTTTTCTGAAATTGTTTTTTTCAAAGAACAATGGACTCATGGCTTTCCAAAAATCTACAAAACAATACTATAAGTGTTGCCACTGTTTTCAATTATTTTTTCTTTTTTATGCAATTATTTTATTAAATTGAGATATAACCCCCCTCCAATAGGATTTTTTTCTTGTTTACTTCCCACATTCATGCTCTGAATTTTTTTCCGATCTTACACGAATTTCCTAGTATCCAAACAAAAGTTAAATTTACGTTACCGCTACAGGGACTATATGATCAAATTATGGAGTTTTTGTTTCTTCATTTAGAGCCGATTTAGGCCCATCCGCGATAATCTTTTTTTTAACGACCCCAATCTATATAGTTTAAGTTTACTGAAAAAAAAAGATCGAAACTTTTCAATGTGGCCAAGTTTTTAAAGATAGAAAGCTGAAAAAAATTACAAAATAGATTTGAGTACACTGAATCTAATGGCATCAAAATTTCAATTTCATGTAAGGTCGACTTTATCGGTTATGGTTTGTGACCAGAGATTTGTTGTGTCCATTATTTTAAGATTTTATCTCAGAGATAATATTTTAGTAGGCACTTGCTTCAATGTAAGAACTAGAATACACCGCAAAATATTGACACACTTTCTGATTTGTGAAAGAATCAAGTTCTTTTTCATTAGGCATTCATTTGTAGAAAAAAAGCCAGCCTTTCCATAGCGAACAGTGGGGTAATGTAAATAAAATATTGGACATCCAATCGGTGTGAATTTGTACATGTTAGTCAAATTATGATAGTTTTCTATCCTGATCCCTGATTATAGTTTATATCATTAGCTACATGGTAGATATGAATATAATAATAATTTGAAATATTTTCATGTTTTAAAATATGAAACTTAAATTTTAGATACTATTTAAAATTGACTTTTAAAGTTATTAAAAATATGCCTAACAGTCTGCTCCACAGTACAACGTAAAAAGAACTAAAAAAAATTTAAATGTATTCAATACTGTCCTTCAAGACTTGAAGACTATCTCTAATCTATCATAGACAATGAAGCAAAAAACTAGTTCATAGGAGGATAGTTAGAGATATTGTATCACTGCTAAGCCAACCAGGGCCGGACAAGCTATATGTGCAAGCGGTGCAAATGCACAGGGCGCTGAACCCAAGGGGCGCCTTGAGCAGGCATTAACAAAGCCACTTCTCGTAACCACTACCTATACCTACCTATTTTTTAAATTTTTATTTCTCACACCAATAGTGATATCCAGTACATAACTACCAGTTTATTCTGAATTTAAACACAGTTATAATGTCTGTTCGTGTACTTCCGAAAACTACGAATCTCTACGAATTTTATTTTTTTTTTATATGAGCTTTGACAGAACTTTGGGCTAAATTCGTAGAAATTCGTAGTTTTGTGAGGTACGCGAACAGACATATAATATACATACATCTATCTACTATTTCAAAAATAAGTCGATGTCTATCTTCCTATTCTCACCCACACCCACAGTAACAAAAAACTACATCACAAAATCTTTGAAATGTGCACGATTTTTTTCGCCTTTACCAACAGATACCTATGTACCTATTTGCTATATTTCTCTTTTTCAAACTGTCGACGTTATTCTCAGCTCGCTCACCATCGTGTGTGTGCTGTGTGCGTGAAGGCATTTATTTTATTTTCATAACCCAAACCCACCCCTATGCTGTGCAACATAAAACAAAATTCTTCAACTGCAAATACAGACAATTAACAGCTAGCATGGTGATAACATGAGCGCGATAACAGTTCTTCTATATGAAATCGAAGTCAGAAATGTTAATTTAACAGAAATTCTAAGGTGAAAAATTCATACTCATTGGCATAACAGTGCGCAAATTAAAAATTTGCGTCTATGAATTAAACTCTTCCGGTTGAGTGTTTTTTTTGTTTTATTTTGGCATTGGCTTCTATTGATGAGTGAAATATGAAATTGTAGCACTGTCTTATTGTGTGTTGAAACAAAGGATTGAAATATGGAAATAATGAATGATGATGATGCAATGATTTATGATTATGATGATGTTTGTCGTTAATGAGGGAATCTTGTTTATTCAATTTCTCCTTTTCTCTATTTTTTTGTTGTTGCCAGGCATTATTATCATTAAGAAAAAAGGATTTTTTGACTTATCTAATTACATTATTTGTGTGCCAGTCGTGTTCTTATTGTGGTCAAACTAAAAAACTCAAAACAAAAGAAGGGAAAAAAGAATCTATATTGAGAGTATATATGTAGATCTGTTATGCGTAGAGTCAGAGTCCAGTAGTCATTAGTTTATAAATATAACGTCTAGCGTGTTTACTTTTTTGTTAAAGGCTGAATATAAT
This sequence comes from Dasysyrphus tricinctus, assembly GCA_963921185.1. Classification (NCBI taxonomy): domain Eukaryota; kingdom Metazoa; phylum Arthropoda; class Insecta; order Diptera; family Syrphidae; genus Dasysyrphus; species Dasysyrphus tricinctus. Next base: position 20,714,559 of record OY992532.1, on the reverse strand, counting down.
TCTGAAGTATAAAATCTTTTTGTATATTTTAATGAACATTAAAGTGGTTCTTACATAGTTCGAACAAATTCAGTTTTTATTATGTATTTACAAAAGTGTCGTGTCCATCTACAACCTAGGTACCTACCAACAAAGTTAAGAAAGTAGGTAGGCACAAACAAGTATAAAATAAAAAAAAGCATTGCAAAGTCTACCCCTTGGGTAAAATGAGGATATGATTTTTTCCACCATTGACCGCAATTGATGGGCGGAAATGATGAAGTATGCGCAGGGCGCTAATTTCGCTCGGGCCGGCCCTGAAGCCAACAGAGGCTGAGGATAGGACGAACATAGTCACTTTTGTATGTCAACTACCAGGTAAATATAATTTGAGTATCTTTGATGATGTTTCTGGCCCTTCAGAAGTCAATCAACTCAAAATTATTTGAACACATCGAAAGTGATTTTACTGTCAACAATCGATGGGTGACCGGAAATAATCGATCTAGATGTCTAGTGGTATCGTTTTTGGTGCTAAATTATGTGATGTGACCCGAATAATTTCATTCAATTGTGTGGATTTGAGGATTGAGGTTGAATGGTTAGGTATTTCTGGTGTAATCGAAAAATATTTATGGTATTTTCCAATCAAAAAGTAAATTTACAAAATTTTATTTGAGAGAGGCGGTGTATCATATTTTATGATTTAAACACTGACTATAAATCTTTATTGCAGGTCATCCTTTGGACAAGACCTATAAGCCGCTACTGGTACCTAAAACGATTGGGTACCTACCCCTTCTTATCTTATTCAAAAACCAGTTTAGAATCACACAAAAATATAAAAAAAAAGATCAAAGTAATAAAAATTAAAATACAAATAGCCTCTTACGACAAAGGTTTATCTGTTAAATTTTCAAAATTCTTTCAACGGCCTTTTCGGTGGTTTTTGATGATTGCGCGCTGCTCCCTTGACGTGGTCCTTTTTATGTTTGTATTTTTTTTTATGAAACTCCAATTGATGAACCTAATCGATTTTATTGAAAACACTTAATTTTTATTTTCTTATCCAAACTAACTTGATTTTTAGGATCCAAAAAGGGAAAATAAGACGTTTACTTTAAGGTAATTTTGAATGAAGAGGAGCATCTGCTGATGAGTTAGGTTAGAGGTCCTTTTTATGTTAAACGAGCAATTAATTAAAAAAGGAGATTAGAATTTTTATTTATCGGCTTTTTATTTAGTAGAAAAGTACCTACGTTGATTTTGGTTATTAAGGATTTTTGTTCAGGTCCAACAGTTTTACTGATGAGATGACTTCTGACTAACCTCTAATGGCCGCCGCTGGTTCTATTTCCCATGTGAAATGTGGGAAAGGGGTAAGTGTGATCTAATGATGAAAATAATGGATTGGCTAGCATAAAATGGGAAGAAGACCCGGAAAGGTTTCTGCTAACGACTTGGATCTGGATAACGTGAGAGCACTACCACTATCTCAGGCTACGGATATGCTCACTCCTGAGCTGCTAATGGCTGGGCAAAACTGCATTTATGATAGTTATAAGCTGTGAGCATTTTGTTTTTGCTCGTAATCACGAGTGTTTGAGTATGCGCATCACCCGTTAGAACTTTCATAATGCTCATTAATGAATATTAAATAAATAAATAAATTTGGTTGTCCGACAGCTCGTGGAAAACCAGAGCCTAGGGACTAAAAATTCTCAACCGTTCTTGTGTGCGTCTTGCTGGCAGGAATAGAGGGGACCCACAATTTTTTTAAGTTTTTTCTTGTCCGATGGGATGAGATGGAAGAATGAGAAGAACTTATTCATGACAACTGAATTTAAGGAAGATTAATATATTAAGAGCCTCTACCGATATTTTGAGACCAATCATGAAACATTAACATTTCGTATTTAGTCTAACTTGCACACACCCCTACTGATGAAGCTGAAGAAAAATGTATACATTTCGGGATGGATGGGATAGTCGAGACGCCAACCAAACTCACCGGGTGCTAATCGACGAAAGGCACCTATTTAACATAAATAAGATGTACGGAAATTTCGAGAGACAAACGTCAACTCTGACAATTTCCTTATAGCGACAAAACTCAGAGGCTGACGGCCTGAACGAAAAGATATTGAGAACCTCCCAGAATAAGAAATTGGATGTCATAGGCTTAAGCAAATGTATGAAAGTAGTATACCAAAAAACGAGTAGTATTTTGAACAAAATAGTAGTACCTACCGAAATGTTTAAGCCTTCAAATGAGCTTGAGTGAAGAAAAATTCATATCAATTCAATTCAATAGCAATAACTTTTATTAATTAACATTTTATGTAATTAAAACTATAATATGCATTACGTTGTCATAAGAGCCGAAATGAGGATATTTTGCAAAACATAGAAAAGTTTGTTCATCTAAAATCGCACAATTTTGTTTAAAAGCTCATTTTATTATTGAATTTGAACTAAACGTTCATTAATTGTTTTTATTGTCCTCTCTTTCTGTTTCTGTTTTTAATACAACGAGTTTTGATATTTCCTTACAAAAACTTTTTAAATGGCCTCTAGTTTGGTGTAGGTATTTGTTAGGTTTTTACTTAATTCCCTAACTAATTTCGTGCAAATTCTCGCATTTCCAAAAGAAATTTGGACAAACTTCTCTTTGAGTCGGTTGTAGATTATTTCCAAAAATGTCTAAGATTTGTGCAACTTGTAATCTAGTCATAAAACGTTCAAAAAATTCTGAATTTGTCGAGTGTGGACTTTACTGCGGTCGTCACTTTCATAAAAACTGTGTCGAATTATCAGACGAACATTTTAAATCTTTAATAAAACGTAATTTGCTCTGGAAATGTGATGTTTGTTCGAACATAAATTTTTCCACAATTATAAAAAATGTTCATGAGCTCTTAATAAGTGTTTGTGAGATCAAAAATGAACTCAGTGATCTTAAATCATTATTTCTCAATAATTCTCCTCTACGAAAACCGCAAAAAAAATCATAAAAACTCTGAGAGAGGGTCTGACGTGTCTTCCCACAATCTCTGTAATCAAATTGAATCTGTTTTAAATGACCGGCCGTCCTCCTCTGTCAATGCAGCCAAGGAGAATGCCATACAAAATAACGCAAATAATGCATCTTCATCATCACAAAACAATTCTTATTTACCAAAACAAGATATTGTTGATCAATCCCATCCCTCTATCACTAATAAAAACCTTGAATGGAAACCAGTGAATTCGAATAAAAAATCTTCAACTAAAAAAATAATAGGTTCTGTTTCTTCTTCTTCTCTGCGCGCACTACCTACATAAACTTGTCTAAATTCAATGCATATACCAAGCCAGAAGACATTATAAATCATATATCACTGAAAACAAATATCACAACAAAAACATAAATGTTAAAAAAGGAGCCAAGTTCTTATGTGCATAAGAAACTTGTGCGTAAAAAGTCAGCCAAAATAAGTAATGAGATCTAAAATATATGCCAAGTTTTAAGTTCATGAAGTTTAATATCAAATATCTTAAGAAGAGTAATATCGAAACAATTCCAAATCATGACAGAAATTTGGTAATTAATGATTACTGATTAAAATTTGGTGGGTTCACTGGTCAAGTTTTCATACATTTTAAATTTGTGATTAAGTAAGTATTTAAGAGAAAACTTGTCAAGTAAATCCACCAAATTTTAATCAGTAATCATTAATTACCAAATTTCTGTCATGATTTGGAATTGTCTCGATATTACTCTTCTTAAGATATTTGATATTAAACTTCATGAACTTAAAACTTGGCATATATTTTAGATCTCATTACTTTTTTTGGCTGACTTTTTACGCACAAGTTTCTTATGCACATAAGAACTTGGCTCCTTTTTTAACATTTATGTTTTTGTTGTGATTTCACTCCTTTTTGCAAAGACTTATTTTGCCAGGTGAAAGTCAAGCCCTACCGCTCTACAAAGTTTCATAATTCTACGACAACCGAAAATGCTCTATACAAATAATAGCAATTCTGATAAAGTGGGTGGATGGCACCCCCCCCCCCCTGAATGGACAGTTCCAAATTTTCGATTTTTTCCTTTCTAAGTACTTCAAGTACTACCGACCTACCAATTTTCATCGTTCTACAACAATCAGAAGTGCTCCATATAATTTATAAGAATTTTAAAGAATGTGGGTGAATGCCACGCCCCCTGAATGTAAAATTCCAATTTTTCAATTTTTTTCTTTCTAAGTACCTTAAGCCCTACCGACCTACCAATTTTCATCGTTCTACAACAATCGGAAGTGCTCCATATAATTTATAAGAATTTTTAAGAATGTGGGTGGATACCATGCCCCCTGAATGCAAAATTCCAATTTTTCAATTTTTTTCTTTCTAAGCACCTTAAGCCCTACCGACCTACCAATTTTCATCGTTCTACAAAAATCGGAAATGCTCCATATAATTTATAAGAATTTTTAAGAATGTGGGTGCATGCCACGCCCCCTGTATGGAAAATTCCTATTTTTCAATTTTTTTCTTTCTAAGGACCTCAAACCCTACCAACTTACCAATTTTCATTGTTCTAGAACAATCGAAAAAGCTCCATATAATTTATAGAATATTTAAGAAAGTGGGTGGATGCCACGCCCCCTGAATAGAAAATTGCAGATTTTCGATTTTTTCCTTAGTATGTACCACAAGGCCTACCGTTGTGCGAAATTTCAAGTTTCTACGTTGTCGGGAAGTGCTCCATAATTTTGATGATCTGTCAGAGAGTCAGTGAGTCAGTGAATCAGTGAGTCAGTGAGTCAGTGAGTCAGTGAGTCAGTGAGTCAGTGAGTCAGTGAATCAGTCAGTCAGTTACGGTTTTTGCGATTTTTGAAGTCCTATATCTTGGGAACTACTAGTGCTATAGAGTTGAAATTTGGTGAGCCACCTGTGTTTGATCAGCCTAGCAAATACTGCGAATTTGAAGTTTCTGACTGTATTGGTACTGAAGTTAGAGGGGGGTTGAAAATCGCCTGAGTTTGTTCCTGTAAAAAGGGTGTAGTGCCGCGAACTTGGCTGGGCACTCTTTGATTCCTTCCGACCAATTCAAGTGCTTAGCATTAATTAAAAAAGAAACTGGCTTATCTCAACTTAAGTTCATAACATTCAAGCTAAGTGTTCCAGCTTCTAAATATTCTACTATATAATGGATTCTTCAGTTTGGCCATGCTTTGTTCAAATAAAAAAATTCGTATTGCTTGAAAACAATAGTAATAATAAAATACCACCGCACTCTAAATCATCTTCAGCTTCACCGATACCTCATGTTATTATTCTTAGGGTTTTTAATTTAGCTAATGTTGATTGGATTCTTGATCCCAAAGAGCTTCAACTTTTTTCTTATAATGTAAATACGGATTTTGAAATTGAATTGCTTGATTCATTCGCTAGTTATGACTTGATACAAATTAATTATTGCAAGAATAATTTAAATCGTTTGCTCGATCTTGTTTTTGTTGAAAGAGATTTAACTATTACAGTTGATAAATCATTATATCCAATTTTTCCATACTCTATTCACCATAATGCTTTAGATATTTGTTTTTCTTTTTATGACTACTTAAGATCTTCGCAAAATTGTAAATTTAAGCTTAATTGTACAAAGGCTAACGTCGAAGGCATTGCGAGTTATATGTCGCGCATTCCGTGGCGTTCAAATTTTTGTAATCTAACTTTATTGCAATTTTATAATTTATTCACAGATAATCTGAAAAGGGCAATTGAAACGCATGTACCTAAGGTTAAATTAAAAAATTCCACCAATTGTTCTTCAAAACTGTGCAGTAGCTCTTTCTGAACCTCTTCTTTATATTTTTAATAGCTCTCTTAGGAGTGGAGAATTTATTCCAGAGTGGAAAAAATCATTCGTAACTCCAATTCATAAAAATGGTCCTAAACAGGATATTTCCAACTATCGCCCGATTTGTAAACTTTCGAGCATACCTAAGCTCTTCGAAAAAATTGTGTATGATAAATTAACTTTTCTACTAAAAGAGCACATTTCGTCGTTTCAACATGGCTTTGTCGCAGGAAGATCAACAACCGCTAACCTTGCAATCTTTTCAAATTTCATCCTTAATTATCTCGAGAAAGGAAACCAAATTGATGTTGTCTATACTGATTTTGCAAAAGCCTTCGACAGAGTTAGTCACTCTATTTTGCTTAATAAACTTGCATTGTTTGGTTTTCATTCAAATATGTTGAATTGGTTGATGTCTTACCTTAAAGGTCGTGTACAATTTGTATCTATTGATCAAGTGCTATCAAGACCAGTTATGGAAACATCCGGCGTCCACCAAGGTAGCCATCTTGGGCCCCTTCTATTTCTGTTATTTATAAATGACATGCCTAATATATTCTTAAATTCCGAACGTATATTATTCGCTGACGATTTAAAATTTTTCAGATGCATTAAATCGATTGATGATTGTTTTCTTTTACAAAAGGATCTTAAAAATCTTACGGAATGGTGCACTGTTAACCAATTATCGTTAAACGTTTCTAAATGTCAATGTTTCACTTTTTTCCGTAACTTTTCACCAATTTTCTTTGATTACAATATTGATAACCAAGTGCTTGAAAGAGTTTTTGAGAAAAAAGATCTTGATGTTATTTTCGATCCTAAACTGAACTTTGTTAAACACATCGAATTTACGGTATCAAAAGCCAATTCAATGTTAGGTTTTATTAAACGAAATTCAAAGGATTTCAGGGATCCATTTATGCGTAAATCGCTGTATAGTTCCTATGTTAGATCAATTTTAGAGTATTGTTGTGTAATATGGAACCCGTTTTACAACATTCATTCTAATGGACTTGAAATGGTCCAGAGGAAGTTTTCAAGGTATGCAACTCAGAAGTTGGGTTGGAACATCGAAACTCCAACCTATTCTACGAGATACCAACTACTTGGAATTCAATCTCTTGAAAACAGACGAAAAATGTTCTCCGCAATGTTCATTTATGATATTTTGACTTATCATAAAAAGTGTCCTTCTCTTTGATATATTTGTATGCTCCATCTCGTCAATTACGAATACGTCGCTTATTCCATGAAAAAGAACATAGGGCTAATTATGCGCTTAATGAACCAATAACTCGCTGTGTCAGAGAAACTAATCTCATTTCTAATTATATTGACTTCAATTTTCATTTAAGTTGATTTTCATTAAAAAACCAATTGTTATTGCACTTTCTAAGTTAGCCTATCTTATTATGCATTTTATTATTGTTAATGTTACCTTATTTATTTTGTTTATTTTTTTAAATGTCAATGGTATAATTTTCGGTAGTCTAACTGTAGATTTATGTCGAATTCCTTACAACCAAATAATCGATTTTTTTCTAAACAGAATCGATTTTTTTCTAAACAAAATCGATTTTGTTCTTTCAAAACAAATCTTGCATTTTCAGCAAGATTTCAAATCGATTTCACACACACTAACAAGATTTGACATTTTTCTCTAGTGTTGAAAGTATTTTGCGGTGGGTTTAACAAATGTTCCTAGGTGTTCGTCGGTCATTTAAATAGATTTTAAGCAAATAAATCATCAAAACTAATTTTAATTCATCAAAAAATAGTGAATAGTCAGTAAGAAGTCATAAAAATATCCTAACTTCGATTCAAAGTGCCCATCAAAGTCGATTAAAGATATAAATCGCGCGCTCGCCGATGTGTTTCTCAAATGATGTGTTTCTTGGATGAATTTCGGTTGTTTTTTTACTTCAATGGCCACATAACTATTTTTTGTTTATTTTTGCAACTTTTCTTGGAAATTAATATGTTTTTAATATAACAAAATGACGCGAAAAACCGAATGCACTTTGGAATATTTGTAACAAATTTGTATGCGCATAGTTTGTTTACTTTTTGCCTCAAAGCTACTGTCAAATGACACACACACAATCCCACACGAAAAATTTGATTTTTTGTGTGTTCCTTACAACCAACAATAAAAATCGATTTGAAATGGTTGTAAGGAAATCAAAAATGTACATATAAAGCTAAATGCTTCCTAATAAGCAATCAATCTAAGAGCAAACTAAATTCTAACAGGACACCTTACTGCATATGTCAGTTCTTTTGACTTTTAGAAAATAGTAGTACGGATGTGAAAGGAGGAGTATGTACGATAGTACGAAACTGTTGACAATAGCTAAGCACTTCTATAGTAGTACTTTCGGCAACACTGAACCTGGATCCTGGAGTAGCCACAGAGAGCACCTGAGCGTCATAAGGAATATTGGAGACGAAAAGAATTCTTGGTGGAAAGAATAAGATGGCGTTAGCAGCCCACCAGCATCCCAGGAAATTGAAGAGTAAGTATTATAACCATTCTCTGCTTGTTTAATAACGAAATAGCGAAAGTTTAACCTAGTCGCCAAAATACTGAGGAGATATTTTCAAGGGCATTTCCAGCAGCTACTATAGACAGGAAAGAAGAAAACCTGCCTTCAGTCAATAAGATCAAAATAATCTATTTTTTGCCCTAGGTCCAGGCGAACTAAAAATATTTTTAAAAAATGATCAAAGTAGGAATGGGGCCCATTCCTTCTGATAAATACTAAATCTAAAGCAAATTCATCCAAGAAAATGGATAAATCTTCCAAGAAAGTGTAGATGTACTCAAATTTTTGGAAGCTAAAGTTGGCTATTTGAAACCCCACATAGCTAATTGTTGTAGAAAAAATAAACGCACCAATTAAATTTTTCAAATTACCTTACAGCATATTGACAAATCAATTTACGCAATTTTGTTGTGTTGACTGTTGGGTATTTTGAGATGCGAAGCTATACAAAATGAAAACTACGCCTTAAGAACGACAAAAAATAAAGATTGGGGAGAGTATTTGCTTCGAGTAAAAATTGTCTAGTTGAAATTGGGAGGCAATTTATTTTTATTTTATTTCATTTCTGTTGTTTTTTCTTAAAGGTATATTTATTTTAATGACCTTGTTTTTGATTTGTATAAAGTGGTAGTTCTTCAGAATATTTTCGTTGAGTTTTGGTAGTGAATTTGAATGTGGGATGAAGAAATTAAGAAAATGTCAAACGTTCTTTAGAAATGTGGTGAGATTTAATTTTCCGGTGATAAGACACAGCGCAGGGAATAATTTAAAATAATTATCTTGTTAAGTGCTTTTTTTGCTATATTTTTTCATAGATGCTTACGTTTATAGGGCCCTAGGACCAACGGAAATGATTAATTTATTTTGAAGATTTGTTTTGAGAATTTCCTGTTATTAAAAAGTGAATCGAATGCCAGCATTATAAATAAGTGTAATCAAAAAGTGAAATGTTACCCAATTACACCTTAATGTTAGGTATGTTTTGAATTTTTTAACTTTAATTAAGCCTTCAGGTACTACTTAGTATTTGAAATCTCAATCAGTGTTGGAAACAAAGGTTGTTCATCAAAATTTGTATTGTTATTTTGAAAATAGGTATAAATAGCTACGAGACCCTTTAAAAAACATTTCCGAATCTAAATAAAAGTTATGAAATAGAGTACTTTGCAAAAAAACATCAACATCGGATTAAACGATTTGTGTGCTTTATTAACTCGACTATCTCCAATCTCCCTATATTTTGATACCAAACAAAATTAATATGTAATAAAATTATAAAATAAATAAAAAATAAATCTACCTACCTGTTTCTTTATAAGAAAATTTTTTTAAGATACGATTAGACCGGCAACGCAAATGGTCAACACATTGACTCTCTAATGCCAAATTTTGTCCCAAAGTTGTCTTGTCGTCTAATCGTCAACGCAGAATACTGTTCAATACATGCGTTGACGGTTGCGTTGGCTCGAATATAATGTTCAATGCGTTGATTAATTTTGTTGGCCGTGTAATCACCCTATCAATGCAGTTAGAACATGTTGACAGACTTCCATGTCAATGTTGGCTGCGTTGAGCTTCATTTTGAGGATTTTTAATCCATCGACATCGTAGCCAGTCTTCAATTGAATTTGAAAGTTGGTGGCTTGACAGATGGGGGACGAACTATGTCCTAAAATAATCTTTATTTGGAGCAGTACAAATACTGTGGAAATTTTAGATTTTTTAATCCATCCACAAGTCGTGTGATCGTCAACGTGAAAAATTTTTCATTTTTGCTCTTGTTAACTATGCACTAACGTTCATAGCGTTCGTCAGCGTTTTACGTCTCAATACGTAGACACCAAAGGGTTCACATCGCGTCAAAGCATTTTGGAATAACATTGACCAAGCGGTGGTGAATTGACGCAGTCTGCTATGACAGAATATTGACGATGTTTTTAGTGACGTCAAGGAGTCAATGCGTTGACCATTTACGTAGACCATCAATCGTTGCCTTTCTAATTTGAAACCCAAAGCTGGAAACCAGATATTTAAAATTAAAGTATGACTTTAATTAACTCCAACCAAAGCGTAATTTGTTCTTTACTTCCCTTTCATAGGGCATAACTTTTTAAGTAACTGCTAATTATGTAATAAATATAAATAGAATCAGGCTACAGTTACCAAAAAATGAAAGAAAACGTCCATGGATGTCATCATTGTGCTTCGGTATATAATTATGTCGAACTCTAACGAGTAAATCAGAATACTATTTCGATGCTCGACGAAGGTATTAGAAGATGTCATCATTCAACAAATTACCCTCACCGTGCAAGGTAGGTATAGGTACCTTCGTGTCTGAGTCTGAGCTACATATAAGTTCTCTGAAATTAAGATTCTATCCAATGAATTGATTTGTCTCGTTTGACAGGAAACTCATAAAAGCCGATATACCTATGAGTTTTTCGAAAGTAAAGCAACAGAATACATTTTCAACTTATTGCTTCACTATATTCTCGCATAACTTATTTAAATGAACATGAAGAAGTGACAAATCAAGCGATAATGTTAGCGCCTCTGTTCCATTTAAACTCCCAGCTCTTTCACACATTCATACTAAAAAACCATAATATAAAGAACTGAGAGATACCGATGGAATAAGATGGGACAGGGAAATGTTGAAAGGCCAGCTTGGATTAAGGAGAAGACTTTAACTGCTGATGTGGGTGGTGGTGGAATAAATATGCTTTAAGAACACATTCGCAGGTGAAAAAATGTCACCAACTTCTGGGTAGTCAGTGGTGACATCTTTATAAGAAGGATTATACTTACCTACATACGTATACATATACAGAACTGTAAATGAGGTTTCAGGAAAAAAGATGATAAAAACGTTGATGATAAAAGTTGTGACTTCTGTGTAGAAGCACTCGGCACTTCAATTAAATAGTAAAAGATTCAGATCCTTAAATCGATTTTGCTATGATACATTTAATGGCCCCTGTTTATTTTATAATTGACGCGCTCTCAAGGGGTTATGTTTGGCTACCCTTAAAATGTTTCGACACAGTGCGAGTAGGAGATAAAGATGTACATTTTTTGTCTTGAATGTCTGGATATTGAAAATGGAAGGAAAAACAGAACTGGGAAGAAGCTCGTGTGGTATGGCTAAGGACAGAATGGTAGGTTTGGCTCAGGTATAAACTACAGATGAGCATTTCTAGCAGAGCAGGTTATGCTGAAATTCTGTAAGGGGAGGAATGCAGCTGGCTATTTCAAAAGAGCAATGTTTGAAAGAGTAGCCATAAAACAATGATAAGAAAGAGACATTTTGACAGTTGGTGTTCCAATAAAACAAATGCTTCCGAAATTGATCAGCTATAAGTTTTAAGGCGGTATGTATTCTTGATTGTATCCAGTTGGTGCAGAGGTTTCTTGGATGCACCTGACCAGATATGATAATTATTCTCTAGCTTTTCAGGCGTATGTATGATTTATAAATAGTTGCCAGATCAGAAAGGGACAACATTTGTTACATCGATCGTCTAAGAAAACCAACATATTTCGTAGTATTTTAAGCAATATCTTATACCATACCAAGAATAGAAAATTTCCCGATTTACATAAGTTCCATAAGTAAGTAAGTTACATATATGAAGTGAGTTATACCTTTCTCTCTTTCTCTCTTTCTCTCATATTTACTTATTGTTAGTCTTAATCTTAAGCTAGTTTAAGAATCAGTTGTATAGTGTCCTCCAAACTGAAATCATCATAAAGAATAAAGTTCCATCTAAACTATACACACCTAACACGTTGCTATTTATTAGTTATAACAATATAACATGGTGTCAGATGTGTTTTAAAAATTAATTTAAAGTAAAACTTTGTCAAACTAGTAATAGCTGGTCTAATATAAAAGAACGTTTACTAACTGTAGGAACCACATCAGAAAGCAATTTCAAATGACACTTTTCTCTTAGTAGACCTAGACCTTTAAAAACATCACTATAATTATCTAAATTTTTTTTACAATTTTCACTAGTTTTAGAACTTTTTTCGATTAAAGAATTGAAAGAATTTGAATACAGTCAAACTTCTCTATAACGAACCCTCAAGGGGCCAAAAAATTGGTTCGTTATAGAGAATTTTAGGGCAAAATTCGCTATAAGGAAAATTTCTTAAATTATTGAAAATATTATATTTTTCACACCAGATAATCAGGCAATGTATGTTTATGTAAATGATGAACAACAAACAGTTTTTTATTTTTATAAATGTACAATTTATTTTTAGAACCTACAATTTTAATGAAAGTGAAAGATAAAACGCACAACGCAGGAACTATTCCCTCTTGTTTCACAGTTATGGAAGCAGAACTTGGGCTGTTATTACGAGTGTCTTACTTACGATTGCGACTAATCTTTCTTAACCAAATTTTTCGTTAACAGTTCACAACGAGAAATTTCGTTAACGATAGGTAATTATAATTTTCAATATCCAAATTATTTTTTTCGATGATCAGTTTCGACAAAAGTAGTTTATTGAAATCAAACGACCCTCGTAAAAGGCCCTTGGTGAAAACAACAATGATTCGTTTTCACCAAGTTTTCAAAAAGATTAGTGAAACTGACGTTTGGTGGAAATTCCGAATTCAATTTTTGAATTGTTACCACACATTTCCTATTCTATATAAATTGGTAGAACGGCGCACTTACCAGCAAAGATCTTGTACAAAATCGGGAACTCCCAATACCGAAATGATTTTATTTGCAGAAAGTTGTTAAAAAACTTTGTTTCGTTCCATTTTTTTAGGAGCGAAAAATTTTCTATAGAAATTTCGTTATAAAGAAAAAGACTTGATGATGGGTTCCAAGAATTATTACTTTATAAAGAGAATTTCGTTATAGAGAAATTCGTTATATGGAGACACATTTGTATAGAATATTTTTTTAGGGGACGGGGACAGAGTAGCAGTTCGCAATATAAAGATATTCGTTATAGGGAGGTTCGTTATAAAGAAGTTTGACTGTAATTTGAAAATTTAGTTACTTGTTTATTAAAGCATGCTTAGTTAGTATTAGTACAGTAGATTATCCGCGAAAAGTTCCCTTTGCATTGCAAGGTCCATTAAAAGAAGAACTAACCCGAATGGAACAACTGGGGGTTATAGTTTAAGAAGAAGAGCCTACTGAATGGGTAAGCTACATAGTGCTTGTCAAAAAAACGAATGGTAAAATCAGATTATGTTTAGACCCAAGGAATTTAAACAAAGCTCTTTTGCGAGCTCACCATCCATTTCCTAATTTAGATGAGTGTAAGTCTAGAATTAAAGGTTCGGTAGTTTTTAGTACCTTAGACGCTAATTCTGGTTTCTGGATGGTTCCTTTAGATGAGGAATCTTCAAAAATTTGCACATTTATTACGCCTTTCGGAAGGTTTCGTTTTAAGCGTCTTCCTTTTGGCATTAAAACGGCACCTGAAATCTTTCACTCCCAAATGTTAAAACTGTTTTCAGATATTGAAGGTTTAATTATTTGTATTGATGATTTTTTCATCAATGCTGATTCTGTGGAAAAACACAATCAAATTTTAGAAAAAGTCTTGAAAAGAGCACAGGATATAGGACTTAAATTTAATCCTGAAAAGTCTAAAATATGTGTTGAAGAATTAAAATTTCTTGGCTTCATTTTCAACAAAAATGGGGTGCGTCCTGATTGTTCCAAGGTCAAAGCAATATGTGAAATGCCACGCCCGACATCTGTAAGTGATTTACAAAGATTCTTAGGAATGCTTAATTACCTAGGGAGCTTTGTAAAAGATTTATCTATTAAAAATTGCAATCTTCGTCAGCTTTTAAAGAAAAATATAGCATGGCATTGGGATGACATTCATGAAAAAGAGTTTAACAATTTAAAGTCACTAATATCTAATGCACCAATTCTAACATTTATTGATCCAAACAAAATGATTACTCTTTCGGTCGATGCTTCCAAGAGTGCAGTTGGTGCAGTGTTATTGCACGACAGCAATCCTATTGCTTTTGCGTCTGCAACTTTGACGTCAAGCCAAGAGAACTACGCTCAGATAGAAAAAGAGCTATTTGCAATTCTATTCAGTTGCACTAAATTTCACCAATAGGTCTATGGGAAGCGCATTTTTGTAGAAACGGACCATAAGCCACTTGTCCCATTATTTTCGAAACCCTTGTATAAAGTTCCCGCTCGACTTCAAAGATTCATGCTCCGTTTACAAAGCTACGATTTGGATGTCATTGACAAACCAGGGAAATATATGTTCACTGCAGACACACTTTCGAGAGCTGCATTGCCAGAAAGCACCTTGACAGATTTTGATAGGGATTTAGATATTCACTGCAACCTTCTTATATCAAATTTGGCAGTTTCTTCCAACAAACTTCAAAGTATAAAAGACGCTAGCGATAAAGATGAAGTCATTTCAAAAATCAAGCACTATACAAAACTCGGTTGGCCAGATAATAAGAAAAAAGTTTTGGAGTCCTGCATGCCGTATTATAAAGTTAGAGATGAATTATTGCATGTTATTGATGGCATTTTACTTAAACCAAATAGAATTGTTATACCATCTTCTCTACGTCGTGAAACTTTAAGACTTATCCATGAAGGGCATTTCCCAAGTAATATCGTTGGAGCTAATAGAAGCAAAACTGTTCTTTAGCAGCTTGTTAGCAGTGAAATCCAAAGCTTAAGCTCTTAAATAGATTATTGCACAGCTCCCTACATTTCATATAAAAATGATGTTCTATAATCCAAGTTTCAGAACACTTTTAGCTCTATTAATTTTATAACGACTCACGATTTAAAAATAGCTCTTTAATAACGTTCAACGTTTTTTAAACGAGCTAACTATTGATATCAGCACATAAAGAAGCATTGTAGAGCTGCTTAATTTCATGTTCAAAATACTAACGCATGACTTTATAGAAATGTCAAAAAATAGCACTTCAAAAGCTACACAAAAAACGGCTGTAGAGTTTAATTACTAATACTATCGCACGAACTCTTGTGAAGTTAACACTAGCGCATGCGCTTGAAATCTCTCTGAGCATTATAAAATCTATCTCTGAGCATTGGGAAATGTGAAGACTCGATAGAGCTACAGCAAATCGACTATAGAGCTCAATACTAAACCTCTCTCAAATAAAATACTACTACTCAATATAAGGGTGTTCCACAATAAAATATATTAGCCATGACTTCAACGGGAAAAATTAAACCAAAACTAGAAAATAAATGTATTCCTTTCACTTTCTGGTGAATACCGAGTATGCACCACAAATATCAAATTAGATGCTAAATTCACATTTTTTTTATTAAAATCAACTAAACAGTTTACTAAAAATTTTTTTTTAAATAATATTAAATCTATGGCTGAGTCGTAAAAGTACTTGCTTACGTGCTAAGAAATCATAATGCACTTCAATGTTGAATAGAATTTAAATAAACAAGAATTTTTTTCCAGAAATTAGAATTAGCCAATGACTTTCAATTTCCGAACACCCTACTTTTTAAGTACTGAACGCAAAACTCTCATTTTGTGGAAACTAGCTCTAGAAGAGCTCGGTTGAAGACAAACTATGTTCATAATAAAAACTTTGGCGACGGAAAAAAAATCATTGAATAATTTTTCTTTATTTATTTAAACGAATGCAAAATCTTTCCTTTCAACAAAAAACACAATCAAATATTGCAATGAAAACAAAAATATTTAATTTCATGATTTATTTTATTTATTTATCAATTTTTTACATTGCTTAGGTAAACTTTTTTAAATATTTCACAGCGTAAAATAAATAATTTCGAAGGCGCGTTGTTATTTTTCGAGGTACCTTCAGTACAATTGTGATAAAACTAAACGCGCACTAAAAAATCACTTAAATGGCACTCACAAATATTAATTTTATTTCTCACTACGACATTTTCTCTGCGAATATTTAATTAATTTCCACGACATCACATGACCTTTTCGATTGCTGCTATCACACACATGAAATACATCTCCCTAATATTATTTTAATTTATCATTTGTATTATCTAAACTAATACAAACAAAGTGCTGTCAAAAATGCTGCTTTAAGGATATCTGAATCATGAACCAAAGAGCTTCAAAGCCATGACAAAGAGCTGGCTTCGAGCAAATATTAGCTCTCAAACTCAATGAATTCGCTGTAAGCATGCTTTACACTTGCTTTAGAAGCGCATCTGGAGCTTCTTTTGAAATCAAAGAGCTTTAAGATTTGCTCTAAAAACGCTGTTAAAGCATTAGAAGAGCTAAAATTGTTACTTGGGTTAGGTGTCCAAAGATGTCAAAGCCTTGCTAAAGACATTGTTTTTTGGCCAAATATAAATAATGACATTCAAAATATTGTGACAGACTGTGAAACTTGCATGCGTCATAGGACTTCACAACAAAAAGAACCCCTGCAACCTCATGAAATTCAACCAATTCCATGGTATAAAGTAGGAATAGACATATTCGAGTTTAATAAACAAATGTATTTGCTAGTCGTAGATTATTGGTCTAAATTTATTGAAATTGAGTTGCTCAGTTCAGGCTATAGCAGTCAATTTGTTATACAAAAGCTTAGATCAATTTTTGCCCGCCACGGAGTTCCCCAAACTATAGTATCGGACAATGGTCCACCATATAACTCGGAAGACTTTAAACAATTTTGTTATGACTGAAATATTAAACACACATCCTCTAGTCCGTATCTACCTCGATCAAATGGATAAGCAGAACGTTCAATCCAGACCATAAAGAAACTTTTAACTAAAAGCCAAGAGTCAGGGTCAGATCCATACATTTCGTTGTTACATTATCGAACAATTTCAAAAGGTAATCTACCTGCACCTTCAGAGTTACTCATGTCAAGAAAACTACGAACTAAATTACCTGTTTTGCAAGAAAACTTTATTCCAAAGCAAATTGACACAAAAAAATATGCAAGAAAACTAGAAAATAAAACGGAAAAGTCAAAAATATACTACGACAAAACAGCTAAAAATCTTTCACCTCTAGCTCCCGGACAACGAATTCATTATAAAAAGAATCCAACGTCTTTTTGGTCACCTGGTATAGTAGTAGAGAAAAGTAAAGAGCCTAAGTCGTATGTTATCCAAGATCAAGACGGTTCTACCTATCGCTGGAATAGACAGCACATTATGGACAAGGACATTAATACTAAAGAAACTTGTACCCCCACTCGACTTCCAAATATAGAGCAAAATAGAACAGAAATAACTCCAGAAGTAGTTGCAAATGACACCACTCCATCTTCCTCTAGGAATAGATATGGTAGAAAGCTAACAGCTCCAATAAGATTTGGATACCCCAAAGATCATATTAAGTAAAATTTGAAAAATTAATAATCGTATTTGAATATCAGATTTTATAATGCATTTATATCTTTTGTTTGTACTTTAAACTTAGTTTTATTTCATATGAATTATATTTATATTTATCTTATCTGATAACTTTAATTTTTAACTTTTAATTGGAGATGTTACATATATGAAGTAAGTTATACCTTTCTCTCTTTCTCTCATATTTACTTATTGTTAGTCTTAATCTTAAGCAAGTTTAAGAATCAGTTGTATAGTGTCCTCCAAGCTGAAATCATCATAAAGAATAAAGTTCCATCTAAACTATACACACCTAACACGTTGCTATTTATTAGTTATAACAATATAACAGTACCATTTTTAGGGATTGGTTGCATAAATGCTGTTTTCTATCTAGAGGGAAAGTGGCCTAAAAAATAGGAAAGGAAAAAAAGCTAACGCAGTGGTTTTGCCAAAGTGGAATAACACAGTTTCAAGAGATATGATAAACACTATCAGGGCCCGCAGATTTTTGAATATCGAAATGTTTTACTACTCTTAAAACGGTAGGGAAAATATATTGGCCCCAAAGAAAAATGGACGTTCTCAAGTACAGTTGGGACAGTGTCGCTAACTGGTAGCGTAGAGTTTGATGCGAATTGTTCTTCAAATACATACATTGGTCTGTTCTTGCGAAGAAAACCATGAAAAACAAATAAATTTCATCACACACACAAATTGACAGTGCCACTCAATTTGACATTGTCTTAATGCCTGAAAATGTTAAGAATTGGTACTCAAATCATCACACATTCCATCATATTTGTGGGTTTGTGGTCATGGTGAAACTGATTTGATTGGATGCAGTTGTGGAAGCAGAATATGAAAGTAATTTTCAGCAAACCAATTTGGCATTGGAATTCCTTCCCACTTTATTCAGACCTGTGTTAATACTTTGTGAGATAAGACGCAATTTATCTTACAGCCAATTTCTTTACAAAGCCCTAGTGTTAGTTAGTAAGTACTAATCCTTAAGCTAGTAGAAATTTCTCTGTCAATAAATCAGCTGTATGAAAGTGACCACCATTAAGCTAATAAATAAAATGCACGACTGGATCGCACGTACTTGCTCTTATCCTCAAGTTGTGTGGGACTTAAGAACTTTAAGAAATATTCAAGTAATTATAGAAAAAGTACAAAAAGCATTTAAATCGTTCTTTTAATTGTATAAACAATCTGATAAATAACTTAGTGCTCAAAAAAAAGTATGCCATTTGATTACTTGAAAAAATATGAATATATGCAAAAAAAAAAATTTTAATCGTTGGAGCCGTTTTCTTAAAAATTAATTTCTTATATATAAAATGTTTGTAACATTTTTCAAAAAAAAAAAAATTGGTATGCCAATTTTGAGTATATATTAATACACATTTAAAACTGAAATTTCAGAATAATTCATCAACCCGTTTTTGAAATATTGAATTTTCAAAAAAAAATTGGGATCTTTTTTTAAGCTTTGGAAGCTTTTGCTTTTGCTTTTGTACAAAAAAATTGATTGAAATCGGATGAGCGGTTAGTGATAAAACCGAAAATCAAAAAAGCCGTTATATGGCAGGTACCGTTAATAAATGTTTTTGGTGATTTTTTTTCTTACTAAAAGGTACATCATATCTACAATAACACACTGATTTTTTTTTATCAAAATCGTTGCAGCCGTTTTTGAGATAAATAAGCTTTCCCTTAACGGTTGTATGGCAAGTACCGTTATTTTTTGAGCTAAAAAAAAATTTCAATTTCCCCTCTGGAGAGTTACAAAAAAACCTTAAGTCCAAAATTTTAAGAAAATCGCTTCAGTAGCTTAGGCTGTAGCCTGTAGGTTGAGGTACGGACAGACAGACAGACAGAATTTTGCCACCCACTTTTTTCGTGTTCTCTATCATCGTAATGTCATGTTTGATTGTTATCTCGAAATTTTTTTTTTTTGCACGAATCCAAAACTTGCCCTATAGTACCTATGTCGCAAGTAAAAAGCACCACAGCACTACTTCTTATACCATCAAATACCAAAAATCCATTAACTGAATGTACACACCAAGCATCACACGAGCATAGCTACTGGAAGTTTTTGTTTAAAAAATAAAAGTGTTAAAAGTTATGGGGATTGATTCCACATCTTCTCATCGTTACTGCCACTTTTGATGAGAAAAAGGGAATGGGGCGAGTCATTAAAAAAACAGTTTTTATGTTTAAGTTTGTTTTTTGTGTAATTAAAATGTTTTTATTGACTTTTGGCTTTACACATTAACGCAATGCAAATGACAACCGGAACCGCCCGCCCATCCACATCAACTCCCGAACACATTGCCCCCTAATAGAACGGTGAAGTTTTTAAGTTTTTTTTTTTTTATTTTGTTATCAAAATTAATTTGTTTTGACTTTAAAAGACTTTTTAATATAAAATAATGTTTTTACAACAAGCATTTTCTGTTTTTGTTAACAAACTATTTTGAAAGGTAGTTTTAAGAGCTTGTTGAGTTTTAGATGTTTGAATTTTAGACCACACGTCATGCATTTGAGAACAAGAAGTGTCATTTGGAAGTTCATGAGAGTGTTTAATAAAAAAAAAAAAACTTTCTATATTTTGGGACTTTCGTGGAAGGAGACACAGAATGGAATTCATGGTAAAATGGGGTTTTATTGAAATGAATTTTCATTAATTGAAAGCTTTTTAACTAAGAATTTATAGGTTTATTGTAAGAAAGTTCAATAATAAAATGCAATGATGAATAAACGAGAATTGTGTAAGGGACCAGTTATAACGATCAGGATTACTATGTTTTCAACAGATTTGAAACAAAAATGCTACACAAATTAATGAGAAAAACATCAAAGAATTTTTTGTGCAAATAAAATTTTCAATTGAACAATTATTTTTTTCTACAAAATTTATTTTAACAATTTTCCTGATGCCAATTTTCCTGATGCCAATACCACGAAAAAGAAAAAATTAGGTATATGTACTTCTTCGATTTATCCACATAGAGCAATGACGTTAATGCCTTTCACCTTAAATTTACGTGATTGTCCTTTGTGTTCAAACCAGTAGAGTGGCATTTCTTTTGTTTTTATGGCGTATTTACGACAATTAATTGGCAATTAATGAAATTTTTAAAACTAATTTTTTCGAAAGTTGTCATGCTAACTTTAGGTTCAACCGAAATTTAGATACGTGATTGCAATTTATGGGTAAACTGTGAGAGCCACGGGAATCAATTGGCATTTAAAAATGTTTTCAAAAATAAATTTTGACAAAAAATTAAAAAAGTCATGCTTTAGGTACCCTAAAATTTACGTGATTGCCCTCTGTGGCAAACCATTAGAGAGACATTTTTCCTTGCTTTAACGGCTTATTTATGGAAATTAATCAGTAGATAATTAATGGGATTTTCTATTTTTTTTAATATGTATTGTCATGCTAATTTTATCCACCTCAAAATTTACGTGATTGCAATTTGTTGGCAAACTGTAAGATTGGCAACATTTTTATTTTCACTGCAAACTTATTGCAATTGATTGACAACTAATGGCATTTTCAAAAAAAAAAATTTGATCAAAAATTAGAAAAGCCTTGTATTAACCTAAAATTTACGTGATTGAAGTTTGAGAGCAAACTATATAAGAGTGGCAGCTTTTTTGTTTCCACAGCATATTTATGGCAATTAATGGCGTATTCGAAAACAAATTTTTAACAAAAATTAAAAAAGTCATGCCTTGCAGTTAAAATTTACGAGATAAGCCTCCGTGGGCAGATTATTGGAGCTACAATTTCTTGGATTTCACAGCAAATTAAAAAATATTTTTAGATCAGAAACTAAAAAAAGTCATGCCTTGCACCAAAAGTTTACGTGATTGGCCATTTTGGTCAAACCATAAAGTATTTTTTTCGCACAGAATATTAACGGTGATTAATCGGCAATTACAGGCATTCTCAAAAATTTGTATTCGAAAGTTGTTATGCTAACCTTACACCGTAAGCTTACGTGATTCCAATATGTGGACAATCTCTAGAAGTGACATTTTTTTTGTGTTCACGGAATATTTATGGCAATCAGTTGAACATTAATGACATTTTCTAATTTTTTTGAAAATTGTCATGCTAACTACTCCAAAATGTACGTGATTGCAATTTGTTGGCAAGCTGTAAGAGTGACATATTTTTGATTTCACGGCAAAGGACAATCGGCAAAAATGTATGGTAGGTGGTCTAGGAACCAATAACAACGACACGTATGTCGTTGGAAAGGTAATTTTATGCCCTACAATAGTCACTATGGCAGCTCATTTCAAATCCCTGTGTGAAAAAAGTTATTCGCTAACCTAGGTTTTGTTTTAGTGCATTTTAGTGTGGAAAAAATGTATATAAACTGGTCAAATCAATACCAATAAGATGTATATCGTTGGAAAGGTATTTTTATGAACAGTAATAGTTACTCTAACAACTTTTATATAATCACTGTGTGGAAAAAGTTATTCCCTGTTTTAGGGAATTTTGGTACATATAAAATTAATGGAGCACGGGTAATAATTAGCGAATAACTTTTTTCACACAGTGCAGTGATTTGAAATAAGCTGCCTCACTGACTATTGTAGTACATAAAGTTACCTTTACAACGACATACATCCCGTTGTTATTGGTGGAAGTTAAACTCACGGTTTTTTGCCCATACTAGAAAATAACAGCTTTTTCACACTAAAATGAACCACACTATTTCATTAGTTTATGAATAACTTTCTTCACACATTGATTTGAATTGAACTGCTACGGAAGATATTGTAGGTAATAAAAATACCTTTCCAATGACATATATATTGTCGTTATTGGTTAGATCAGTTTTCATAAATTTTGCCCATACTAAATATATTTTATTCGTACTAGAATGC
Organism: Dasysyrphus tricinctus; assembly: GCA_963921185.1. Lineage (NCBI taxonomy): Eukaryota > Metazoa > Arthropoda > Insecta > Diptera > Syrphidae > Dasysyrphus > Dasysyrphus tricinctus. Next base: position 20,691,901 of record OY992532.1, on the reverse strand, counting down.
ACCAGAGCACAATTCTATTTAGCGAATAACTTTTTTCACACAGCGATTTGAAGTAAGCGTCCATAGTAACTATTGTAGTACATAAAAATACCTTTCCAGCGACATATGTCTCGTCGTTATTGGTCTTGTAGACCGTTTTGTCCTATTCTCCTTTATTGCAATTAATCGGAAATTGATGGCGTTTTCAAAAATATTTTTTGATCAAAAATTATAAAAAGCGTTGCTTTCGCCTAAAATTTACGAGATTGCCCTTCGTGGGCATATCATAAGTGTGGCAGTTTTTTTGTTTTCACAGAAAATTTTCGGAAATTAATTGACAATTAATCGCAATTTCACAATTTTTTCTTTCGAAAGGTGTCATTCTAATTTTATACCCAAAATTTCCGTGATTCAAATTTGTGGTCAAACCGTGAGAGGAACAATTTTTTCCTATTCACGACAAATTTAGGGGAATCAATTGGCACTTAATGATTATTTAAAAATAATTGTTGACCAAAAATTTAGGAATCATGGCTTACCCCAAAAATTTACGTCTTGCCCTTTGTGGTTTGCTCACCCCATTAGAGAAACATTTTTTTTGTTCTTTTCAGGATATTTACGGAAATTAAACAGCAATTAATGGCGTTTTCAAAAATAATTACTGACCACAAATTAAAAAAAAGTCATGCCCTAACCTAAAATTTACGGGATTGCAATTTGTGAGCATACCATAAGAATGTCTGCTTTTTTTTGTTTTCAAAGAATATCCACGGCGATTAATCGGCAATTACTGGCATTTTCAAAAGTTTTTATTTGAAAGTTGTTATATGCTAACATTTCCCACGCGGCTTGTTAAAATGCTAAAAACTTTCTTAAGTTCTTAATTTTGACTCGTTCAAACTTTTTCCTGAAATATTTTCAGTTTTCAAAGATTTATAAAAATCATTCAATTAAATCCAAAATTATAATCATTTGCATGAACTCCCATTGAACATCTGCATGCCAATACCCTTCCTTAATGCATATTGCATTTGAAATGTTGATGCCATAGATATCATTTGTAAAAGTACCTATTTTATCCTTGCTCCGCTTTAGTTTATGCAAGATGAGTCCCAAGATATTTTCCTTGGGGAAACCTAGACAGAGCACTACCCTACTGTTGTTTCACTTAAGAAATGAGTTCATATTTTCATGTTTGTTCATTTGCATATATCACACATAAATATATCTTTCTTTATGATTGATTAATGTTAAAGAAAATGGAATAAACTCCTTGAGAAAAATCGATTCATAATGCAATCCCTAGTGCAATTCACGAGGGGTTCCTGTAGTCGCCACTAAAGTGCTTTTCCTCCATTTAAATTAAGTCCTTTCTTTATGATTTCGTTCACCTCCAATTACTGGAAAACCGTCGTATAAAAAAGGAACAGATTTATTATGTGTTCATACTATTTTTACTGAATAAAAATTTAACTTGAAAAAGACACTATCCGTTTTGTTTTTAATTTAAATATTCCAATACAGGTATTAAGCTACATCGACCAAACGAAAACGAATGTTATTAAGGCTTAAACAACTAAGAAGTACAGCAAAACTATCTTTGTAAGTACCTACCTACCATTGTCGCGTTCAACTTAGTTCATTTGGAACTGTCAGTTAAGATGGAAATTTTGCGATAGTTCACTGCCACAAGGCCACAAAAATAAGCAAAAGTCTGCATTCTATATTCACAGTCGGTATTATTCCGAAGAGGACATTAAACACAAACACAATAAGAAAGAAAATACAAAGTGGCACTGCAACAATCATCCGCATCCATTGAGCTCTGAATTTGGTACTACCACTAGGTTAGGTTCATTCTCAGTGGCGTATTTAAAGATTTGGCGCCCCAGGCCAATAAGATTTGGCGCGCCATCAAAAAGTCATAAAATAACAAACAGAATTTAAATCTTTTTGACGGCACAAAAATTAGTTGAAACATTCATCATGAGCACTGTTATAATTGACCAATTCTGCTTAGTCAGAATTAAGGATTTAAAGAGATGGCTTAACTGACGTCCTTTATTTTGGTGGACACTTTTCGGCGGAGTAAAATAATTTTGATAACTGAATTTGTAGCTTACTAAACGCATATTTTTTGAGCAAACCGTATATTTTACCCGTGAATTTTCTTATTATGTATTAAAGTTTCCTCTAAAATAAGCCTGAAGTTCGCGGTGAAAATTTAAAATATAATAGGTACGAATATAAATTTGTGTTTGTCATATGATTTTGTAGAAAATTAAATGCTAAACGCCGAATTTGCAGCTTTAAAGTTTCTGAATATTTAAGTTTCTGCAAAACAAGAATGAAGTAACCGAACGAAAATAAGAAAATTATGATTCTTTTAGTGCACAAAATTGTAGCTCTTTATATACTAATTTTGTATGCATAAATGCGTTTTGTAGCTCAAATGGATTGTTCTTTCAATTTCCAAAAAGAAATTTACAGAGCATTTTTAAATAAATAAAATGCAAATTTAAATATCAAAATTATTTGATTTTGCCAAATTAAGGGGCGTGCTTAGCTGTTCGATTGTTCTACCCTTATCCTTGAGCGTTATAATTTGTCTAAGGTCAGTCTCACTAAATAAGATCTCACTGATAAGCGTTCAATGCCAATTTGGCAGAGGCAGAATGATTTGGTGGGACAAGATTGTCCATTCAATTGTAAAAAAAACATGTAGGTAATAATTCTCATACTGAGCTTCTAGAAAAAATTTCAATTTTACTTTAAATAGGTATTTAATTATGATAGAACAAAACTTTATGTCTAAACATTCCGCCTTTAATTTCTATTTATTTATCGTTTTCGAATTTGCAATTCACCAAAAAATTGCAATTTAGTGAACAGCTGTATTGGGTAAAAAAGGACATTGAGAAATTTATCAAAAAAAATGTTGACTCAGTGATCTTCGAAAAAAATCACAGTGCTCAGGTGAGATTTTCTGTTGCACTTAAAAAATCTCTGAGCGTTCAGAGATTATATTTGGCGAGACAGCCCTATTGATATTTATAGGTGGGCTTATCGCAATTGTTTGTATTTACTGTGTTGCGTTCCTACTTTGACATCTCTAAGACTAATTAGTACAATTGAAAGTTATTATATTAGTACCTATGGTAGACAATGTAACGTTCAAAAATGTATAAGAGTTAAATACGTTGGTACCTTTTCTACCTCTATCACACCGTTTTGATGATATTCTACCTGGGGCCTCTTGGCTTTACTTTTCCCATAAAAATTTGCAAAGGAATTTTAAATTTGGCATCCAAAGTTGAATGCCGCCCTTCGCAGTGTGCCGCCCTGGGCCATGGCCCTTATTGCCCCTAGGGTAAATACGCCACTGTTCATTCTACCACCGCTTTCAAATTTTCCATCGAAACGTCTCTCTACGTGCTCTGAACAATGCCTCAGAAAGTAGTAAAATTTTGTTTTGTCGTTAAGGTGAGTCGGAAAGAAAGATTTGTACAATAAAACGGAGAAAATTGCAAGATTCTAAAAGATCTGGCAATAACCATTGAATGGGTTTCCTAATAAGAGGACTGTAAATATTCAAACTTTTTGCATTTCATCGAATCGGTGGCGGAAAGGATTCTATTTTTTCTTTTTTATATTTTGTTTTGGAGGGCCCATTGGAGCTTAATACTTTCTAGAATTGAAGGATTTCATTGTTGCGATGAAAATTTGTAAAACAGAAAACTCTAAAGATAAATCCTCTTTTAGGATAAACGAAGCGTTGTGTTGTGCTTTTTTTTGTTTTTTTTGAGGGCAAAAAGTTTCGAATAGCAAAATGATTATGTATACCAGAACACAACAAAAAGCAAAAGCGAAACAATATTCCTTAACGACTAGCAATAACAGGTTGAAATTTGTAGGTAGATAACCTTTTACTTTATATTTACGATTGAAGATTAAATGCATTTAAATCTGAGAAATTGGAAAGAAGTAAAATCTAGAGGTTTAATATGAAATGAAAGGTATTTTATATCGAATTATTCTTTCTTTATTTCGAGTTTTTATTTTACGTTGTTTTTTTTTTTTTGTTTCTATCTATGTTACGGAAATAAACTTATCTCGTCAAACTTACATAATCCAACAACTGGCTTTTGGCTTGAAAAATGGAAGTTTTGGGTTATATGTAGGATCACTTGGCTCAAAATCCGTTAATATGGTCAGCGGTTGAGATGAATACGACACGAGGAGTGTATGAAGAGTGACACGCCAGCTCTATATTGAAGAGTCTTCGAATCATCCCTGGATGGTATGCATTGCATAATGCATATATTATTTTGAACGTCTTCAACCAACTATGATATGCGTGACTGGAGGCATCTAAATACAGGGGCTTCCTGGGTGAAAATGTGGACTTTAGATCCAGCATTAAAAAATTATTGATGGACTCTAAGGAGTCTTTTGATGGCGCTTGGTGGTATCTTGATGTCATTGTAATTAATAAATGAAAACACTTGTTAATAAAAGATCCACAATAATTTTTGATTAAATTTAACTTTATTTTTGTATAAAATAATAATCCGACTCATTTCGTCCTATAAAGACATCATCAGGGAACTAATATGTATTGCTTGTCAAATACAGAGTGAAAAAGCTCACATATAAGTAAAAACAAAAATATAAACATAATTATATAAACTATATTTTAATATTTAGCAAAGGGCTATTATTCGTCAAGTCAATTTGACTGTTGAGTAGTACACCTTCTGATTTCAGTTTTTTTATTTCAAAAATTTCGAACTTATCTAATACTCGTCCAGATTTTAAATTATGGAGTAACTCGATGTTATCTGTAGAGCAAACATGACCCGTATCACGAAGATGTTGCGAAAGCCCAGAAGATAGGTCAATATGAGATGCAGCTCTTATATGTTCACCGAATCTTTTTTCCAGGTTTCTCGATGTTTTTCCGATGTAGACGCCATCACAATCATTACAGGTAATTTTGTAAGCACCGATTTTCTTTAATTTGTTCGTTCTTGGCAGGATATTGTTGTTGCATAGAGCATTTTTAAGCGTTGAATCATTGAAGATAGCTGGTCTTATATTAGCTTTTTTGAGAAGTTCAATGAGATTCTCGGAATTCCATTAAACCTCAGTTCCAGAAACGAATGCAAGCGATTAAATCAGGACTCGATGCATTCTAAAATATCAATAGGATTATCAGAATGCAGCCACCAATTGTGGAAACTATAATCAGCAACATAACATTGAAGCTACATCAAGCCAAGAAAAGGTGGAAGCATTTGCCAATTTCCACTTCGAAGGAAACTTCATACCAGACCCACCTGCTGATCTGGCATTTTTGGCCGAAGTTGCAGCCTTGTCCGGAAAAAGTCACATTGGATGACACTATGATCCAGCAAATGACCCAATCGACAGCCGATTTCAATGTGATTTTTAGAAGGAAGAAGATATCATTTGCAATTTTAAAGCAAAAAGTCAGCTGGACCGGATGGAGTCTCCACAACTACGTCCTGTAAAGGTTTCCTCATGGAGTAATGGTCCTCCTCACAATCATCCTAAATATCTACATCAATAACTTTTACTTTCTCTAGAAGTGGATTACGGCTAAGGTAGATAGTGGCGATCACGAAAAATGGAGCTTTCAACTTGTCGTCAAACTACAGGCCTCAGGCTCCTCAATACTATCAGCAAAATTCGGGAAGAAATATTTTTCTGGTGGCTCAAGAGGTTTTGCATTGAAAACGTAATCATCACTTACATGCAGTTCGGCTTTCGAGAAAAACATTCGACGCTACTTCCGTTGCTTAGGTTCCAACACTAATCAAAATTATTTTTTCTTTTCTTTCCTTCAGGACATTTTCGTTCAACTAAACGAATGCAAATCATATTATAAGGACCATCAGAGCTGGAGTCATCCATGGTTCGAAGCTTGAACTCATCCCCCTGCCAGCTTATTGACATCTAACCAGATTGACCAACCTGGATGCGAGAACCTTACGTTTCTGTATGCTGATGACTTGCTCATCTACGCCTCATCAACGTTGCCGTTAATCTGGAAAGTAAAGGCCCACATCATCAGACATCGGAAACTCCTTGATGGATCCACCATAGCTACCATGCGAAACAGGAAGTACCTAGGAATCAACTACAATGAGTTGGATAGGTTCAATAATTACTGTCCTCCTATGTGCCAACAAAAAATTTTAATTTTAAATATATCTTATCAATTATTGTAACCAAAATTGCATAAACATAATGTATTATGTTCAATAAAACAAATTGACTAGAATTGAATTGAAATGAATTGAATTGAATTGAATTGAATTGAATTGAATTGAATTGAATTGAATTGAATCGAATTGAATTGAATTGAATCGAATTGAATTGAATTGAATTGAATTGAATTGAATTTAATTTAATTGAATTGAATTGAATTGAATTGAATTTAATGGAATCTTCTACATTTCTTCAAATAAAAAAAAAATATGTTAAAAAATATAGCACTACATCCAGAGGTCTCATTTCATCAGTGGACTATAAAAATAGTGAGACTACACGTTAAAATGCCAAACTGACTTGAATATCGAATCGCGTAAAACAATCAATCCCTCTGGGGATTATTTAAGTATTTAAAATTCACCCAAAACCAATCCAATTTTTTTATGAAAGACCTCAAGCTTCATAGTATAATAGTGCCTAGGGTAACGAACCTAAAAAAAAATTACTATTTTACAATGCGTTCATGGTTATGAGCGTTTTTCATTTTCATACTAAATTTATTCTTGTGATTGTAATCACATTAAAAATGAAGTCTCCATTAATTTAAAATTTTATATCTAAACATAAACAGTTTATCCTCAAAGAGGAATTCCTTCACGTAGGTATCGTATAACAATTCTTTGAACTCTTGTTAAAATAGAAGTAGGTACCTATTTAACTACTACTTTAATACACCATGTAACAACCACAATAATTTGCCTTAAATACACATAGTGGGTTTTATTTTACCTACGAGTGGAGTGTATTATTATCATTTTATATCCATAGAAATAACAATAACTATTTTATCTATGCACGTAGATCAAGAAGTTTGGTGCCTCAAACTTCGTGTTTTGAATCCTCATTATAGGTTTGTTAATTTTACTAAAAATCTTATTCGTTATTCATACATTTATGTATGTTAACCATTAAATAAAAAAAACAACAAAATATTACGATTGTATCATTATGTTTATGGGCGAAGTTTGACATTATAGAAAATGCCTTTTGATAAGTTATGATCTCCATTATAGCCAATAACAATAACATTTTTCTTTTGAACTTCAAAGAAAAATCAATGAGAAATTACTACAGATTTAGAATCGATTGCAACAACTGAGAAGTTGTACGTTCAGAATAATAAAAGTGGAAAAGCCCAAACTAAAATCTTTGAAAATAAATTAGTTTGTGAAGCAGCGTTTTTGAAATTAAAGGTACAAATGCTTGAAAAAAAATGATTTTTAAATAAAGTTGTATTTAAGCTGGGAGAACTTGAAGAAGATTCCTATACGCTATACTTAACTCAAATTTTCTCAGTAAGAATTAACAAGGTTATCTGGCCATTTTTGTACGACTTTAGTAATTATGAGTCTGAATTTTCCCTCAAACAAATAAAACCTTTAATATAAATTTTGAAGTAATTTAATTAAAAATTCAAATTAACGAGCGCAACTCCAAAATGCGTTTCACCTGGGTTCAGCTCATTTGAACAATTAATTTACATACCTATATATTCAATTGCTCCACTAAGATAAACAGATAAAGTGAGTGAGTGTCGTGGGGTGCGCATCTCATTGTAACTTGAAATAGAATATCAGAGAGAGTATAACTATTGAGATTTAATAATGATTAATTGTAAAGTTTGTGCGGAGGTAATCGAAAAAGGTTCCGCGTCTAAAATATCATGCAATGATTGCTTATCAAATTTTCACGCTCCTTGTGTTAAAGTTCTGAAAGAGGACATTGATTATTATAAATCAAGTGGTGTTCCATACCGTTGCGACAAATGCAGAGCTATTTGGCATTCGTCTATGATTGCGGCTCCATCTAACCTAACCAACAACAACAATGTGCAACAAGTTAAACAAAAGGCTCCCACTACAATTGCAGCGACCGAAAGTAAAACCAAAACACAAAAAACATCAAGTGTACGCATAGCTTCACCACCACCAGTTTCGGGGGAGAGTGAAGAGTTCTCTCTGCGAGTGGTTTGCCAAAAACTTACTAATCTTGAACAAATGATGGGAAACATGCTTCAGACAATTAGTGACTTGCGGACAGAGAATAACGAACTGAAGACCAGAGTTCAATCACTTGAAAGCAAGTTAAATTGGCAACAACAACATCAACTTACCAACTGCATCGAAATTACCGGTGTACCCAACATCAATGATGCAAATGCGAAAAGCTTAGCACAGCATTTATTGTCTGATGCATTGGCCATAGAGGTTCCTGATAATAAGATCACAACAAAAACATAAATGTTAAAAAAAGAGCCAAGTTCTAATATGTACAAGAAACCCGTGCGTAAAAAGTCAGACAAAAAAAGTAATGAGATCTAAAATATATGCCAAGTTTTAAGTTCATGAAGTTTTATATCAAATATCTTAAGTAGAGTAATATCGAAACAATTCCAAATCATGACAGAAATTTGGTAATTAATGATTACTGATTAAAATTTGGTGGGTTCACTGGTCAAGTTTTCATACATTTTAAATTTGTGATTAAGTAAGTATTTAAGAGAAAACTTGTCAAGTAAATCCACCAAATTTTAATCAGTAATCATTAATTACCAAATTTCTGTCATGATTTGGAATTGTCTCGATATTACTCTTCTTAAGATATTTGATATTAAACTTCATGAACTTAAAACTTGGCATATATTTTAGATCTCATTACTTTTTTTGTCTGACTTTTTACGCACGGGTTTCTTGTACATATTAGAACTTGGCTCTTTTTTTAACATTTATGTTTTTGTTGTGATTTCACTCCTTTTTGCAAAGATTTATTTTGCCAGGTAAAAATCAATCCCTACCGCTCTACAAAGTTTCATAATTCAACGACACCTGAAAGTGCTCCATATAAATAATAGCAATTCTGATAAAGAGGGTGGATGGCACGCCCCCTAAATGGAAAATTCCAATTTTTCGATTTTTGTCTTTCAAAGTACTTCAAGTCCTACCGACATACTAATTTTCATCGTTGTACAACAATCGGAAGTACATTATATAATTGATAACAGTTTTTTAAAAGTGGGTAGATGCCACGCCCCTTGAGCTGAAAATCATACATTTTTTACTTTTATCTTTGTATGCACGTCAAACCCCACCACTCCACCAATTTTCATCGTTCTACAGCAATTAGAAGTGCTTCATATAGTTTATAAGAATTTTTGAGAAACTGGGTGGATGCCACGCCCCCTGAACTGAAACTTCCAATTTTTGATTTTTTTTCTTTCAAAGTACTTCAAGCCCTACCGATCACAAACTGTCATCGTTCTACAACATACAGAAGTGCTCCATATAATTTTTTAGAATTTTTAAAGAAGTAGGTGGATGCCACGCCCCCTGAAATGAAAATTCCAATTTTTCAATTTTTTCTTTTTAAGTATTGCAAGCCCTACCGACCTACTAATTTCCATTGTTCTACAGCAATCGGAAGTGCTCCATATAATTTATAAGGATTTTTAAGAATGTGGGTGGATGCCACGCCCCCTGAGTGGAAAATTCCAATTTTTCAATTTTTGTTTTTCTGAGTACTTCAAGCCCTACCGACCTACCAATTTTCATCGTTCTACAACATACGGAAGTGCTTCATATAATTAATAAGAATTTTTAAGAAAGTGGGTGGATGCCACGCCCCCTGAATAGAAAATTGCAGATTTTCGATTTTTTCCTTTGTATGCACTACAAGGCCTACCGTTGTGCGAAATTTCAAATTTCTACGATGTCGGGAAGTGCTCCATAATTTTGATGATCTGTCAGTGAGTCAGTGAGTCAGTGAATCAGTCAGTTACGGTTTTTGCGATTTTTGAAGTCCTATATCTCCGGAATCACTTATGCTATAAAGCTGAAATTTGGTGAGCCACCTGTGTTTGATCAGCTCAGCTAATACTGCGAATTTGAAGTTTGTGACTTTATTGGTACTGAAGTTATAGGGGGGTTGAAAATCGCCTGAGTTTGTTCCTGTAAAAAGGGTGTAGTGCCGCGAACTTGGCTGGGCACTACCGTGCCCTTTGATAGTCAAATGCTATGTGAAGAAAGTGTTGAAAAAGAAGAATGCAAAAAACGACAGAACCCCTTGCTCTTCTTCATCACACTCGTCTGTCATTTGTTTGACTCTTTCGGATTCATCTCTGAAGCAAAATATTATGAGAGCGAAGTCAAAGAAAAAAAATAGACTCAATTCAAACATTTTCAATGGAAGCGGTGTAGGCGGCAGCAGTGGTAGCAGTGGTAGCGGTGGTAGCAGTGGTGGCATCAGTGATGGCGGCGGTAGCGGCAGTGCAAGCGGAACAAAAAAGAGTAATGATATTTACATCAATGAAGCTCTCACGAGTTACACGAGAGCTTTGTTTATGAAAGCAAAAGAAATAAAAAAACAAAAGGGGTATAAATATGTGTGGTATAGAGATAACAAAATTTTAATGCGAATGGTTGAAGGTGGAAAAATTAATGTAATAAGATCTTTTAATGATCCTGTACTATTATAGTGCATTTTTAATATTATATTCTTTTTTAAATTGTAGTATGAATTTTCTGAATGATTTTAGTTTTAATTTTTCTACCTTCAATCTTTTTAATACAAATTGCGAAGAAATTTTTTATAACAAATCTTACTCCTTAAAAAAATTATTTGTAATTCATCAAAACATCAGGAGCTTAAGAGAGAATTTCGCGAGTCTTGTTTCCCATATAGATTCTTTTATGTGTTTTCCAGATATTGTTGTTGTCTCAGAAATTTGGATTTATGATTCTGAGAAAAATGATTATGGGTTGCCAGGTTATGATTTCTATCTGAATGCAAATGAGAATTATGCAGCCGGAGGTGTTGGATGTTTTGTAAAACAAGCTTATGATGTTTTGAAATTAGATTTTCAGAGTGCGGATGTTTTGAAAATTACCGTCAAAATTAATACACAAATCTTTATCATACTTTGTATTTATAGACTTCATATGTTTAACATTGCAGTTTTTATGGAAGAATTTTCAACTTTCTTGGACAGTGAGAAATCGAATAATTCGTTAATAGTAGGTGATCTAAACATAGATAATTTAGAGAATAGTGAACTCGTTGCAACTTATCTCGATTTGTTAGCTTCTCATGGACTTGTTTCGTTTATCAAAGAGATAACCAGGCCTAGGTCTGGTACTTGTCTTGATCATATTTATGGCCGATTTGCTTCTTCTATCAGTTCCTGTGAAAAGTGTGTTTTTGACCTCAAAATAACTGATCATTACATGACTGGGATTCTTATTGATATTGGACAAGAAAATAATTGCTCAGATTCTAGTCCCGATCAGTCTGTCAAAAAAATCGATTTTAGTAGGCTTAAAACTAATCTGTCTTTTGAGTTTTGGGAAGAAGTTTTTGACGAAAGTGATCCTTCCAAATCGTATGATATATTTATTGATATCCTTTGTAGATACATTTCTGATGCCTCTTTTACTGTCGTTCCGAAAAAGTTTAATAAGCGTTTAAAGCCTTGGATTACGTATAGTTTGCTTAAAAAAGTGAAGTATAAAAACAAACTAAGAAATAAGTGTTCAAAACGGAATAGCAGTCAGAGTTTAAAAACTAGATATAAACAAATATGTGTTGAATTGAGGAAGGAAATTCCTATTTGTCGAGATAGTTACTTTAAAAACAAATTCAGTCAAGCCGAAGGAAATATAAGAAATGAATGGCAAATTGTGAATAGTATTCACAATAAATCTCAGTGCAAAAAACAGCCATCTGCTGTCAATGTTAATGACTGTATGATTTCAGATAAAATTGTAATTGCTAATGCTTTCAATGAATATTTTTCAACGATTTCACTTAATCTACAAGCGACTTCTAGTCCCCAATCTTGTGCACTTTGTAGTCCTCTCAGTAATGAATCTTCTCAAAGTCAAAGCTTTGTGTTTGAACCTATAACAGGTTTAGAGCTCCTAAAATTAATTGGGACTTTAAAAACTTCAAACTCTTCTGGCTATGATGGTGTTTCAAATGTTTGTTTAAAAAATATAGCATGTTTTATAATTGAAGTTTTGGCACATATCTTTAACAAAAGTATATTTTCTGGAATATTTCCGGCTGGTCTTAAATGTGCCAATATCTTGCCCCTTTTCAAGAAAGGCGCAACTAGTGATCTGGGTAATTATAGGCCTATATCACTTTTACCCTCGATAAGTAAGGTTTTTGAAAAAGCTGTGAAAAATAGAATGGTGAGCTTTTTAACGAGAACGAAATTTTTCAGTGATGTACAGTTTGGTTTTCAAAGTAATAAATCAACCGAAGATGCGTTGTTACAGTTCTGTTCTCAAATATTTGTAAGCCTTGATAGAAAAAAGTATACAGCCGCACTATTTGTTGACATATCAAAAGCTTTTGACATGGTTAATCACGAAATATTGATTCACAAACTTGAAAATGCTGGGTTCCGAGGTTTCTCAAGTGACTGGTTAAGATCATATCTAAATGAAAGAACCCAAAGAGTGAAAGTTGATGATGTTAAAAGTGATAAAAAGACATTAAATTCAGGAGTTCCGCAAGGTTCGGTTTTGGGACCAATACTTTTTTTGGTATACATTAATTCTTTATTCAGATTGCCATTTAGGGGTTCTTTGACAGCTTTTGCAGATGATGTGGGTTTTTCATATGGTACAGATAGTTGTCTTAATCTTGTATCTGATATAAATTGGGATCTCAGCTTGTTAAGAATCTGGTTTGCAGAGCATAATTTGATAATTAGTTCTAAAACTAAGATAATGTTTTTTAGTTTGTCTGGTCAAAAGATTGCTGATGCTGATCTCTTTTTCCATGCTACTGAGTGTCAAAAATTTAAACTTTTCAACTGCACCTGTAATCCTATGGTTACTCCCACAACTTTTACTGATTCCACGAGCTGTAGTGATAAATGTTTTAAAATAGAAATTGTAAAAGAATTCAAGTACTTGGGATTAATCATTGATTCTAGAATGAGTTTTTATAACCATACAGAATATCTTAGACAGTATTTTAGGTGCACACTTAGAAATTTCTTCTTTTTGCGTAAAGTTTGCTCTTCTAAACTGCTAATTAAGATTTACTATGGCATTTTTCATTCCAAACTAGAATATGGTATTTCTTGTTGGGGAGGTTCTTATTATAACAAAATACAGCCTCTATTAGTTTTACAGAAAAGTGTTCTGAAGAAAATTTGCGGTAAGCCTCGCCTTTTCCCTAGTTTTCCACTATTTAGGGGTTTGAAGGTTCTTTCAGTGCGACATATGTATTGCTATAAGGTTCTAAACATTTTCTTTAAAAGATCAGGTCATCTCAATTTTAGATTAATTGATAGTTATAGTTTACGTGGAAATTTTTTGAACCTAGCGCCTATACCGGTATTTCGAACAACCGCATTCCGAAATTTTTATAATGTTTCCTCATGTCGGATATTTAATAGACTCCCTCACGCTATTAGGATGCAAACTTCTCATTTGACATTTATGAAACAAGTTAAGTACTGGCTCCTTAGTTTTGATAATGAGAGTATCGAATTTTTTGTAAATGGTTCTACCTGATGTTTATATGAAATGTTTGACTTCAATTCAATTTAATTTTTGTATGCATTATGTAAATTAATATCTAATATTTTAACTTTTTTTTAATATTTCTTTTTTAAGGGTCACCCCACCCATTTAAAATAATTCATGTTAAATTACTTTGAGAGTGGCAATAACTCTATTTTTTATAAAAATATTTTTGTCACATATTTCTTTTCTTTCTTTAAATAATGTACTTATTTGGATTTTAAGAAATAAAATGTTAATCAAATCAATCAATCAAATCAGAAGAATTTTTTTTCAAATTGTTGTCATTTCAAAAGTTTAGGTTAAGGTATCAAAGGACACGGTAGTGCCCAGCCAAGTTCGCGGCACTACACCCTTTTTACAGGAACAAACTCAGGCGATTTTCAACCCCCCTCTAACTTCAGTACCAATAAAGTCAGAAACTTCAAATTCGGAGTATTTGCTGAACTGATCAAACACAGGTGGCTCACCAAATTTCAACTCTTTAGCATTAGTAGTTCCCAAGATATTGGACTTCAAAAATCGCAAAAACCGTAACTGACTGACTCACTGACTCACTGACTGACTGACTCACTGACAGATCATCAAAATTATGGAGCACTTCCCGACATCGTAGAAACTTGAAATTTCGCACAACGGTAGGCCTTGTGGTACATACAAAGGAAAAAATCGAAAATCTGCAATTTTCTATTGAGGGGGCGTGGACTCCACCCACTTTCTTAAATATTCTATAAATTATATAGAGCCTTTCCGATTGTTGTAGAACAATGAAAATTGGTAGGTCGGTAGGAATTGAAGTACTTAGAAAGGAAAAAAATCGAAAATTTGAAATTGTCCACTCAGGGGGTGGTGCCATCCACCCATTTCATCAGAATTGCTATTATTTGTATGGAGCAATTTCGGTTGTCGTAGAATTATGAAACTTTGTAGAGCGGTAGGGCTTGACTTTCACCTGGCAAAATAAATCTTTGCAAAAAGGAGTGAAATCACAACAAACACATAAATGTTAAAAAAGGAGCCAAGTTCTTATGTGTACAAGAAACCTGTGCGTAAAAAGTCTGCCAAAAAAAGTAATGAGATCTAAAATATTGTGACGAACATAACATCTGTGTCATAATCAACCGAACGGACATAACACCTTCGCCACAAGCATAGTTCGAAGCTACAACATTCACCACCATAAGGACAAAAAGAAAGGAGAAACGAATCATGGCGAAAGCGAAGATTTCCTTTATGTAATGTTGTGTCATTGAAGCTAGCCCAAAAGATGTGCTGCAATTTTAAGGTTATGGTGACTTTGATGACATCGTGGTGCCCTTATCCCTGGAGATCGACCAACACAATTCCCAATTTTGCAAACTGCACCTGTGCACTTAAATCCGAAACCACTTTAATTAATGAGGTAATTTTAGTTAATAAAAAAACAACTCAGCTAAAGGTGTGATCTGCTGCAAGTGTAGAATGGGAATGGAGTGACATTTGGGATCTGACGTTCATGTTACCACAATTGGATTCCACAATCCATCTACTGGAACCAGATGACCAACTGAACAGTTGAAATGGAACCATTCAGTAGGTCAGGTATGCCACTAAGAATTTTGATTAAGGAAATTAATCAATTTAAGGTGTAATCAAAAACCAAACTAAATGTGGACGTGCCTAGGTGTAAGGCACATCAATCGATAGGAAATTTCATGGCCATTATGAAGAGAATAAAACCAAGTCAATCTTTTGCGATCCGGAGAAAATTAATTTTATGACAACTATAGAAGTAATGGCGCAAGATGGGAAACTTCCAGGAATTTGACAGTGGAGATTGGAAAACACTGGAAAACAGTAGACGTACTATAAAAGGCCGCTGAAACTGAGATGAGGGGACAGTTCGCTTCAGATTCTTTTTCAACTCTTCAGGCGATAATCGAGAAATTATAACGAGACTTAAAACTTACAGAAACTTAACAAAACAAAAAAAAAACACAAACAAATAAATAAACCCTCTCGGGAACCACTTGTTCAATAACTAGTCTTTTTTTTTTATTTCTCTGCAGTTCGCCTTAGTTCGCCTTAGGTTCGCTTTCATTACACTGGTGTCAGGTGTGGGGTACTGTCAAATAGATTTTGCAAACTCGTACCACAGAAGCAACCATGAACATTGAAGAGATGAAGAAGCTCTTGAATGAGCACACAATTAACCAAACGTTATTCTGGGAAGCCAAATTAGCGCAGTGGAAGTCTGAAATTTTGCTTCAGCAGAACACCATGGAAAGGAAATTAGAAGAACTGGAGAGGACAGTGAGTAACCGGGCATTCGCCGCCGCAGTGCCTTCTCACTCTTCTCCTCACCCAGCTTCGTCGACAAACCCATTTCTCCATGATGATATTGAGGAAACAACCCGTAGCAATAACCTCCCGGATAGAGACGCACCGAGCTGTTCTTCTTGGCAACTTCCAGATTTATCGGAACCATTGCGCTTTCCACAATCCCAAGTTTTGGCTCGCCCACCATCGCCAAGCATTGACACCGTCCCACTTCCTCCTACCGGAAACCCAGTACCAACAGTTCCCGCTACAGCAAACCACCAAACTCCGACTGGTATCGTTTTCCATCGTCCAGCAGTACCACCAAAGAGAAGTAGCCAAGTAGCTCAACCCCTGGTAGAGCGAGAGTGCATGCATCCATCCAACGCGTTCACTCAAATTACTTCACTAAAAACCCCTGTATTCAACCCAAAGCTCATCCAGCCTTATGATGGAACAGTTTCTTGGACGGACTATGAAACTCAATTTGAGATTGTAGCCAGCTTCCATGGTTGGACTGATGCAGAAAAAGCCCATGGGTTAGCAATGCAACTTAGAGGAGAAGCTCTATCTGTACTTAGTGCTATGCCACGAGGAAAACCTCTTCTGTACGACGTACTAAGAGGACTTCTTCGACAGCGTTTTAGCCTAGATGATCAAACTAGCTATACACTTTTTCGAAACCGCCTTCAACGTCCGAAAGAATCGTTGGCTGAGTTTGCGATACATTTGCAGCGCCTAGCGACATCCGCCTTTCCAGGTGGAGCCGAGAAAGTAGTGGGAGAAATAGTGCTGAGCCAATTCATTGATGGGATTCGAGATGAACAAATTCAAAATTTCGTTGCAGTTGGACGACCCAAGAACTTGCAAGAGGCTTTGCGCACTGCTCAGGAGATGACTTCACGCTTTGAGCGTCGAGGCCATCGAAATGTTTTTGCATTACCCGAATTGTCACTAGAAAAACAAACCGAGACTAAACCGAGTAACAATCGAGCAGATGCAACTCTAACTTCGTCACAACAGGCGGAAAACTAATATCTGCCGGTGCGGAGAAGCGAACACCAGCAGAAATAAATCAATTCGCTTCCATCACCCATCCTCTAACTCAATCCACCCCAACACCACCACCTTTCCCTACATCAAGTTTTGTCTTTGCAGGAGTAGCCAACGGAGCAGGCCTTTCACTCGAGGGGTACATTGATAGAAGCAAACATCTTTTTCTCATTGACTCTGGAGCAGATGTGTCTATCATCAGCGAGAAACATCTTCCAAAAACCATTAGACCAGCAGGTCGCACGCTTCGGATAGAAGGCATCTCTGGAGGAACTATCTGGTCCTTAGGTATGGCAGACTTGGTATTAGTGTTCGACCACAAGGAGTATAATCAAACTTTTGTGATCGTCAGCCAGGATGTACCTACCATATTGGGCGTCGATTTCCTTCAGGAGAACCTGTGTAGCCTTGATTTCTCAGAACTCTCGTTAGAAATCCAAGGAAGAAAACTTCCACTTAAGCTGCCAACAACGGCAAATAACATTTTGCTGGTAACGAAGTATCCACAAATTCTGCCAGCTCGCTCTGAAATAGTGTTTCCTTTATCGCAAATTATGGATCTTGGAGGAAGCACAGCATTGGTCGAACCCTGTGACGAGAACCAACTTCCAAAGGGTGTATTCTTGGCACGAACTTTCTTTGACGCCACCCAGCCACAACTTTTTGTCCGAATGGTCAACCTATCTGGAGAAGAAATACAATTACCGAAGGATCTAGTCATTGGTCGAGCATGTAAGGCGGACGTTTGTGAAGCTCCTACTCCCAATTCATTAGACATACAACATCTGCATGATCTTCTTACTGCCACGCCTGAAGGCCTTAACCAGGAACAGGTAATTCGTTACAAAAATCTCCTTCTTTCCTATCAAGACGTGTTTTCAGCCGGCCCCAAAGATCAAGGACGAACTGGTTTAACAAAACACAAAATTGACACTGGAACAGCTAAACCCATAAAATTACCAGCACGAAGGATTCCACTGGCAAAGAGAGAAGAGGTTTCTGAACTAATTCGAGACATGGAAGATCGTAATGTGATAGAACCTTGTAAGGGCCCTTGGGCTTCCCCCATCGTCTTAGTCCGAAAAAAGGATGGAACATACCGGTTTTGTATCGATTACAGACAACTGAATGACGAGACAAAAAAGGACTCATACCCTTTACCGAGAATGGACGACATTTTTTCAACACTAGCAGGAGCGAAATGGTTCTCAACCATGGATCTTCAGAGTGGGTATTGGCAGGTCGAAATGGACGAAAGAGATAAAGAGAAGACGGCATTTTCCACGGGTGAAGGCTTATGGCAATTTAACGTAATGCCTTTTGGGCTATGTAATGCCCCAGCTACTTTCGAACGACTGATGGATAAGGTATTCGAGGGAATGTCTTGGCAGACCGTACTTATCTACCTAGACGACATCATTGCATACGCCCGCACTTTTGATGAACATCTCCGTATACTTGAGGAAATTTTCCAACGTCTTCGCCACTCGAACCTTAAGCTAAATCCTACTAAGTGTCATTTTTTTAGCAAAAGTGTACACTATTTGGGACATATTGTGTCAGAAGAAGGTCTGGTCACAGACCCAGAAAAGATCAAAGCTGTTCAAGACTGGCCAATACCGAAAAACAAGAAACAAGTTCGCAGCTTTTTAGGGCTGTGTTCCTACTACCGACGATTCATTGCAGGTTTTTCTACCATGGCTAAACCCCTTTCTGAGCTAACTGAAGAAAATCGCCGGTTTTCGTGGAATTCCAGCTGTGATATTGCCTTCAACGAGCTAAAAGCTAAATTAACGACAGCTCCCATTTTGGCCTTTCCTACTTCTACGGATGAATTTATCCTGGATACTGATGCATCCAATTTTGGCGTTGGATCCGTTCTCAGCCAACGGCAAGGGGATCGAGAAGTCGTGATCGAGTACTTCAGCAAGACTCTAAGCCGCCCTGAACGAAATTACTGCGTAACAAGGAGAGAACTTCTGGCAGTCGTCCTCGCCACACACCATTTTCACCATTATCTTTTCGGTCGCACTTTCACCCTGCGCACAGACCATGCTTCTCTACGTTGGTTGTGCAATTTTAAACATCCGGAGGGACAAATGGCAAGATGGTTAGAGCGCCTTCAACAATACAGCTTCAAAATACAACATCGTCCAGGTCCACGTCACGGAAATGCAGATGCTTTATCCAGAAGAATATGTGGTAATTGTAAGCATTGTACCAGGGCAGAAGAGTTAGAAGAGGAATCTTCAAAGCTTGCCCTAATTACTTCCGTTTCAGGTAGCCTAGACCAAGAGCAGAGAAAGGATCCAACCCTTGAAATGATTATAAAATGGAAAGAAGAAGGTAAGCGCCCTGACAAAGCTAACATTGCTGCTCAAAGTGAAGAGCTAAAATCGTACTGGGCTTTGTACGACCAACTAAGTCTGGACAATGGCGTCCTCGTTAAACTATGGGAAGAAACACCCGACCAAATTAAAAAACTTGTTGTGGTCCCAAAAGCTTGCGTTCCAGCCATACTCACTTCATTACATGACAGCCCCAGTGGTGGCCATTTAGGTCAAAAGAAGACACTGTCCAAGATAAAATCCCGCTATTTTTGGATTGGGCGCACGGTAGACGTTAAAGTGTGGTGCCTGACGTGTGAAACCTGTGCTTGTCGACGTGGACCTCAGCGACGAACTCGCGGAGCCCTTCAACCAAGTCGACCAGGATGCCCATTCGAACGAATCGCTATCGACATTCTTGGCCCCCTACCCAGGACAGTTGGAGGAAATCGTTATATAGTTGTTGTAATGGACTACTTCACTAAATGGCCAGAATGCTTTGCTATCCCCAATCAAATGGCAGAAACAGTACTAGCACCTTTAGTAGACCAAATTTTTTGTCGTTTTGGAGTTCCTCAGGTTATACACTCCGACCAAGGACGCAACTTTGAATCTGAGGTTTTCCAAGCCTCACTTAAACTGCTCGGAATAGAAAAAACGAGGACGACACCCCTACACCCACAATCCGATGGCATGGTGGAGAGGTTTAATAGAACACTGTTGGACTATCTTGCTAAATACGTCGATCGCCACCAAACAGATTGGGACCTTTATCTGCAACCAGCTCTTCTCGCGTATCGCTCTGCAGAGCACGAAGCTACAGGGTTTTCGCCCGCATACCTTAACCTTGGACGAGAAGTTAAACTGCCCGCGGATCTAGCTTTTGGTTGCCCTACCACTACGAATTTGGATACACCAGTCTATGTTGTTGAATTGAAACAACGTCTGCAAAAATCTCATGCACTCGCCCGCGAACACCTCAATTTAGCTGCAGACTCAATGAAAACTAGGTATGACATAAAAAAAAACTCAATTAATTTCCTTGCAGGTGACGAAGCATGGTTCCACAACCCGAAGCGTAGAAAGGGAATATCCCCTAAGCTGCAGTGTGACTGGGAGGGGCCAGTTCGAGTCATCGCCCGTCTTTCTGAATTGGTGTACCGGATCCAGTGCAAGGGCAGCAAGAAAACCAGAGTTATTCACGTAGACCGCTTGGCTCCATTCAAAGCCAGACCAGAACTCAGCAGGAGCTCTGAGTCCTAAGGGGGGGGGCAATGTGACGAACATAACATCTGTGTCATAATCAACCGAACGGACATAACACCTTCGCCACAAGCATAGTTCGAAGCTACAACATTCACCACCATAAGGACAAAAAGAAAGGAGAAACGAATCATGGCGAAAGCGAAGATTTCCTTTATGTAATGTTGTGTCATTGAAGCTAGCCCAAAAGATGTGCTGCAATTTTAAGGTTATGGTGACTTTGATGACATCGTGGTGCCCTTATCCCTGGAGATCGACCAACACAATTCCCAATTTTGCAAACTGCACCTGTGCACTTAAATCCGAAACCACTTTAATTAATGAGGTAATTTTAGTTAATAAAAAAACAACTCAGCTAAAGGTGTGATCTGCTGCAAGTGTAGAATGGGAATGGAGTGACATTTGGGATCTGACGTTCATGTTACCACAATTGGATTCCACAATCCATCTACTGGAACCAGATGACCAACTGAACAGTTGAAATGGAACCATTCAGTAGGTCAGGTATGCCACTAAGAATTTTGATTAAGGAAATTAATCAATTTAAGGTGTAATCAAAAACCAAACTAAATGTGGACGTGCCTAGGTGTAAGGCACATCAATCGATAGGAAATTTCATGGCCATTATGAAGAGAATAAAACCAAGTCAATCTTTTGCGATCCGGAGAAAATTAATTTTATGACAACTATAGAAGTAATGGCGCAAGATGGGAAACTTCCAGGAATTTGACAGTGGAGATTGGAAAACACTGGAAAACAGTAGACGTACTATAAAAGGCCGCTGAAACTGAGATGAGGGGACAGTTCGCTTCAGATTCTTTTTCAACTCTTCAGGCGATAATCGAGAAATTATAACGAGACTTAAAACTTACAGAAACTTAACAAAACAAAAAAAAAACACAAACAAATAAATAAACCCTCTCGGGAACCACTTGTTCAATAACTAGTCTTTTTTTTTTATTTCTCTGCAGTTCGCCTTAGTTCGCCTTAGGTTCGCTTTCATTACAATATGTATATGCCAAGTTTTAAGTTCATGAAGTTTAATATTAAATATCTTAAGAAGAGTAATATCGAAACAATTCCAAATCATGACAGAAATTTGGTAATTAATGATTACTGATTAAAATTTGGTGGATTTACTTGGCAAGTTTTCTCTTAAGTACTTATTTAATCACAAATTTAAAATGTATGAAAACTTGACCAGTGAACCCACCAAATGTTAATCAGTAATCATTCATTACCAAATTTCTGTCATGATTTGGAATTATCTCGATATTACTCTTCTTAAGATATTTAATATTAAACTTCATCAACTTAAACTTGGCATATATTTTAGATCTCATTACTTTTTTTGGCAGACTTTTTACGCACAGGTTTCTTGTACACATAAGAACTTGGCTCCTTTTTTAACATTTATGTTTTTGTTGTGATCTTCTTTTACCGTATAAATAAAGAAGTTATAAAAGTAGACGAAAATTATTAAGAAAATTATTACTTAAAGTTTGTATTTGTCTTTTTTATTTATATTGAAAAATTAGTGAATACGTTTTTTGCATTTTATCAAACAATATTCTAGGCTCATGTTTCAAATTCTTTTCACTTTCCAACGTTGCAATTGCAATGGGTTGGAGAGTTGAAATAATTTTGTCATTGTTACTACTATGCTACCTTTAACTACAATCACAACAAAAACATAAATGTTAAAAAAAGAGCCAAGTTCTTATATGTACAAGAAACCTTGTGCGTAAAAAGTCAGCCAAAAAAAGTAATGGGTTCTAAAATATATGCCAAGTTTTAAGTTCATGAATTTTAATATCAAATATCTTAAGTAGAGTAATGTCGAAACTGATGTGATTCAAAAGAGTTTATAAAAACGAGTTCCAATAGAATTCAAGAATTTATTAAAGACTTATCTTAACATACAATTTTTATTACTTAATTAAATAGCGAACAGGTGTCGGCGGAAGTCGGTTAACAATTATTGACTTAGCAAACATCTTCATTTACTCTACAGAATTTGACAGCCGGACATATAGAA
Organism: Dasysyrphus tricinctus; assembly: GCA_963921185.1. Taxonomy (NCBI): domain Eukaryota; kingdom Metazoa; phylum Arthropoda; class Insecta; order Diptera; family Syrphidae; genus Dasysyrphus; species Dasysyrphus tricinctus. The sequence goes on along the minus strand of OY992532.1, from coordinate 20,669,111 downwards.
TATTTTAGACCTTTTAATATAATTCCGTTTTGAAGCTTCGATCACATCAGTTACCCCCCTCTTAATTTGGAGTGAATCGGACTGGCTGCTTGCGAGGCCGATCGGATCTTCTTGGTAACTCCACTTCACTTATTGGCACATGGTTTGGAATGTCTTCAGATGGATTTGGCTTCGGCGGCGGTGTAGTCGTTAGTGTTGTTGGTGTTGATGATGCTACATCCAAGTCTATTGTAACTGGGTTGGTTACTGGATGTATCTTAATGTCAGATTCATCCAAAATGTGTTGTGGCTGTTGATTTGATGTTTCCTCGGGATTCATGAAACTATTGCTTTCTCTCTGTTGCATCGAAGTCATCAAAAGATCAACTGGAACGCTGTGTGGTTCAGGACTAACTACGTCTACTTGGAAGCGAGGTCTTATTTGGTTCTGATGTCGCCGCCACATACCAGTGTTAGTTTCTACCAGATACATACGTCGTCCTATTATTTTTCTTACTACAGCAGGTACCCATTTCTTTTTTGGCAAGTATTGTCGAGCAAATACCTGTTGATTGACAAAAAATTTATGAGTTGTTGTTACTGGTTGCTTACCTATTTTATTATTAAGTTTTTCTGGAACTATCACCGATAACTGTGTACGATGTTGTCGTCCGTGTAATTTTTCTGCAGGTGATTTTCCATCTCCATCAGGAGTCATCCGATATTTTGATAGAAAAACCGCAAGAGCTTCAACACAGTTGGATATATCCCCCAATATTTTAAGGAGTGCAGACTTAAAGGTACGCACCATTCTCTCTGCTGCACCATTTTACTCTGGGCTGAAGGGTGCTGATGTCAAATGCTGAATAGAATTGTTTCGGCAAAACGCTTGGAATTCGGTTGACATGAACTGTGGGCCATTGTCGGATACCAGGGTTTTTGGTAGCCCTTCCAGTGCGAATACGGGCCGTAAGGCACTGATAGTTGCTTGAGATGTTGTTGATGACATCTTTATAACGAACGGAAATCTTAAATTGGAATCCACCACGATGAGCCACATATGTTTCTGGAATGGTCCAGCGAAGTCAATATGAACTCTTTCCCAAACCTCGGCTGTAGACGGCCAGCTGGTGTACTCTTTGGGTGCTTGGCTAGCATTGACTTGGCATGAATGACATTGTCCAACAGATATCTGAATGTCGTTATCGATGTTAGGCCACCAACAGTATCTGCAAGACATCTGTTTCATGCGTGAGATTCCCCAATGACCTTGATGAAGTAGCGTCAGCACCTTTTTCTGCAACTGTGGAGGAACAACAACTCTTGGGCTTCCGCTGTGGAAGAGAAGAAGAAGAGAACATTATTATGGATTGTAAAAGAATATTTTCTACGAAAGTAGGGCAATAAATGTTCATCAGCTGATGGCAACCTGGTGGGCCACCCATTCTGCACATACGCCATGACCTTGCGCATGGTCGGATCCGTCTGAGATGCCTTAGCTATGACTGCAGAATCGACCGGAAAGTCTTCCACCAAAAGAGATGATGGTTCATCTATTAGACACGCTTCTTCTAATTGATCAAATCCCTTGTCAGGACCCATAGGCAACCGCGATAAGCAATCCGCATTACCATGTTGCTTAGTTGATCGATATCGTATGGTATATGTATAACCCATAAGCGTGATGGCCCAGCGCTGAAGGCGCTGTATCGTCATGTGAGGTAGTTTTTTGCTGGGGCTGAAGATCGTGACAAGTGGTTGATGATCTGTAATCAATTCAAATTGTCTCCCATACAAATACTGATGGAACTTTTTCACACCAAACACGATCGAAAGAGCCTCTTTTTCGATTTGGCTGTAATTATTTTGCGAGTCGTCCAGAGTTTTTGATGCAAAAGCAATGGGTCTCTCTGATGAGTCTGGAAAGACATGAGAGATGACAGCACCAATGCCATGTGATAATGCATCAGTAGCCAATGTTATTGGCACATCATTGCTGAAATGCACTAATCTGGAAACACTCACAATTTTGGTCTTAAATTCGTCGAAAGCACTTTGCTGTTCTCTGCCCCATACAAAAGGTTCGTTTGGAGAACGCAATTTGTTGAGTGGAGCGGCTATCTGGGCAAAATTATCAATTAATTGGTTGTAGTAATTCAGTTTTCCTATGAAGGCTTCTAGTTCCTTTATGTTTGATGGCTTTGGAAGATCTCGGATAGCTTTTAATCGTGAATCAGAAGTTCGAATGCCTGTCGAGTCGATAATATGGCCCAAGTATTCAATTTGTTTTTGTGCAAACTGGCTCTTCTCAATATTGCACCTTAATCCATGTCGTTCAAGTCGCTCGAGAATTACCTGAAGGTTGTGAAGATGTTCGGAATTCGTTCGCCCCGATACAATTATGTCGTCGACATACGCACCACAGAATTCAATACCAGCAGTCAGTTGATCTAAGTACTGTTGAAAAATCCCAGTAGAACTGCCAGTTCCGAAAGGCACACGTTGATATTCCAAAAGACCAATTTCTGTGCTCACAACACATAACTTCTTGGACTCTTCATCAAGAGGAATCTGTAGATACGCATCAGTGAAATCCAGTTTTGTAAAAAATTAGCCTCCTTGTACTTTGTGGAACAGCTCTTGAGCACGGGGCAATGGATGATGAACAATCATGAGTTGAGGATTGATCGTTATGCGAAAATCCCCACAGATGCGAAGTTTGCCATTGGACTTTTCAACTGGAACTATGGGTGCTGCCCATTGACTGGAGTCCACAGGTTTGAAAACTCCTAAGCCTATTAAGCGCTCAAGTTCCTTGCGAACTTTGTCCTTCAAAGCAAAAGGCACTGGTCGGTGTTTGTAAAATTTAGGTTGACTGTTTTAGTGTGAGATGACCTACAAAATACTTACTGCAACCAAGTTCCGGGCTGAATACGCTTTTGTATTTTTCGCAGAGAATCTTTGCATCAGTATCTAGCTCTTCTCTAGTCTCACTTGAAATTTGTGATACAATCTCATCTTTTCCAAAAAAAATTTGACTCTTAAATGCATCGAACCAGTCGATCCCCATTATGTTGGCACCACGACAGCTGTTTATCACCATGAGCGGTAAGCTTATTGTTTTGTTTTGCCATATCACTCTAACGTGTGTGACCCCCTTCACAGGCACCTCCACATCACCATAGGCTTTTAAAGACCGGTTTGTCGGCTCACAATGCGGACTACCAAGACTGTGATATCAATCAAGGCCAACAAGAGAACAGGTGGCACCTGTATCCTATTGAAAAACCATATGCTGTTGGTTCACTTGCAGCGAAACGAAAATTTTGCGGCCTTTTTGCAATGGTTGAACCTGTGATGCTATTGATAATACCTGTGTAACCGGTTCTTTGGGTTGTACCTTGTACACAACTATCGACAGACAAAGCTTGATCATTATCTTTGATATTCTCTCCTACGAGATTAATAGAATGTGCCGTGTTATTATTTTTGGTACTATTTTTTTTGTTTGTCCTACGTGTACGGCTCTTGGGTCGAATTCATGACTTCGTTCGACATTCAACTCTTGTACCTTGTGCAGATAAGCAGACGCTACTTAGATGTCCACGCCGATTACAATAATCGCAGATCGATTCAAGATATTTACATTGCTTGCGGTCATGGTGTGTAAAACATCCCGGACAAGATTTTCTGATAGGAAATTGCTCACCTGACTTATTTGCAAAATTATTTGCGTGATAGCCTCGTGTAATAAGCTGGTTAACCTCTACAGATGGTGAGGCTATGGAAGTGCTGCTTCCTTTTAGTATTGCAGATGCAATTTGGGTCGATTCGTATGCCTTCACCATGTCCTCAATTTCTTGTAAGCTTGGATTCTTTTTCTGGGTCGCTGCAATGCGGACAGGAGCATGTGGAGTGTAGAAAACAAGCATGTCTCTGATCATACTGTCTGCATAGGAAGTCTTGCAGTCTTCTTTGGTGCAAACGAAATTGCAGTTTCGTGCTAGTCCCTTCAATTCTGCTATCCAATTAGCGTAAGATTGTCCTGGAGCCATTTTTTGCCTTGGGAATTTGCATCTCGATGCGAGTATGTGAATATTTGTTTGAAAATGTGATGTAGGTTTCGTGGTAATCACTTTAAACGTATGTATACTCACGTCATTAGTTTCGAAGAGTTTTTTAAGATTCGTTGATGTGATTTCCACATGATGAGAGAAAATGTGCTTTTTGCAAATTATCATCAGTGAGGTTATTTGCTGAAAAGTGTTGTTTCAATTGGAAAAGGTAGGTATCCCAAGATTCCTTTTCAACCTCGAACTGACGAAACTTTGGAATTGAGCTCGATGATGATTGATTACTCTGCAACAATTTTTCCATCGCATCGGTGGTTCGCTGAAGCATGTCTTCCATCCATGTTTGGTTGGATCGTAAAATTGCTTGTACTGCAGCGGTATCCATGGTCCAAATACCTCGTCGCCAATATGATGTGGAGTTACCAAGAAGATCCGATCGGCCTCGAAAGCAGCCAGTCCGATTCACTCCAAATTAAGAGGGGGGTAACTGATGTGATCGAAGCTTCAAAACGGAATTATATTAAAAGGTCTAAAATATTCTATATGTCCGGCTGTCAAATTCTGTAGAGTAAATGAAGGTGTTTGCTAAGTCAATAATTGTTAACCGACTTCCGCCGACACCTGTTCGCTATTTAATTAAGTAATAAAAATTGTATGTTAAGATAAGTCTTTAATAAATTCTTGAATTCTATTGGAACTCGTTTTTATAAACTCTTTTGAATCACATCAGAAACAATTCCAAATCATGACAGAAATTTGGTATTTAATGATTAATGATTGAAATTTGCAAAGAACTATTTTGCCAGATGAAAATCAAGCCCTACCGCTCTACAAAATTTCATATTTCTACGACAACCGAAAATGCTTCATATAAATAATAGCAATTCTGTTAAAGTGGGTGGATGGCAGCCCTCTGAATGGAAAATTCCAAATTTTCAAATTTTTCTTTCTAAGTACTTTAAGCCCTACCGTTTTACCAATTTGCATCGTTCTACAACAATCGGAAGTGCTCCATATAATTTATAAGAATCTTTAGGAATGTGGATGGATGCCACGCCCCTAAATGGTAAATTCCAATTTTTCAATTTTTTTTTTTTCTAAGTACTTCAAGCCCTACCGTTCTACCAATTTGCATCGTTCTACAACAATCAGAAGTGCTTCATATAATTTATAAGAATTTTTGAGAATGTGGGTGGATGCCACGCCCCCTGAACTGAAACTTCCGATTTTTTTCTTTCTAAGTACTTCAAGCCCTACTGACCTACCAATTTTCATCGTTCTACAACAATCGGAAGTGCTCCATATAATTTATAAGAATTTTTAAGAATGTGAATAGAAAATTCCAATTTTTCTATTTTTTTTTTCTTTCTAAGTTACTCAAGCCCATATACTCTGCTCCATATAATTTATAAGAAAGTTTAAGAAAGTGGGTGGATGCCACGCCCCCTGAATAGAAAATTGCATATTTTCGATTTTTTCCTTTGTATGCCCTACAAGGCCTACTGTTGTGCGAAATTTTAAGTTTCTACGATGTCGGGAAATGCTCCATAATTGTGATGATCTGTCAGTGAGTCAGTGAGTCATACAGTTACGGTTTTTGCGATTTTTGAAGTCCTATATCTCGGGAATTACTAATGCTAAAGATTTGAAATTTGGTGAGCCACCTGCGTTTGATCAGCTCAGCAAATACTGCGAAGTTTCTGGCTTTATTGGTACTGAAGTTAGAGGGGGGTTGAAAATAGCCAGTTTGTTCCTGTAAAAAGGGTGTAGTGCCGCGAACTTGGCTGGGCACTACCGTGCCCTTTGATATTATGGTGTCTCAAAATTAACGCAAGATTTGAATTTGCTATCAATTGTGAATTATTTGATAGCTGACACTTATGGTTTATTTAAATTGGAGCATTACATGACAGAACATCGTACTTTCATTGTTGAAAAATATTTCAAAAATATTGAAAATAAAATTTATTTAAAATCTTAACAAAAGAGTGCGAATGTATATGTGTATACTTGTAGATATGCCAGAAGAGCTACGTTCCTTAAGAAAAATTCAATAAATTACATTCAATAATTGCTACCTTTGGTTGGAGAACTATTTTCAAAAATGCTTTTGATGGTATGGTTCCTCCCACAGAACCATTTTAAAATTTTTTCTCTGTATAAAAGTTTTTTTTTTGAGAACTCAGTATTTCGAAAAGGACTCACAATCAGTCGATGTTAACATCAATAAACCTTATATAAAAAGTAAAACAACATCAACATCCGTTCATCCGCATACATAACATGAAAGCAAAATAACAAACCGAAAAACATTAGTTGATGAATTATTTGACTAAATTGATGACAGCTCTTTCCGGTTTGTTTGGAAGTCACTTTCATACAGTCATATCGGATGAATGTCTCTAAATTGGGATGAATGAAGAGCAAAAGCCACCCTTTACACTTAATTCGGTGTCCCATCAGAACATTGAAGATTTATAACGTCCCCATAGTGACGACCATTTATTTAGTGAAATAGACAAATAACACCCAAGTGGATATGAAGCGTGTAGCATGATTTTATTGTTCTTGTTTCTAACCTTATGTTGAAGCTCTATAGAAGTCGTGGTACCTCTATACCAACATTATTTATCATCATGGTGAGGACAATCAAAAAAGGTTACATGATATCCTGTTTATTAGAAAAGATGTTTTTAGTTAGTTAGCTTTGGCTCACCCGCACCTCATATTGAGGCCATGAGTGAAGTAGTGAAAATTTTTGGGTGAATAAATCAGAAATGGAAACCCTTGTGACAACTGTCAATGAAATTTTTGGAATGACTGATGTGTAAAAGATAGATTTCAAAACAAAAACAGAAGGTCCAGAAGGGTTAATTCTCGTGATTCTCAGAATTTTTTTTTGAGTGATTGAATATTTCCAACAATGCCTCAGTTACGGTTTATTATCGTTTGTTCTATATGAATTTTTGCTTCATACTTAATTCAATTTTTGGCTTTCATTTCAAACTTTTGGGCAACTCACCAAGGAAACCCTTTTTTGGTGAGGCATTTAGCACAAGTCAAAGGAGACCATTTTTTAATCCAAGAAGAATGTATTTTTCCTGGCCAAAAACTGTAACCAAAAGTTTTTTTATATTAGTTAAATTTGACATCACTTTGGTTTTATGTAAAATCAATAAATTGGTTCGCATAGCTATTTATTAATAAAGTGTATGTATGAGCGAAAAGTAGTTCGTTCCCGAAGTTAAAATTGAATATTCTGGTCAAGAAACCTTAACCTTAAATATCCAACTCACCTTCAAACAGAGACTCTTAGATGGTTCATAATAAGTTTTGGTTGAGAATTTTAATGTGCAATCAGGATACTTTGATCTACATAATTATGAAATAAGTCTATCATAATAAATCAGGCATGTGAACGTACATCGGCAAAGTGCCTTCATCTTTGTCAGCCATACTGACATCACACACATCACATCAGATAGATTGATATTCCACTCTATGAATGTCATCTCAAGATAATATGATTGAAAACCGAATTTTGTCTTCAACAAGACTAGACATAGAAAGTCATATGCATGTGACAATAAGATTGCTTGCATGAGAGTATATACCTAATTTGAAATGAAGTACATCATTTCGTCACAAAACCTATTTGAATGAACAGTAAACTAATTGATTCCACCCGTCTGCCGTCTGTCCCCATCCATAAATCTCAAGTGAATCTAAGTAATTTTGTGAGAAGATTTTATAATTAATTTTCAAATTGTGATATGGCTATGGTTGAAGTGAGTAGAAAATGGAAATTTATTATTCATGATAGATAACATACATATATATTAAGCGCGTTGGAGCAAATTGTAGAAATATAAACAGCTCCACTAAACGTTATAAGAATAATAAGTTTATTTCTCTATAAAAGCTAAAAGATGAATGAAAAATAATTTAAAAACAAAATTCAGAATGAGTATACACTGTATACTTTAAGAAGTTTTAGTTCTACAGTGTTATAAAAACACAGTGAGCGTATGTGTATGGCTTAGTGTAAATGTATCTCCAACACTCCTTCTCATTTAGTCAACGAGACCACATCTTTCACGAAGCATCTTATGTCTTCCAGCTCCTAATGGTTTCGTAAGTAAATCTGCTAGCATTGTTTCTGTTGGACAATATTTACACACCATCGTCTTTTTCTTTATAAATTCCTTTACGAAATGATAACGTGTATCGATGTGTTTTGTTCTATTTGAAAAATGCTCCTCCTGTATCAGTTTCAAGCAGCTTTGATTATCTTCGTAAATTATGGTTGGTTCAGAAACTGCTGCATATCTGCCAATAAACGTCGAATCCATGATGCTTCTTGACATGCCTCCGATAACGCTATAAATTCTGCTTCCGTAGACGAAAGTGCTACACAAGTTTGTTTGCGGCATGCCCAACTGACAACACCACCGTGTACTTTAAATACATAGCCATACTGTTTGATTTACGGCTGATTCTGTCTTCGGCCCAATTTGCATCAGCATAACCGTAGAAAAATCCATTTTCACATTCGTCTTTCCTAATTAGCAACAATTTAACTTTTTGATGTTCCTTTTAAATATTTGACTATCCGTTTTAGCTTATTCCAATCATTCTGGTTCGGTTGACTGACCTTTTGTGCCAAAATTACAACGCTTGTATGTCTGGTCTTGTGTTCACTGAAACATATAGAAGACAACCAATTAGTTTTTGAAATTTACCGTTGTCTATCATAACTTCTGAATTTTCGATCTGCTTGCCATAGTTTGGATCCATTGGAATGGTTGATGATTTTGAGTCTGCTTAACCAAAATCTCTTGCTATCTGCTGTATATAATTTTCTTGGTTTAAAGTATAGTTTCCTTTATTGTTCTTGTCGACTTGCAAACCCAAAAAACTCTTGATACTACCCAAATTCTTCATTTGAAACTTTGCTGAAAGAATCAAGTATTTTGATTTGCTGGCCACAAGGATATCGTCAACATATATAAGTATGAAGCACCACTCATTTTTCTCCTTCTTCGAATTAAGACTTTACTTTGAAGAAATTGTGCAGCTGTCAACACTGTATGTATTGCCTCGTTCCATGACCTTGCTGCCTGTTTTAAACCATAAATTCTTTTCTTCAATAGGCAAACCAAATGTGCTTTTCCTTCAACTTCAAACCCTGGTGGCTGTCGCATGTAGATGGTTTCCTTCAAGTCACCATTAAGGAAAGTGGTTTTAGCATCCAAGTGTTGAACCAAAAATCCTTCCTTTGCAGAGATTAACAACAGTATTCTGAATGTCGTGAGTTTAACAACGGGAGCAAACACACGATCGTAATCAGTGCCGTATTTTTGTGAGAAACCCTGGGCGACTAAACGAGCCTTAAATCTTCTTCCTTTGTCATTTGAACTTGTCTTTAATTTGAAAACCCATTTACTTCCAATAGCTGTTCGGTCTTTTGGTAGATCACATAGTTCCCAATTGCAGTTATGCTTCAAAGAGTCCATCTCATCTTTCATTGCATCAAGCCATTCCTCTTTATGAATACTTGACATGACTTCCTTCAAATTCTTTGGTTCTGTATCGGTATTGTGCACGACATTTATTTCATCTATTAATTTAATAGGAGGAACCCCTTTATTCGATCTGTTTGATTTCCTTATGTTAACAGCCTCTGGAAGCACATCAATCCCTTGCAGTTCTGGATCTGGACCTTCATATTGATCTTGATTAGAAGCACATTGGTCAATGTTCTGGTCAGTAATGTCATGACAAATATCGCCAGATTTCAAACTCAATTCAAAATCCACAGATTCAGTATTGCTTTGCCTGTTCTGGTTGGCCTCAATGGATGTTGTGATAGGTACCTTCCTTTGCGAGTTTTCATTTAGTTCTCCGAACTGAACATCTCGACTTACTACAACTTGCTTCTTTGAGGGATTGTAACAGCGATATGCCTTGGACTGTTCATCGTCGCCAACAAAAATCATTTGCACTGCAGTTCTATCTAGTTTTTGTCTCTTTTCAGCAGGATCATGGACGAAACATTTCGAACCAAATAATCTGAAATGTTTAATACCTGGCTTAGAACCATTCCATCCCTCATATGGCGTAATTAGTGTTGCTCTGGTTGGTAAACGATTCTGAATGTAATAAGCCGTTGTAACTGCTTCTCCCCAGTACATGTACAGCAAATCCACATCTAATAACATGCATCGAGCCATTTCAATAAGGGTCCTGTTCTTCCGTTCTGCAACGCCATTCTGCTCGGGTGTATATGCTGCAGTATATTGAATTTGAATTCCTTCACCTTTCAAGTAATTGATCGTTTCGTTAGCCGTATACTCTCCTCCTCGATCCGATCTAATTGTTTTTGGTTTCCGTTGAAATTTGGTTTTTACCATTTCCACATATTCCTTCAACTTGGCTAGGACCTCAGATTTTTGTTTTAATAGGTAAACCACAGTATATCGGGTGAAATCATCAATAAAGGTAACCATATACCGCTTGCTGCTTGGTGAAACCGTTTGTATTGGCCCGCAGACATCTGTGTGTACGAGATCAAGCGGAGCGAAAGTTCTAGTTGTTGATTGTTTTGGGAATGGTAATCGGGTTGTCTTTCCTTGCAAGCATATGTCGCACCGACACTTTATACCGCAATCAACCAATTCAACACCATCAACTAATCCTTTTGAGCACATTTTTTTCACAACGTGTGGATCTTGATGACCACAAACCCTGTGCCAATAGTGAATACAATTGTCCTTATGTGCACACGCTGAATACACTTTATTAAGTTCCCGCAACTTATAGAGGCTTGAATGAAGATCCGCAACTGCAATCTGTCGACCTTTTTGTTTGATTTCACACAGGTCCTTTTTGAAATCAACAGTGAAACCATCATCAATCAGTTTTCTAACAGATAACAAATCTCCTCCAATTTCTGGAACAAATAAAACATTATTAGCTTTACGGTACATACTTCATTTTTCTGATTTAGAAACTGTATAGTTCCACTTCCGCGTCCTTCAGTTTTTACTTCATTGCCATTAGCAACATTTATTTTTTCATGATGATCCATATTGAGTTCCGTAAAGAAACGTTTGTCGCTTGAAATGTGACAAGTAGCTCCAGAGTCAATAATCCAACCACCGACGTCTTTTGCAACCATGAACAAAAATACTGCGCTGTTTTCCACTTTGTTTGCTATATTTGGTTGGAACTGACTAACTTTGCTTTTACCAGCCTTGGACTTCCACTTTTTGTACTGAACACACTCTTTCTTAAAATGACCCTTTTCTTTGCAGAAAAAGCAGTTCCTCTCTTTTTTATCAGTTATTTTTTATGCAGATTCTTTACCTATCGCATTTGCTTCATTACGACGACTGTACTCTCCCAACAACTTAGACTGGACTAAAGAGAATGTTAGATCTCCTTCTGGACGTGTCTCGAGCATGGCAACACTCCAATTTTCTGAAAGCTGTGTCTCACCAATGTCTCTCAATTTTTCAAATAGTTCTGTCATGTGATTAATGTGGGCTTGAACATCATCTCCTTCGTCCAATTTCAAGCTGCATATTCTGCGCATTAAGTGGACCTTATGACTGAGTGTGCTCTTTTCGTGGTAAGTCTGTAGAGCCAACCATGCATCTCTTGCAGAAGATGCTCGCCTAATATGGACGAGCTGTCCATCCTCCACCAACAGACCGATGATTGCTTTTGCTTGGTTACTACCCCTTTGCCATTCAGATTCAGCAGCAACATTTTTTCCATCTATAATTGGTTTCGGCTCATTAACAAAATTCCATAAGCCTTCTTTTATAAGCAAGAGTTCGATCTTGAACTTCCATATGGAATTATTTTCATTATTCAGCTTTCCCACATTAAACTTCATAATAAACAAATTAAAAATTCTTATGTTTAAATCTCAAGCGATTTCTGGGCTCATAACCTGTAGAAATATAAACAACTCCACTAAACATTATAAGAATAATAAGTTTATTTCTCTATAAAAGCTAAAAGATGAATGAAAAATAATTTAAAAACAAAATTCAGAATGAGTATACATTGTATACTTTTATACATTGTATACTTTTAGAAGTTTTAGTTCTACAGTGTTATAAAAACACAGTGGGCTTTAAGTGTATGGCTTAGTGTAAATTTATCTCCAACACAAATTGTGTTGATTAAAGTTTAAAATATAAGAGATGTTACATTTCAATTTGATTTGTATGCTCTGGCTATCTATAGGGATTTTAATGAAAATGTTGACTAGAGGAATACAAACAAATTGAAGAAAGTCTGTTGACATCTTCCGCTATTTTGTTATAGCATCAGTAAATTATAAATAATGAGAATAACATTGTAGTCGCCTTTTCAGACCAAATTTAATGTTTTCATCAAAGCTTGTGTTAATTTAAATGCATTTCTTATAGATAAAATAATTGCTCTTAATTGCACACTAGCTTTCCCACGAGAGAACTCATGCATTTTTGTTTTTCTCAAAATAGTTAGATATTGTGAATACCTAATGTCTTGCTCTGGCCTTGGATTCGTCAAGTTTTGGTACAACGCCGACAACTTGGGAAATACATTACATTGAATGCGGGAGTGAGAGATAATTTCGTTGGAATTGGAACTCAAACTTGGAGTAGTACCGTAACGTAGCTGCACGAAAACCAGGAGGCCGGTGGAACACAAAAGCTAGGCATGAACAACCACTTCTTAGTTGGCTTGAATAGCTGACCGAGTTTTTGTTTAAAAGTTTGAGAAAAGAACGAGAAAAATTCGTGAAAGTTAAGAAATTTTGTTAATCATAATTGGTAATATTATAAAAGAGCTTTGAAATTAATTCGAGGAAGGAGTTATTTGTTTTTGAGAACTCGCTTTAATTAGAGGAGTTTTCGATTGGAAGAAAAGAAGGAAGAAGGAAGGAGAAGGAAAAGGAGTTTAAAACCCAAAAAGATAATTAGAGTGGAACTAAGTATTATTAGGTGTTCGTTTTGTGACATAATATGAAAGTATAAAAATATTCCTTATTTCGTTTTTCTTATCCCTGAAATTTTTTGACTCGTGACCCATTAGCGTAGTTTTCTTTTTCTTTTAACTTCGGGACCGGTGAAAGTGATCCATTCTTGCGGCTTTAGTTTTCTTTGTTTGCTTCATCTCACTTTTTTATCTCAAAAATATTCTGGGTTATAATCCGGATGAAAACCAAAGTTTCCCAGACATTTTTAAACTCCACTTCAGGGAATTAAATCATCATGATTTTCTTCTTATTTTTGAAAAAAAAAACATTTCCAGCATCCCGGCCAAAGCAAACGACCCTAAAAAGTTTCATGGCCTCCACCCTTAGCTAAGTGTAAGTATACCTACGCCCAGTGCTGTGACACGTTGACTACACTTGAGCATGCAATTTCGTCAAAGATTGTGTTCTCTATAAGAAATTTAAAATGCATTAATTTTTGCTGTCTATTTATCTGTAAAATTGAGTTCCTCATCCTTTAGTAGGTATCCACACTTCTTGTCGAAAATGGTTTGGTTCCAGAGCAGCAAATATAGATAGGTATATATTTAATTCTATAATAACATCACCATTATGGCTACTGTCCCTATTGTATAGCTCCACAAAAGAAACAACTGAGTTGATATTTCTACCTTGTCTCTTTGTACACTGGAAGGATTGAACAATGCACATTTATACAAAAAAAAAAAACGTTTTTGCAAAAAAAAAGAAGTTTTGGTCCGCGTGTAAATGACAAATGAACGAACAAAGAATGGAACATGGATTTACACTCTCGGTCTTGGCGACCTTAAAAAGATAAATGCGAAGCAACGACAATGTTGTCCTCCAAATACCAGCAGAAATTTTTACACCTTTAACCAACCGACACACGAGACTTATAGACGTGACGCCTTGCCACAAAGAAAGAGAAAAGGTTTAATCAGATACGATTATTTCTTCGATGACTGTCGTTAAAGAATTCAGGTTGGTAAAATAATAGTGATGGTAGAGTGGGATGTAATTTATATAATGTAATTCATAATGGAAACAGGACACATTTTTTCATGAACTTAAAGTGAAATTCATTAAATGCAAAAGTCAAAGATTTTATAATAATAGTCGGAGGGGCCGGTTTGTACGAAAACGTGTGTGTGTTCACAAGAAAATTATATCACTTGCCCATACCTACCTGGCCTGCGCTTCGTGATCTTTTTTATAGTTTCATTCATTTTTGAAAATCAAAAAAGGTACTGACATTTGGTAGAACACAGGGTCTTTCAATAGGGGCATTTGAAATTTGTACGCTTATAGCGGCGATATTGTTAAAGCAACATCTGTCAAATTTATTGTGAATGGGTTCAGTAGTCTATGCGAATTCACCATGAAAAATTCTGGAGTTAAACAATAGCCGCATATTATTATCCTCGTGATCTGATCCGGATCTGATCATGCTAAATAAAACAGACAGGATCCTAGTTATATACCCATCTCTTTTCGCCTTATGTTTGTCTATTTTTCACGTGTCTGTTGCCTCTTTTCTTGGCACTATTGAGACACATTCACAATAGTCATTTTTGGATCATTGAAATAGATCCCGAAAAAAATCAGGATTCCATGTTGTTTTTGTAATCCAGTGTTAGAAATTGATCCGGATCAGATCACGTGGATAATAAAATGCGGCTAATGTGTGCAAACTGCAAATCATCAAACAAAATTTCAACGTTTTTGGCATTTCTCAAATAATCTTTCACCGATATCTCCTTTGTACCTGACTGTACTCATTTTACTTACCAAAATTTCCCTCTTGAACCATTTCTTTTTGGTACTATCAATCTCTTTTGACGAGATCATAATTAATTAAATAAACTAAACGATGAGTTCATTCCTGGTCCCCATGGCCTTCCCGCCGCATTTTTATAAAAAAATACTTCTCCACTCTTTCTCTTTCTCTATCAAAAATCTTCAGCTCATCCTTATCTGAAGGAGGTATTCATCATCATACATATAGATACTTATAGAAAATCTCCTTTATAATCCCAATGCATGGTTATTTCAACTGATTTATGCAAGGCACTTGCCAAAATTTCCCATACTAATACCTGCTTTTCAAATTGTCCACCCTTGGCTTTGAACATTTATTGTAAAGATGGTTATACTATAATCTGGAAAATTGTTACTACAGTGCACGTGTCAGATCTTCCTTGGCGAGTCATTTCTTAACCCTCAACAAGCCAGCTACTTATGTACACTTCCCTTCATTCTTGCTAGTAACGATTTAGAAATAATTAGCAAACATACAGCATTTTAGGCTAAAAACAACCACTTAAAGCAAAAATTGAGTAAGTTCACTAATACATTTGTCAAATCGGAGTTACACACTTTTCAAGCAGTATTACTGCTTATATGAATTGGGAAGGATTTAAATATAAACGTGAACTTTTATTTTGCAACAACCACCAACAACAACAAAAAAATAGTCGGAAAGCAAATTAAGTCGTGAGTGGAGTGGTTAATGGAGGTCTATATTTTTGCTATACCAGAACATACCTACATAAGTTCCAATAATTTAGTTGACGTTTTTGAAATTGGTTTTTCAGATAATGTGGCACTTGCATTTCAAATTCCAATTTTTATTAACTAACATTTACAATTTGTGAATGTTATACTGTGAACAGGATTTGCTTTCGTTTGAGAAAATTTATTAAGATTTTTTGAATAAGAAGCATTTCAAATGAATATAGGTTGTGGAGTCTGATAATTATTCAGGCCCAGAGCCACACACAGCTTCGCTTCTGTTCTTTGTGTTCGGTCTGTTCGAAGGCCAAATGAAAATCGAATCGCCTTGTTACTTAATTATGAAATCTTTATTTATTTAAGATACTCTTATAAAGACTTGGTTTCTCTTTTACTATTTAATCTTGATTTCTTAGTTAAATTTAATACGAAGTTTTGTTATAATTTCAAAGTTTTATTTGACGACTTCTCAGAATGGCGAATTACTGTGGATTGACCAACGATGACGGCGACGACCAGAGACTAGCACCTGTTGTTAGTCGACTTTTTCCATTTTCATTTTTGGGCGCGTTCCAAATGCCAAGAAGTGCACCAAATGTCGCACTGCTGATTTACACTCAGCGAGTGCACCAAATGTCGCACTGCCGATTTACACGCTACAGTACTCCCCCCCCAGTTGGATGCTAGTCATTCAACGAATCTGCTTGGCTTAATAATTGGTCGGCCAACTCTTGTTGTCCGCTCCGGTAAAACAGTGGTTTGGTCTGTCGCCAAAGAGACCCGTTTCGGTTCGCGCACGATTTCTTCGCGAGCAACGTATTGGGAAGATGTGTCTTCCATTTGCCCGAAACAAGGTTTGACGCGATCTATGCAAACCGTTGTTTTTTTTCCATTGATTAAAATTTCGAAAGTCTTGTCGTTACGCCTTGTTACCGGATAAGGACCATCGTAAGGTTGTTGCAGTGGTTTTCGAACTGAGTCGACCCTTAAGAAAACGTGCGAACAATTTTTTAGTTCCTTGAAAATAAACGGTTTAAAACTACTATGGCGCGATGGTGGAGCAGGGCTTATATTCGCGAATTGTCGTTGCAAATCTTTAACAAAATCCGAATATGAAAGCGAACTTTTTTCAAGAATCAAATCCGAAGGTATCCTTATATTTTTTCCAAAAACCAATTCGGCGGCACTGGCTTCGGAATCTTCGCGGATAGCTGATCTGAGGCCTAACAGTACGTAAGGTAATTTTTTTGACCATTGAGGCTCGTTATGGCACATGAGCGCTGCTTTCAGCGTCCGGTGCCATCTCTCAACCATACCATTGGCTTTTGGGTTGTACGCAGTAGTTCTATTGTGCTTGATACCGAGTTTTTTGCAAAGTTCGTTAAACAGATGCGATTCAAATTGCGACCCACGATCTGATACAATAGTAGTAGGAATTCCGTAACGAACGAACCATTCGTTGAACAAGGCTTGAGCGATAGTTTCTGCAGTAATGTCGGAAATGGGTATGGCCTCAGGCCAACGTGTATACCTGTTAAAAGATAACGATAATTTTCGGAAATGGTAAGTGGCCCTACGATGTCAATGTGAATTTCTTCAAAACGTCCTGCTATTTCTGGAAAAACACCAAGAGGGCTTTTGACATGTCTGCTTACTTTAGATTTCTGACAGGCTGTGCAGGCTCTGGCCCACTCTCTACAGTCCTTGTTCAACGAAGGCCAAACAAACTTATTAGCAATCATTTTGATCGTAGATCGAATACTGGGGTGCGCCAAGTTGTGAATTTTATCGAAAATTGAAACACGGAATTCTCTAGGCACAAAAACTCGGGGAGTCCCTGTAGAAATGTCACATGTGATTGTAGCTTGGGTTCCAGGCATGACAAACTTTTTGAACTGAAGTGCTGTGCTGGAGTTAGACAATTCTATTAATTCCTTATCGGAATTTTGAGCTGAAGCTAACTTTGAAAAATTTATGTCGGCGGGTAGTGAAATTTCTTCCAACCGCGAAAGTAGATCGGCAACTGTGTTTTGTTTACCGGGCAGGTGTTGAATATCGGTAGAGAATTGTCCGATAAGGTCGAGGTGTCGCAGTTGTCTAGGAGAAGCTTTGCTTGGTTTTTGCTGAAAAGCAAAAATTAAAGGTTTGTGATCGGTGTAGATCGTGAAAGTGCGTCCTTCTAACAAGTGTCTGAAGTGTTTGACCGCAGAGTATATGGCTAAAAGTTCCCGATCGTACGTACTAAAACTTTGTTGTGATTTAGTTAATTTTGCCGAAAAGAACGAAAGGGGCTGCCACTCTGTTCCTATCTTTTGTTGGACCACACCACCGATCGCAAAATCAGATGCGTCAACGCATAGCGAAAGTTGTGCTTCCTCCAGGGGGTAAGCCAATAGCGTTGCTTCGCATAGCTCTAATTTGCACTGTTCAAAAGCTTTACTCGACTCCTCCGTCCATTCGACCGTTGATTTGTCATTCTTTTTCTTTTTGCCGGTTAAAAACTTGTTAAGCACTGCTTGTGAAACGGCTGCATTTGGTATAAAACGTCTATAAAAGTTTATCATACCTAAGAAACGACGAAGCTCACAAATGTTATTCGGCTTTTTGAAATCGGAAATTGCCTGGACTTTCTCTGGAGAAGGTTTAATGCCCTCAGCTGTTATGAGGTGCCCCAAGAAAATAACTTTGCTTTTGGCAAAACAGCACTTTTCGGAATTGATAACGAGCCCGTATTCTTGAAGTCGAGTGAAAATGATTTTAAGGTGCGTTAAATGCTCTTCGCGATTCTTCGAGGCCACCAAGATGTCGTCTATGTACACGAAAACAAAATTCAAATCTCGCATTATTGAATGCATAAACCGTTGAAAAGTCTGAGCGGCGTTTCTCAGACCGAACATCATCCTGGTGAACTCGAATAATCCGAATGGAGTAGCTATTGCTGTTTTCGGAATGTCGCTTTCGTCAATTGGTATCTGATGGTAAGCCCGAACTAAATCTATCGTGGAGAAAACTGAAGTACCTGCTAAGCTCTGGGCAAAATCTTGAACATGCGGAATGGTATAGCTATCAGGTTGTGTTACACTGTTAAGCTGCCTATAATCTCCGCATGGCCTCCATTCACCATTCTTTTTCTTAACCAGATGCAGTGGGCTTGCCCAAGGGCTACTAGACGGGCGACAAATTCCTGATCTTATCAAAAAATCAAACTCGTTTTTAGCGATTTTAAACTTAAGTGGATCAAGTCTTCGAGGTTTATTTTTCACCGGCTGAGTTTTGCGAGTTATAATTTGGTGAGTGACACTATGCTTGACCGGACGGACGAAGATATTCTCGGATGAAAGGATGTTAAATTGTCGAACGAGGTTCAGAACGTCAGATGGTATAAAACCTTTATTTATGGCGGAAATAATTGTTGCCGGTTGCCTGTCAATACTGCCGATAGTATGTCTTCTAGTTGTCGGGTCAAACAACTGACGATTTTTGAGGTCTAACAGAAGCCCAAAAGCTCTTAAAAAATCGGCACCTATGATTGGCTTGCTCACATCGGCGCAAACAAAAGTCCATGTAAATTGACGATGCAAACCGAAATCTAAAACTAGTCTGGCGGTACCATATGTGCGGATCGGTGAGCCATTCGCTCCAAACAACGAACTAAAAAGAAGGTTTTTACTCTTCGAGAATTTTGCGGGTAGAACCGATACATCTGCTCCGGAATCAATCAGAAAACTTTTCTTTGTACACCGATCGTATACGAATAGACGACTGTTCGCTGTCGTGTTTTCCTTTTCGCAAGTCGCCAGCGAAAAGGAATTTAGTTTTCCGAATGATTGCGAGCTCTGAGTTTGAAACTACATGGTTGTTCACAATTCCTTGCATTGGACCCGAACCGGCGGTGGTACCAACAAAACCTGGGTTCCGGACTACGAACTCTTGAACTATTTTGTCTGGTAATTGGAGACCGAGCTCTAGACCTAATTTGTTTCCGAAGTTCTGCTATTTCCCGTTCTAAAATTTCGAAAGACTGCCTGCTACCATCGTTGTTCGACGTTGAGTCTTTTGTATTGCCTGAAAGGGCCGAAACGTATGAAGTGGTAGGCAATGTACTGACAATTTTGTCGGCTAATTGTGCTAGCTCATCTATCTCTTGAGTACTAGCGATTAAAATGGCTTGTGCCATGTTTGGCAGCCTTTGAATCCACAATTTCTTCAATATAGAAATTGTGAATTGACTTCCAGCTAAAGCTCGCATTTCTCGAAGCAGTTCGCTTGGTTTCCTATCGCCCAGTTCGCTTTCATTTAATAATTTTTGCAACCGCGTATCTTCCGACTCCATCAATCGACTCAAAACCGTTCTCTTTAAATTTTCGTATAAGTTATTCGCGGGAGGATTTAAAATGATGTCTCTGCAAACGCTTATTGTACGAGAATCTAACAGCCCGAGCGCAGTGAAATATTTAGTACTATCGGACCTGATTTGGGAAACAACGAACTGGCCCTCTAACGCGACAAACCAAACATCCGGACTTTCTGGCCAAAAAGGCAAATTCTTAAATGATATAGCACTCACCTGACTGGTAGAAGTGCCAGCGCTCGTCGCATTATTCTCAGCTGCCTGTATGCCAATGTTTCCAGTCGCCAACAATCTGCTGCCGTCCAACGTGCCGTCACCGATTCCACTTTCGTTCTCCATTGTGAGCTCGCTATATGTAATTCAAATTCAAAGCAAAAATTATTAGAAACCTTTACGGAATTGATCAAATCGATTTAAATGAATTTCTAGTATGTATTACACAATACAAAATAGCTTGTTAAATTTGATAACTTATATGTACATAAATGAAACGACACTTTACTACGCATACGACACATTGAACACAAAAAAAATGATCTCTCGAACTCCTCGTCCTCGTCTGGCTACGGATAGTTGTTCACGTCAGGTGATGATCAAATTTCTCGTCTTGACTGCTTTTTCAGATTGCGGTAAGTATACATATAAATGTAACGTTAACTGAACGTCCACCGTTGAATATTGGTAGGTACACGTGGCTTGCGGTACTTGCAATACCGTTTCTTATCGAGGTGCTGATAGCTTTCCTTCACAGCACTGGTATAAGGTGGCTCAAGTAATATGCTATTATTTGGATTTGCGTTGCTCCGATGGCAATTAGCTTTGATTTCCTCAGCCTCCGATCACGTCGGGGTCACCAATTGTGGAGTCTGATAATTATTCAGGCCCAGAGCCACACACAGCTTCGCTTCTGTTCTTTGTGTTCGGTCTGTTCGAAGGCCAAATGAAAATCGAATCGCCTTGTTACTTAATTATGAAATCTTTATTTATTTAAGATACTCTTATAAAGACTTGGTTTCTCTTTTACTATTTAATCTTGATTTCTTAGTTAAATTTAATACGAAGTTTTGTTATAATTTCAAAGTTTTATTTGACGACTTCTCAGAATGGCGAATTACTGTGGATTGACCAACGATGACGGCGACGACCAGAGACTAGCACCTGTTGTTAGTCGACTTTTTCCATTTTCATTTTTGGGCGCGTTCCAAATGCCAAGAAGTGCACCAAATGTCGCACTGCTGATTTACACTCAGCGAGTGCACCAAATGTCGCACTGCCGATTTACACGCTACAAGGTAAACAATAAAAATCCTTTTTTATTTTGCTTGCGCAGGTGTTCGTTTTAACACATTAATGCTTTTATTATTCCCTCTCTTTACCTTTATACGGAAAATCAGATTGGGATTTATTGAAATTAATTTATTCTTGCTGTATGATTTTTCTGCACTACTTACAAAAACCTCACTGTGAAAACAAGATTTAAATGTTCAACACGTCTGTGAAGTATACAAATTTCACCTAGACCAATGGGAACACGACAGGAATATACAGTTTTTTGCATTGTTTTTTGTATTTCTAATCCGGATTTTGCAGTTCATAAAAAAGTGGGAGTAACCCAGTGCAACATTCTAGCTATGAATCTGTAATAACTATAATGAGGTTCCAAATTTGCAGTGTTTTATGCATTTCAAGAAGAAATTCAATTCAAATGTCGAAGTCAGATTATGAAGTTGTTTCTAATTTTATTTTTAGTTGAGAGCCATTTTTATATGGAAGCACCGAAATGGAATTCTCAATTCCCATTTTAAAAATAGAAAAGACCATCATTTGCTTCATTTAATACGAGCAAAACTAGTTCAAAGTATGTTTATTACATGTAGGTGCCTTGTATTGATATTTTTTGGAATGTCTCCGAAAAGTACAAAATCTTTGGCTTCAGCTCAGTAGCGTAGCTACCGCGGTATCAGCCGTATCAATGATACGGGGCCCCCGAGATAAAGGGGCCCCACGATAAAGAGGACTCGATGTGTGTTAGGAATTTTTCATTGAGATGAATACGACACACAATGTCGATTACAATTTTAAAATGTACTTATTTTTTTTGCATGTGTCTTTTCGATAGTTTTCCTACGTAAGTGTCCTAATGTATCTTTATCTACATCCTACCAACTAAAGTAGCCGAAACCAGAACGTGCAACCACTTTGCTTTTTTATTGGAACGCGTGCCAGAGTCCGACAAAAATTAGACGAAAATATGGCAAAACTAAAAAAAATCTTACAAAACTGAATTAAGTTGTGTCGGTCTTAAGCATTTAATAAAAATTTCCTACTCTTAACTGGCTTAACAGAATAGATTGCTGCAACTGGAGCTGCAGCTGCAACTGGAATAGCTGTCAAAAAGTGTCGTACGTGATTTTTTTACGCACCCACAATGCAGCTGTACAGCTTTCTGACATTTTAGTATCGAAAATAAAAATGAAAACAAAAATAAAAATTAATAATGATGAAAAAGAAGGTAAATCCTCAAGATTTAAAGAAGATTTGAGGTAAATCTTATTAAATCTCAGATTAGCGTTAGGTGGAAATGTAGCATAAGCGAAGATAAAAATGCACTAAAAAACAGGGCTATTATAACTTTCGATGTATTAAAAATCTTCAAAAAATATGCAAAATTTTCTAGGCTGATATGAAGCTCAACGCAAGCTACGTTGACTTGGCAGAAAATTTTGCTGTGTCAAAGTAAGAATACAGTCAACGCGTTGCTGAACGTGTTCTAACTTTGTTGACAGAGTGATCACACGGCCAACGAAAATAATCATCGCATTGACCCCTAAATTTGTGCCAACGAGAGTGTCAACACAGCCGTCAACGCTTCGAAAGTATTCTTTTAAAAGTATTCAACTTTGGGATAGAATTTGCCGTCACTTTGACTTGAGAGTCAACGCGTTGAACATTTGCGTTGACCGTCTAATCGCAGCTTAATTTATGTAAAGTTCATAGATTGTTATTCTTTTAAAATAAGTTGATGTTAGTATAGGAAACAAAAAAGGTAGTGCCATTGTCATTAAAAAGGGGGCCCCTAAACAATTTTTGATACGGGGCCCCCGAAGTGCTCTCTACGCCACTGCTTCAGCTCATAAGATCGATGCATGAACGATGATATAACGACAAACAAATGCTCGTTTGTATGTATGTAGGTATTTAGTGTTTTTTTTTTTAATTTGTGCAATGATCTTGTTTATTTACGGCATGGGAGCCCCTGCAACTGCAACAAGACCCACAGAAAATGGGAGTCATGCACAGTACACAAATCTAAGGTATTATACTGCGCAGGTTGTCAGTCGAAAATAAAAATGGCTGTGAGCGTGAGGAAGAAAACACACGTAAAAACAACAACAAATTAAAATTGAAATTGTCAGAAATAAAAATGGCTGGGAGTGTGAGGACTTAAATACACGTAAAAACAACAACAAATACTGACATTTGACACAAATTTTGATATATGCGCAGAAGAAACAAAAATCAAAATTCTAATGATATTACCTTTAATATGTGTACTGTGGGAGTCATGCATATCATCATGAGATTAGTTGTCGAATATCCGTAAAAACGGGGCGTTCAATTTAATGTGCTCTAAATAATGCGTGTCCGAGTTTTTTTTTTCAGTTCCCATTTTTCTTGATGTTAATGACAGTTGACATTCTATAACAAAGACATAAAGACATAAAATTCGAAATTTCATCACTCTCTTCAATGAAACTTGGAGCAACAATGTATCTATGTACGTTAAGCTTGATCAACATCCTCCAAATCTAAATTATTGACACCCGTCAATTTATTGATATTATAACATACATAGCTGTCAGTTACAGATGTTTTATTATTCCCAATGAAATTTTGTTTTTTGTTGTGAATGTTTAATGTTAAATGAAATTAACAGTTTGTCATGAATTGCAAATATCCGTATGCAAATAATCGAAAAACAAAAAGCCTGGTATGTAGGTACTTGAGTTTCAAGTTGAGTTTGCCTCCTCGAATTGACAAGGACATTGAATGATATTCCACACTCGCAATCTCAAGTGTCAGCAGCAGTCGCTCTTGACAAACAAAACAAAATATTACTATTGAATCTCTCAGCCAAGACAGAGCATGAGCATGAGGAATTACTTGAACGATTAACTGAACGCCTATTTACTTCGTATGTCGTACATACTTATAGAATTCTTTCAAAATGTTTTTTCAATCACACAAGGCTGTGATTTATGAATTGATATTGAGTGTTATTTTCAGTGGGGACATCTTTTCGTACGAAAGTTTTTTTGTATTATTGTTATAAAATCTCATTGAAATAAATTGGTCACACACTAAGGGCGGTATTCACCGACGGCTCTTAACTTATGAGGCTCATAAACCTATTCACCAAGCAATAATAGTGAATATTTATGAGCGCTCATAAGACTTATGAGTAATGAGTCTCGCACGCACACATATTGTTATTCCTTTTGTCTTCAGGAATTTTATTTATTGTTGCAATTTGTTAAGTTCTTTTTGTAATTCACGCGGTGAAGATAATTCTTTTGTTCGTTTGCTGTGAAAATTTGAAAAAATACCCAACTAACAATTTAACTTGTATTAGGTCCGATTTTTAAAATCTGATAAGCTATAGCTCACATAGAACTAATATAAGGCTTTCTTATACAATTCAACCATTTTCCAATATTTATTTTTGTTTATAGCCTGTTTAATGCCTTTTAAAATGAAATTAGCAAGTTATAAATAAGGCTTGTATACTTAAGTATATAAGCCTTGTTCAAGGCCTGCCCAAGTTGTTTTACTGAAAGTAAACAAAATAAATTCGTATACGGCTTTCTTAAATAAGCTTGCTACACAGCACACAGCATCAAGATTTAACATTTCTCTGGAGTTGAAAATATTCTGCAGCGGGTGTAACAAATATTCTAAAGTGTTCGTCATTAAATTGAAAAGATTAAAAACAAATATTGTATTAAAAAACCTAACTCGTCAAAAAATAGTGAATAATTAATAAGAAGTTATCAAAACATCAATGAACTTCGATTTCAAGTGTCCAAAGTCGATTAACACTATGAAGCGCGCGCTCGCCGATGTGTTCCTCGATTGATGTGTTTCTTGATAGAGTTTGTGTTTTTTTTTTTTTCTAAACTTTAATGAATGCATAACTATTTTTGTTTATTTTTGCAACTTTTCTCGTAAATATATTTGTTTTAAATCTTACAAAACAATGTGAAAAAATAAATGCACTTTTGAATGTTTGATATGAGTTTGTATGCGCATAAGTGTGTTTGCTTTTTGCCTCAAATCTACTGACAAATGGCACACACAATCCCACATAAAAAAAATTTAATTTTTACAATTTCCATCGAACCAAAAATCGTTCTGAAATGATTTTAAGGAATTCGGCATTAAATCATTTAAAAATAAAATAAAAATTTTAAAGCAAACTTATTGAAAATATTGCCTTTTTTGGTGAGCTATATAGTTTTGTTTGTATAACAGCTGTATCCCTCCGTGAGGAAATTAATAGTTTTTATAAAATGTTAGTAGCAAACCTAATCAAATGATTGTCTTCTTTGGTGAGCTATTTCGTTTGGCTTGTGACAGCTGTGTTGCTGTGTACCTCCTTGAGGAAATGTATAGTTTTTATAAAACGTTTGTGACAAACTTAATTAAATTATTGTCTCATTTCGTGAGCTATTTCGTATGGGTTGTGACAGCTGTGCACATCTATGACGAAATATATAGTTTTTATAAAATGTTAGTAGCAAACTTATTGAAATGATTACCTTCTTCAGTAAGCTACCCTACCAGCGGACACAAAACATACACCAACGAGTAACACGTACTTGCTGTTATAATTAAGTTTTTTCCGTAACGAGAAAATTTATTTTTAAAATTGTGATTTGATAGAAATAGAATTATAAAGTGTGATCTTTTAATAATAATTCACTCATTTTACACTCAAATGGTTATGTAGCTTCACATAATAATAGAGAAATAATTGTTTAAGTTTTATACCTACATACATAACTATATAAACTCGTATGTTCTTGTATATTTCTTCTTTCAAACCCTTCAAGAATTAATTGATTCACACTTTTTAAACTTAAAAAAAGTAACAAATATCAAGAAAATCGTATCATATCAGTATAATTTTGGCTAGATGACTCATCTACAAATATATACATAGTTGTAGATGTTCTCTGTCATCGTATTATTAGGATTAAAATCTGGAGTGAATTTTTTTTTAATCCAAAACGTGACCTTAACTACCTGTATATTGCTGGTAAGA
Organism: Dasysyrphus tricinctus; assembly: GCA_963921185.1. Classification (NCBI taxonomy): domain Eukaryota; kingdom Metazoa; phylum Arthropoda; class Insecta; order Diptera; family Syrphidae; genus Dasysyrphus; species Dasysyrphus tricinctus. The sequence goes on along the minus strand of OY992532.1, from coordinate 20,642,856 downwards.
TTGTACAGGCACAAGTATCAACTCATTAGAATTTTAACATGCACCTTCTGAATTACGAATTGGCGTAGTGGGTAGCGTGCTGGATATGAGATTGGAGGGATGCGAGTTCATTCCTCGGAAAAGTAAGTAACATTTTTATAAATTAAATAATATTCTTATCATTTCAGAATATAGGAAAACGTTATCCAAACTCCCGTAAAGAAAATAAACTCACAAAATAAAAATAATAAAAATGAAATAAAATAATTCCAAACAAGCAAATTTATTTTATTACGCCTGCATTGAGTGGCTTTTATAAGGCCTAAATGTAAAATGTTTGTATGGCCTTTTCAATGCCTTATTATACAAGCCTTATTATAACTTGTTTAGTTGAGCAATATTTTGTCTTTTTAAGACCTTTTTACAACATTGTTGGAAAGCTATTTAATTGCATAGGACTTGTGACGAGAGGTTTCAAGGGAATCAAATAGCTTCTTCAATGTGCGCCAAAATGATTTGCATAAGGTTAATTTAAGTTTCTAGACAAGTCAGAAAATAGCTTGTATTGACACTTAAACAACTTAAATTGTTAGTTGGGTAGGATAATAAAAGGTGTATATAATGAATCTGCTCCAAATAGAAAATTACAGAAAAGTACAGGATTGTGTATTCCATGAGTAAAAACATTACCCAAACTGTTCTTCATTCTGTCACGATGTTTTTCAGAACAGTTAAGAACAATATTTCCTGCACCTACTTTTGTGGTGGAGAAAATGATTGAGAAATGTCGAAGTACAAGTACCAGTTGACTTGTTTGTCTGGGATAATAATAAGCTAAAATGTATCTCAGAAAAACTTTTTGCTTAAATCTGACAGTTTTGACAGTTTTCACACATTTATACTGTTCTGGGGCCCAGTTCCGCAAGGGTGACTGATTTTCTGTGTACACATTCTATCCACACCCAAAACAAATGTTAATAAATTTGATTGATTGTGCATTCGATATCTGTCAAAAACTTAAAACCAAATCGCAAAAATCGATGTGTACATGAAAATCTGTGTACACAGAAAAAACTCACTCTTGTGGAATTGGGCCCCTGATGTAGTTTTTCTTCATTTGACACAGCTAATATAAACCAACATTTGACGTCTATCTCCCCTTCAAGCGAACGAGTCCATTTTGGATCCGCTAACGTAGTAGACAATGTGCGAACGAAATAATTAGCGAAACTAAAAAGTAAAGTAAGAACATTTCCCTATATAAAATAAACTAAAATGTACAATGATCTTCACCCCGAGACAAAACTAAGAAAATAAGTGGAAAGAAATTAAAATTACTGTAGTCACAAAGAATTTATTTATGTGCATGCAATACTTATTTTTTCAAGGATCCAAGAAGTACCAACAAAGGGCGGTCATTTTTGAAAACAGTTTGATTTCATAGTTTGGGGGTACCTGGGGAAGAGAGAGTTGTTCTCATTTTCGAACTTCGAAAAAGAGCTATGAGTGGTTGGTGAATAGCACAAATATTATTTGAGTTAGGAGCCTCATAAACTTAAGAGCCGTTTATGAGTGGTCGGTGAATACCGCCCTAAGTGATTGAATTTGACTGAACATTTTTTTTTGTAAAAAAGAAGATTATGTTATGAAGAATTGTATATATAGCAAGTAGATACAAATTATTGTTAAAATACTTACAAACCTACACTCCCGTTCATTTATTGAATAGGTACAAAATTTTCCATTGCGATTAACCCTTAAAACTCCGAACTGAGTGGACAGAATGAATTTTTGTAAATGGAATTAGAAAAAGTATAGAATTTAAAAGATATTAAGAAAGCAGCACTTAATTTTAAGAAGGACATAACTTCTGCATTATTATATTTTTGAATTATTTTTTGATGACCTCAATTTAGTACCGCCACAAATTTGAGTGGAAAAGGAATTAAATGCTCAGCTTAGATTGCAGCACTTAGTAAACATCTAAATAGCACCTTTTTATTGCAGCATTCAATTTTTAATTTCTTTTTTTGTGGTGTCACTTGACAATGGCGGAGCAAAATCGCATCGTCACCTCCAAGTGGTGCCCGCTGGATAGCCGTAAGGTGAACTGACGACGAGCGTTGGATCTTTTGTATCCAAGAGCTGAGACACCTGATTTACCTTCTCAGGAACTAGGAGCAAAATGTAAGATAAGACATCGCTCTAAAGAACCAGCTCTCCAAGAAACCCAAGAGCGTCTGACACATAATGTGCGTCTAATTGGTCAGCGTCTGATCCCATAGGGGCGGCTGTATTTAAAAACCTTGAATAGAGAAAGTAACTAGCTTTTTATGGTTAACAAACAAAGTTACAAAAGATTAAATATGGCAATCATCATCATCATCGTGTCCTGTGACCCCGGCTGGGGCATAGGGCGTCAACAAAATGCCTCCATCCTTGACGGTCTGCTGCAAGGTACTTTAGCTGTGGCCACGTCTTTCTCTGGGATTCTGCTTCCGCTAAGACAGTTGATTTCCATGTTGTTCTTGGTCTTCCAACCCGCCGTGCACCCTGAGGATTCCATTCAAAGGACTGCTTTGCAATTTCATCGTTTGGTTTCCTCAGTGTGTGACCAATCCAACACCATTTACGCTTTCTTATGTCGACGTCCAGCCGCTCTTGACTTGTCCTGCGCCACAATTCCTCATTTGATATTATTTGTGGCCAGCGAATCTTTAGGACAGTGATTCACAAAAGCCTGCAATTTCTTCGAAATGATAGACGTGACTTTCCAGGTTTCACAAGCATATAACAGCACGGATTTCACATTGGATTCGAAGAATCTCAACTTAGTGCGTAAGGAGATTTGACTTGATTTCCAGATTGGGGACAGAGTACCGAAGGCAGCACGAGCTTTATTTATTCTACTTTTAACGTCCAGATCCGTACCACCGTTTGCAGAGACAATACTGCCAAGGTAGTTGAACTGTTCCACTACTTCAACTGGCGTCTCCTGTAGAATAATACGCTGCTGTGTGGAGCGGCCTGTGAGCACTATTTTTGCTATTTATTCTTAGACCACTCGACTCTCACTTCACTTGCAGTGTTTGGCACATCCCGTTCAGCCCACTGATGTTATTTGCCAGTAGACATATGTCATCGGCATAGTCTAAATGACTGAGCCTTTCGAACGGTCTCCATTGAATGCCCTGTCGGTCAGCTGTACCAACACTGGCCGTCAATACGTCGTCGTCCATCGCCAGCAGGAAGAGAATTGGTGATAGAACATCCCCTTGTCTCACACCCTGTTGCACTACGAAGGAGTCGGATAGCTGCTTATTGTGCAAAACAAAACACCTTGCGTTGTTGTAGGACTCTTTAATAATGGCAACTATTTTTGGTGGGATTCCTCTACCAAGCAACGATCTCCATATACATTCTCGGTTAACTCGATCAAAGGCTTTCTCAAAATCCACGAACATGAGGTTAAGCGGTGATTGAAATTCCATCGACTGCTCGAGGACGATACGCAGGGTGTTGATATGGTCGACACACGATCGACCACTGCGGAAGCCAACTTGATGCCTCTTGAGTGTAGACTCGATTCTATCCTTTATTCGCTCGAGAATGATGGTTGCCATTAGTTTTGGGAAAACGGACAAAACGGTGATACCACGCCAATTGTTGCAAATCTTTAAGTCACCTTTCTTTGGCAACTTAACAATCACACCATCCTTCCAATCCCTGGGATAGTTTTCAATTTCCTTTGCTTTGTATCAACGGATGTAAAATACTAGCCGCTGTTACGGGATCGGCTTTCAGGAATTCAGCTGGTATTCCATCCAGTCCAGCTGCCTTGTGGCTTTTGAGGAGATTTATTGATGTAAGGATTTCCGATTCTGACGGGGGTTCGATGTCAATACCCCTATAGGACCTGTGCATCTCGTTTAGTTGGGGCACTTCAGCACTCTACTCAACTGAATCCTCATTTAGCAGGGCACAAAAATGGTCCTTCCATCTACGGAGCTGATCCTCAATTGATACCAAAAGTGCCATCCACATCCATTACAGGATGATTCATGTTGCTTTTTTTTCCGATCACGTCTTTGGCTATTTGGTACAATTCCCGGATATCTCCTCTTCTGGCAGCGATTTCCGCATTATCTGCGAGTCCATCAAACCTCACCCTCTTGTCACGTCTCACACAACGATAGACCATCTTATGTGTAATGCGGTACTCTCTTCGCAAGTCAGCCTTTCGTTGAATATCTGCTTCGGCATTTATTTGAATTTTCAACGATTTGCGAAGTTCGATCTTATCCCAGGTGTCTTGGGATATCCAAGAGTCTCTACGTCTCGTTCGCTTGGGTACAGTTTCGGATCCAGCATCCATAAAAACACTTTTTATATCACCCCACATCTCATCAATTATTGAATGTTGTATTCCGTTTAATGACGAAGCTCTGTCGTTAAGGTTGGTGACATAGTTACGACATATGTTGGGGTCACTTAAAGCATTTGTATTGAACTTCGAATTCCTTGCTGCACCCTGTGATTGACGTTGTACAGCTGCAGTTCGTAGCTTGAGACTCAAGAGAACCAAATGGTGGTCGCTTCCCATGTCGGCATTTCTAATGCTTCGAACATCGCACATTGACTTCCTCCATCGCTGCTGAATCATGATGTGGTCAATTTGGTTTTCAGTTTGACGATCCGGATGTACCCAGGTGATTTTGTTGCACGTCTTATGTTTAAACACAGTCCCACCCAGTACAAGACGATTAGCGTTACAAAAATCGACCAGCAAATCACCATTTTCATTTCGTGACCCCAAGCCGCATTTTTTCCCATGACGCGTTCCAGACCGTAGTTGTCTGATCCGACTTGGGCATTGAGATCTCCCATGACAATTATGATGTCGGCTCTTGGAACACCACTGTAAACTGAGTTAAGATGAGTGTAGAAAGCGGTTTTGTCTTCCTCGGTCGCTTCATTTGTGGGGGCGTAGCACTGAATTATTGTGACGGTGCGAATTTTTGAACGGAACCTTGTTGTCATTATTCTTGCAGAAATGGGCGCCCAGGATATAAGACTACGCCTCGCTTCTTCGTTCAACATAATTCCGACACCATGCAGCCTTTGGCCACCCTCTCTTTCTTCCTCCACAAATGTACATACATATGTATAAAGTTCTCTTTTAGGCAAGTCTGTAAATATTACGGGAATTATTTAAGAAATTTACCTTTATATGTACATATGTATGTAGGTACATTATGTCCAAACAAATTGCAATAATATCTCAATTGTCACAAAAAAAGAAAAATTATTCCGAAGGTGTGGATCTTACAAAAGTTAGGTACTATGAAAAATCTGGACAAACTTTCAAACTGTCATTTTCGCATGAGAATATTTTTTGAATTAATTTGATATGAAAAACGTAAACGACACCATTTCAAAGCCACATCATCTATATATCTGTTTGTGTTTGTTTATTTAGGGACAGTAAAATCCCCTTCTGTTTTATTCAGTTTGGTGTGATTAATTTTAAAGTAGAAGATAAATCATCATAGAAATACTCAAAGTATCTGTCTATATCGTTGTCGTTGTGGTACATTCAAAACTAACCACATTCTATCCTCATCAGCTTCAGTTTCAGCTGGCGCAACAATGTTTCTTTCAATAAAATAAAAAAATAATTTATTATTATCCGCCCATGAACCAGTTTCTTTTGCAATTTTCTGTGGTAGGGTCAATAATACTAATAAATGCGGCAAGAATTTGAGGAAAAAGAAAATATACAAATTTATTTTTTGTTTTTTTTTTTTTTTGGCAGAAATGGGAAAAGCATTCTTACGAGTATAGAGATCAGAGAAAGGAAAACTTTTCATTTCATTTTTATTAGTATCAGAAAGTATGTCAATCTTTTACGTTCAAGCATTTAAGAAGTTCATGATGTCGTTGTGGGTTAAAATTTATAATTAATCCTGGCACCTAGCTGATATTTCCCCCAGAAATTGGAATAACATTTCAATTTATTTGATTTAAAATGGTACAATCATTGTTTTAGCTAGAAAATAATTGACAAACTTCTATAAAACTTGTTTGTGATTGGAGTGGTCTTCTTTTTATCACAATGTAGTGTTCTTAACAAGCTTTATGGAAACTCCAAGAATAAATCAATTAAAAGTCAAAAGAAACAGAAAATAAAGTTTGTGTTCTAGACCAAACGATGAAATTTTTACATGATAAAATCTTGTAACAATAATAGGCTTGACTTTATTTGCCTGTCAGACCTTAAACTTAATGCCATTTTGTGTACAGGAGATTCAATCTGTCATATGATTTTAAGGGTTCTGATCAAACTTCTTATTGATTTCCATGATTTACAACACTAAAAGTATGCTTTGATTAAAATTCTGGCTTACAAACACATTCGATGATTTACATTTACAAACTGGCCTTTAAGGTCTTTAAAATATCATATGGTTTACACGGAACTAGATAGGAGAAATATTGTTGGCAAAATAAATTGAGAATAATGGTGCCTAGTCTATTGAAGAGTGAGACGTGAACCTACACCTCTAAGTTAGCAGTTGAGCTATACCACTGTGTCATCAATTCTATCGCATAATAAGTTCTTATTTTCGCCTATACAAAAACTTATCCATGATCTCTAAATTCTTCAACAAAATATGTCAACATATTTAAATGTTGATGTGCGTTATCTAGAGTAAAATAAGACTTTTTCTCTATATCTATATTAATTTTGCTATCAAACTTGTAGCAAAAGGGTATCACGAAATTCACTATGTTTAAAGCCTCGGAAAATACAATTTTCCAGTTCTTAAACGTTCACGTATTTGCTATTATCCTAATTTTATTCGTACAATTTTTTGTGCAAATTGAACCGGATCTAGAAATAAATTCATTTTTTTTTCTTGTTGGAGAAGTAACACAGAGAATACTATAGGCAAGGCTTCAACGTCTGGAAAAACTTTCTGGGAACTTTTCGTATAAGGAGGGGGTAATAGTATTTGATTTCACAAATGGGCACGTGTGCTTTTTCCATAAATGTTGCCAACAGCGGCCAACAAAGAAAAATAAAAGAAATACTTTTAAAGTAGGGACGTACCCTTACCAAGAAGATTTGATTTCATACTTATAGGTATAGTAACGTTTATGGGTTGGTCAATTCTGAAATAACTTACAATAGGCATGTTGAGGAAAATGAGATCTTAGAGTAGGTCAATTTTTCAGAAAAAATGAAGTAAATCACTAATTGCTCAAAACTAAAAATTCATGTAAATTCCAGTTTCGTATGTCTTATAAGCTTTTTCCTCTCTTTAGTATATAAAGAAAACGGTGAGTACCGCGACTCAAAAGTCCCACACTCTTATTTTTTTTTAATCTTCCCCGAAAGAATACCTCCGCAAAATTCCTTCACGAATTCATGAGCCATTTTTAAAAATGCAAAATGGAATCAGTTTTTACGATTATACCTACTTCAGGGTGCAAAATTACCCTATCTAGCAAATATCTAAACCAATTAATATCAAACGAATAGCTCTGCCTTACCTTCAAGAAACAAAATGGTTCAGAATGGAACTTGTGAGACCATATGCGTTCAATAAAACTTTCAATTTTCCCAATACCGAGAGCTAAGGTGTTTTTTTTTGTATACATCATAAAATTATTTGTGTCTTGTTTTAAGCCACAGTTGGCAATACATATTTCCTTATCATACATTTCATAGAGGAGATCGACTTGTTCTGCTCATGTAAGTTTGAATATTGTACTAATGTACATTGTACAATCTACTCTGTGCCTCTTTTGTCACCTAGCATATATGACGCTCCTAAAGGAAGTGGAAGGAAGTTTAAGGTTTAGGTGCAAGAAGCAAGTAGGTTTACTCACCCACAATATGATGTTCACCTAGCAGAATGTCCATCGTATGCATGTGTGTATTCAGAGTTTTCTATAGATATTCCTTTGACATTTTTTTGAGGCAACAAAAAACTAAAATAATAAGAATAAAAAGTTTTCTCGTTCTAATGAAACACAAAAACTTTTAAAGGGTAAGTTATAGGTTTTAATAAAGAATATAATCCAATGTGACATCCACGATAAACTGACGTAGGTATTGTCATCTCTAAGCTGACATATACCAGTAGGGATCGGACCCAGCATTTTTCACTGCTGATTACAGAAATAGTTGAAAAACCATGACTAAAGTGTCATTCTTTTGAATTGATGAACTGTAGGTGGCAACTTTTTAGAACTTCTTTATTTAGACACTGTTAAGTAGAAGAGACTAAAATATGAAAAATCCGGGAAGAACCCCCAAAACTGAGGAAGGCCAAACTATTGCTTGGGAATTATAACCAAGTGCGTTACATATCCTGCATAAATCTAAGTAGGAACAACCTTAGAATAATAACGGGCATTCTCACAGGGCACTGCAAGCTAAGAAGACATCTCGATCTTCTCTGTTTAGCAAGTAGGTAGTGCAATTTGCAGATTCTGCAACACATACGAAGAAACACCGGACGAGGAAAATGTGATGCATTCGTGCATCAAAGACACAGATATCTGAGATATCACAAGATAGACGGGAGAGCAAGTTTCCTCTGAAAATACCCGACATACTTGAGTTTCTAGGCAACTGCTACTGCAACAAAACAGTTTAGTCCCAAATTGACCGATGAGCGCGCACAGGGGCGGACTGGGCCACCGGGCAAAGTCCCCAAGAAAGCAAAAAGTTCATAAAAGTTCCTGCGTTCCTTTTCAGTTTTTTTTTTAGTTAAACTTTCTAAGAAAATTGGACTCACACTAGATTAACAGCCCTATTATTGACACGATTCAAAACTAGTTTTAACGTATAACTAGTTCTATATAGTCTGGGAGTCCACCGTAAGATTACCTATCTCATCGCAGCCACGCAAAAATTGGATGCCAACCGATAGCTTTAGTCCAAACATTTACAAAACTGCTGGTCGGACAAGCTTTATCTGGTCACAATGGTTAGAAAATGCACTTTTCAGGTTGCATTTTCCGCTAAATGTACCTATAATATAAGCAATTTATATAAATGGGGTATCAACTGAAAGCTATGACTGTCCTCTACACGATACCATTAGTCGGACTGACTTTTTTTGGCTGCTACGGTGAGTCCGACTGTTTTTTAAAAAAATGGTCTTTTTTTAACACTGCGTCTTACATCAGGGAAAACTGAGTAAAATCATTTCAAATGGTTAAGAAAGTGGCCTTAACCATTTTTTTTCATTTTCATCCAAGGATGCACAAAATCTCTAATTTTAGAAAAGTGGTCGGACTCGTGGCAACAGCCAAAAAACTCTGTCCGACTATTGCTATCGTATAGAAGACAGTCCTTGCTTTCATTTGATACCCCATTTATATAAATTGCTTATATTATAGGTACATTTAGCGGAAAATGCAACCTGAAAAGTGCATTTTCTAACCATTGCGACCAGATAAAGCTTGTCCGACCAGCAGTTTTGTAAATGTTTGGACTAAAGCTATCGGTTGGCATCCAATTTTTGCGTGGCCGCGATGAGATAGGTAATCTTACGGTGGGCTCCCAGACTATATAGAACTAGTTTTACGTTAAAACTAGTTTTGAATCGAGTCAATAATAGGGCTGTAAGAGTTTTGTTGATAAAAATAAGTATTTAGAGGCCTCCATAACTCTGTTGGTGGCCTCTACAGATCTTTGGAGGCCTCCAGAACTCGGTTGGTGTCCTCTACGGATCTCTGGAGGCCCCCAAAACTTGGTTGGTGGCCTTTACGGATTTTTAGAGGCCCCTAGAAGCAGAACTCAGTTGAGGGTCTCTATGGATCCTTGGAGGCCTCCATAACTCGGTTGGTGACCTCTTTAGGCCTCCTGAAATCTTTTGGTGGCCTCTACGGATCCTTGGGGGCCTCCTGAACTCAGCTGATGGTCTCTACGGATCGTTGGAGGCCCCCAAACCTTGGTTAGTAGCCTCTACGGATCTCTGGAGGCCTCCAGAGCTCTGTTGGTGGCCTATACAGATCATTTGAGGTCTCCACAACTCCGTTGGTGGGGGCCTACTGATCTTTGGAGGCCCCCAGAACTCCATTGGCGTGGCGGCCTCGACGGATCTTTGGAGGCCTCCAGAACTATATTGGTGGCCTCTGCGGATCTTTGGACGCCCCCAGATCTTGGTTCATAGCATCAACGGATGTCTGGAGGCCTCCAGAACTCTGTTGGTGGCCTCTACAGATCTTTGGAGGCCCCCAAAGCTCCGTTGGTGGCCTCTGCCGATCTTTGGAGGCCCCCAGAACTCCATTGGTGGCCTCTACGGATCTTTGGAGGCCCCCAGAAATCGGTTGGTGGCCTCTATAAATCTTTGGAAACCCCTAGAACTCGGTGGGTGACCTCTACGGATCTCTGAAGGCACCAAGAACTCTGTTGATGGCCTCTACAGATCTTTGGAGGCCCCAACAACTCCGTTGGTGGCCTCTACCGATCTTTGGAGGCCCCCACCGTTGGTGGCCTCTACCGATCTTTGGAGGCCCCCAGAAGGCCATTGGTGGCCTCTACGGATCTTTGGAGGCCCCCAGATGTTGGTTCATAGCCTCAACGAATCTCTGGAGGCCTCCAGAACTCTTTAGGGTGGCCTCTATAGATCTTTGGAGGCCCCCACAACTCCGTTGGTGGCCTCTACCGATCTTTGAAGGCCCCCTGAACCCCATTGGTGGCCTCTACGGATCTTTGGCGGCCCCCAGTTCTCGTTTGGTGGCCTCTACGGATCTCTGGAGGCCTCCAGACCTCAGTTGGTGGCCTCTGCAAATCTCTGGAGGCCTCTATAAGTCTTTGGAAACCCCTAGAACTTGGTTGGTGGTCTCTACGGATCTCTGGAGACCCAAAGAACTTGGTTGGTGGTCTCTTCGGATTTCTGGAGGCCCCAAGAGCTCGATTGGAAGAATAGAACAAGTTCTGTTTTATGAGGGTTGACACCGAGACCACACCAACCGGTCCAACCAATGATGAGCAAAAGAAATTTCAGGGAATCTTTGATTAAATTATACTTACCAAACAGAATCAGCGAATTAGAGATTTTCTGTTTAAAATTTTGCTGAACAAAGGCATTCAATGATAATTAACTAGAAAAATGATTGATTAAAGTTAACAGGGTGTGAACATAAATGTAATTGCCCTAAGATTGGGATTGTTCAATAGTTGAAAATTAGCAAATGGATTACTAAAATATTTGTTTGTACTTTTTTTTTATAAATCACAGCTTCTGTTAGGAGAAATAGTTCTAAAAGTACCTTATTTAATTTAAATTTTTGAAACTGCCGAGATGGTGATCAAAAGCACAGCGGTTTCTTTTCATTCAATATCAAAAATTTCAATCAGAAAAATCGTGCTACAGTGAAAAATTGTGAAATTAAAGCTAAATAATTTTTTTTTTTTGACTAAACTGAAGTCACATCGACTTTAAAGGTCGTAAAACTTTGCAATTTTGTAAGCTTGCGTGAATAAAACTCAAATTAATTGATCTGTAAGGTGACGCAGTCATAAACTAAAAACAGCTGTTTCCTTATACCTTATAAATATATCAACCAATATGTTAATTAAAAAAAAATAATAAATATAAAAAAGTGACGTTCGAGAATTGTCTGCAATATCAACTTTTTAACCATTTTGAGAGTTATTGTATTCTTTGCCCCTTTTTCTAAAAGTCCCGGTAGGCCTTTTGACCCCCAGTCCGCCCCTGAGCGCGCACATGAGCAACTCCACAAGCAATCGCAACGAACCAAACCAACACACTCACACTGTTTATTCAAATTTTCTACCCCATACAACAAAGAAAAATATTATCACTTTTGTCCTATTCTTTTGCTCAGCAAATAAAAGAAAAGATAAATTTGTTCTTTTTCGCACAGAGAACATAAGTCACTTTGGAAAGAACAAAATTCAACGATGTGGTTAAATATTTGCCACTATTTGGTTGCATGTGCGCGCAGTTACATATTATTCTATATGACACAAATTGAAAAACCGATTTTGGGCAATCGTCCAGTTTGTGGCAAAACGCAAACTGAAAAGTTGCTCGAATCGACGACTGAATAGTTTTTGCTCGAATCGACGACTGAATAGTTTCTGCATGTGCGCGCTGTCCCATATGAGTCAATAGGATTCATTTTTGCAACCAAACAGTTGTGAAACTGAAAGTTGCATGTGCGCGACTAGCCTTAAAGGAACCAATTTGGAGGGCGAGTTATAGAATGAGCTATCTCATTCGGCTCTTAAAGGGGGCAAAATAGATCTTTAGGTCGCAGTGCACTTATCCCCTATTAATTCATTCATTCATTCATCTATATAGACCATGTAATCGTAGAATATTAATATCAGTTTCACAACTGTTTGGTTGCAAAAATGAATCCTATTGACTCATATGGGACAGCGCGCACATGCAGAAACTATTCAGTCGTCGATTCGAGCAACTTTTCGGTTTTTGTTTTGCCACAAACTGGACGATTGCCTGAAATCGGTTTTTCAATTTGTGTCATATAGAATAATATGTAACTGCGCGCACATGCAACCAAATAGTTGCAGATATTTTACCACATCGTTGAATTTTGTTCTTTCCAAAGTGACTTATGTTCTCTGTGCGAAAGAGAACAAATTTATCTTTTCTTTTATTTGCTGAGCAAAAGAATAGGACAAAGGCGACAATATTTGTCTTTGTATGTATGGGGTAGAAAATTTTAATAAACATTGTCGGTGTGTTGGTTAGGCTCGTTACGATTGCTTGTGGAGTTGCTCATGTGCGCGCTCATCGGTCAACGGTCAACTTGTGACTAAACTGTTTTGTTGCAGTAGCAGTTGCATGTGCGCGACTAGCCTAAGTGTTCGTTCTTAACAGTTTTAGGTAGAGTGACTGACCCTTATCTTTCCCTAACCTAGCTTATTCTGAGCTCGAATCCAGGCTCAAATGTTTCCCATGGGCCATGATTCTACATACATAAGTGTCGAATATTCTAATATTCTAAAACAGTTTTTCGCTACACGATTTGCTCGACAAAACTCATTACGGTAACTGAAATTACGGTAACATAACATTTTCCTTTCAAATTGATAAACTGTCTACTTTCAAACTCTGGAATTGCTGAAGCTTTAACACCTGGCAGTTATTAACTTGACTGGAGGATCGTCATATTGTCTAAAACTTGTTCCTAATTTTTATAAAACACAATAGTAGCAATAAATTTCTAAAATCTGAGTATAGAAACGTCTAAATCTAGCTGAGTGTCGGATTATTACAACAATATTCCATCATGAAATGCTCATTCTCTTTTGGCTGCCAATTTGAAAAACACGTTTTAAGCAATATCTGGGGAACAGCTTATCGTACAAAAGCCTTGGGAAGATTTTAATAGCTTTTTGTCAGTAAAATTTTGTTCAATTCCGAAAAAAACGAAAAGCTTTTTAGTCCAGTCAAATTAGTGTTTTATATCTACAAAAAATACTGCGTCGAATTTTTTTTTTTTTGTTTCTTAAAGAGTACCTACTGGAGAGTGTAAATCCAAAAAGTTCGAACAAAAAGCGCCCATGCGTTGTCCGCCATTTTGAAAAAGACTTTGGAAAGCGTGAACTCGATTTTCTCGACTCCTTTCATATATAGAGCTGTATTTTTTTTTAGGTTTGTACGTTAAAATATCTTCTTTAACTTTTGTTGAGAAAAAAAATTGAAACCTCTTTCCAAAAAAAAGTTATCGACGAAAAACTGTCGAGATTTTGAAGTAAAAAATGGTTTTTAACGTTTATCTCGCCTGATGTTCATCTGATCGAAAAAATACTTAAGTTGTTCTTTATAGATCAATTTATTTCCAACATTTTGGTATATTTAAATTTTATGTGCGACAAAAACTGTAGGAAATGTAACCTGTCAAAATGGCCAATATCCTGCGAAAATTAAAAAAAAAAGAATTTTACTCACGTTTGAAAATTTTCAAATTTGATTATGTTCATTACGAAATTTAAAGAAATAATTCAAACTCTTTTCCACTTCACCACCGAGGTAGAGTTACGGCACATTTTTTTTTAATTTGCTGTCCCCAGGAGGTATAATCCACGATTCAATCGTTTTCGTTTCTATATCAGCCTATCGATAGCTCAATGTGGCATAGCTTTTTCATGTCGTTCTCCTTTTTTTTTGGGCGAGGCGTGCGAACATCAATGATCATATTAATGTGTTAGTACCTACTGCTGGGATCGTCATTGGTAGTTTCTTCAATGTTTTCAGGTGAGGAAAAGTCATCACATGCATCTTGATCTTCCAGTAAATTTGGCAAGGAAGTAACATTCTCGAATGTTTTTCCACTGCAGTAGAAACATATTAAGGAACTATTCAGACTATTCAGATTTCCGACAGCCACAAGCTCGACCACACTGGCCCTTGCATTTGCAGGATATAGTTTGCAATATGCTTTGTGGAGCTGGATCTTGAGTGGTTGTAACTGGCTCTAATCCTCTCGGAGTTCTTTTCCAACCCCATTTTAGTGGGTCATGGTGAACATCGATCCAAGTCTGTACTTGATGGTAGGTACGGAATGTGTGTTGCTGAGCAGCTGCTGCACTAGGAGGCAATAAAGATAAATTAAACTTAGTTTTTTATTGACGTTTGACGCGAGAATGTTCCTTCCTTGCAAAATTTACTGGAAGATGAAGACGCATGTGAAGACTTTTCCTCACCTGAAAACATTGAAGAAACTACCAATGACGATCCCAGCAGTAGGTACTAACACATTAATATGATCATTGATGTTCGCACACCTCGCCCAAAAAAAAAAAAAGGAGAACGACATGAAAAAACTATGCCACATTGAGCTATCGATAGGCTGATACAGAAACGAAAATGATTGAATCGTGGATTATACCTCCTGGGGACAGCAAATTAAAAAAAATGCGCCGTAACTCTACCTCGGTGGTGGTGTGGAAAAGAGTTTAAAGAAACTATTTCCTTAAATTTCGTAATGAACATAATCAAATTTGAAAATTTTCTAACGTGAGTAAAATTCTTTTTTTTTTTTAATTTTCGCAGGATATTGGCCATTTTGACAGGTTATATTTCCTACCGTTTTTGTCGCACATAAAATTTAAATATACCAAAATGTAGGAAATAAAGTGATCTATAAAGAACAACTTAAGTATTTTTTCGATCAGATGAACATCAGGTGAGATAAACGTTAAAAACCATTTTTTACTTCAAAATCTCGACAGGTTTTCGTCGATAACTTTTTTTTGGAAAGAGGTTTCAAATTTTTTTCTCAACAAAAGTTAAAGAAGATATTTTAACGTACAAACCTAAAAAAAAAATACAGCTCTATATATGAAAGGAGTCGAGAAAATCGAGTTCACGCTTTCCAAAGTCTTTTTCAAAATGGCGGACAAAGCATGGGCGCTTTTTGTTCGAACTTTTTGGATTTACACTCTCTAGTAGGTACTCTTTAAGAAACAAAAAAAAAATTCGACGTAGTATTTTTTGTAGATATTTCGAATTAATTAATTTAATTTTACTGGACTATTTAGTTCTCCACCTTTTTAAAATTTAAGTCCTACAAAATAAAAAAATTCCTATATCCAAATAAGTTTTGGACAGAGATCTGATAAAAATAAAAATAAATAAAAAACCTCTTTTAAATAGTTTAACTTCAAGCTTTTTTTGTACAATTCAATAATTGGACCATAAGTGGTTGAGAAATAGTGGAGTTTTCTTCAAAGTAATTTGTTGAAGAATTACCACTGAGCAAGTACGTGCAACTTATCCGGCATGCTCGAATTGATTTAGTTAAACATCATAAAATACAAAAAAAGAAGTTAGAAATCTATTTTGCGAAACAAGAGGTTGAGGTAGAGTTTATTCATGTGCTTTAGCTCGTGTACACATCAGTGTTATAGGTCTTCGCATAAACACCCCAGTTCCAACTTCTATACGTCACACTGCAAAAAAGAAGGGAAAGAGCTTGAGGAGAGTGATAAGAAACTATGCTAACAAGGATAAAGGAAGGCAAGGGCCATTAGAGATTTTTCTATCTTGTCATGTCAAATACCCGAGTGGTTTTCAATCAAAAACTCTTTGTGTGTTAACAAGAACAAACAAACGAAAAAAATAAAATGTTCTGACTTTGTCCTTATTTGTGTAGGGATCGCTTTTTGTTGCAGCTTCTATTGAGTGGGCAACATGAAGATACAAAATTCCATCCATAAAATTTTATACATATGGCACATAATTGTATATGTACAAGATTAAGCTTATCTTTAACTTAACAGCACTTAGACACAGCAGCTACAACCAAAATCATGGCTGGATTATTATTGCTAATGCAAAGTAGGTAACAACATTATATTGCACACTGAAAACAAAAGTGGCACTATACAAAATTGTAAAAATAAAAATTAAACAAAAAAGCTAAGAAAACAAGGAGATAAACAAAAAGAATAATAAACAAAAAGAAGTGACGACAAAAATATAAAATAAGGAATATGACATGAACGGAAAGGCCCCTTCGGAGACTTATAAATACCCTTACGGCTTCTTCATGAGTTAGTCCGGCTAAACAACACGTTTAGTTATACATAGTTCACCATTCGCGTGGTACGAAAACGTTATTTCTACTAGATTAATTAATGACTAAGCCACATGCAAGCTATATACATAGATGAAAGAGTGTTTAGTTTATCTGTGGATTCATGAGGTAAAATTATTTAAATTACAGGGTGCAGCACCATAATTCTGGAAGTGTGAATTGCTAATTTTGATCTAAACATATATATTATGTACATTACATTATGTAGAAGCTATTCTCTGTAAAGCTTTCTGAACGGAACAGGGTAGTGTGTTAAGGGTAAGCTAACAGGAAAGTGTGTAAAGGGTAAGCTATCGTTAAGGTATTTATATAAACATTATACATACATACATAACACTGTGCAACAAAAATTTGTTTATGTTAGTTTTTTGTTGGTTTCAGTTTTCTTATGATTAGTCAAGCACACTTTGATCACTCATTCGCTCGTACTGTTAGCCTTACGGTAATGGCCTCGCCAGACGTGTTTAGCGAGATGCAAGTCGAAAAAAACCGAAAAATAAAAATTTTGAAGTTGTAGGATGCAGGTTGTCACTAAAGCTACATGTGCTTCACTCCCATTTAGACTTTTTTATTGAAAACATGGGGAATATTAGCGAAGAACATGGTAAGAGCATAATGGAGAACCCGTACCAGGGCAAATGGGATGCTAATATGATGGGCGACTACGTATGGGGCCTAATACGCACTGAGGGAAAAATGAATGCACTCCGTACAGAACCATAAATGTAAATTGTATGTACCGATGCTTGCAAAGGATTGTCATCGAAGGTCTATTCACTAAGTAAAGTTAATGTGTACTAGTTATAATTCAAGTTATGTATCGAATAAAACTAACAATCTAGAGTACCGATTTGTGTATTGGATAAAGACGTAATATACTCATTACAAAACTATGGACCAGCTAAAGTCAAATATGTTTCGATTTAATAAAATTTAAATTTAAAAATTAAGCTTATGTGCTGAGTATAAGCAATGTGTACTAAGTCCATCTCGATATCTATTCAATAGAGACGTTTAATACCCAACACATATCAAGTGCCAGCCATCTAAATAAAAAATTATTAACTACATTAAGTTATGTGCTGTGTAAATACGACTTGTACTGAGTCTATGTCTACATTTATAAAATGCAGACGGTATATAATCAGCGCACATCAAGCGCCAGCCATCCAACAATAAAAAACATTTGATACATAAAGTTATATACTGAGTATATGCAACGTGCACTGAGTCTATAGTGACATTTATTCAATGCAAACAGTTTATACTCAAGCGCCAGCCATCCACCAATAAAAAACATTTATTACATGAAGTTATGTACTGAGTAAATATGACGTATACTGAGTCTTTGTCGAGATTTATTCAATGCAGATGGTATTTACTCAGTTCATATCAAGCACCAGCCATCAAAGTATAGAAAACATTTATTACATAAAGTTATGTACTGAGTATATGCAACCTGCACAGAGTCTATGGTGACATTTGTTCAATACAGACGGTATATACTCAACACATCGTCGGCTGGATGCTATCTTGTTCTAAAGGCCATTTTTTACGAAATTGAGTTGGGTATGCAGTCTTCATAATTTTGGGACGCTCTTTCGTTTGGCGCAAACCATTTTGTTCTATCTCTTTTAGTTTTCAAGTTACAGAGAACTATTTTGTTCAATAGGACACTTTTTTAACGATTTTTCATGTCATTTTTGTTCAATAAACTACTTTTCATCTTTTTTGTATTATATTGAACACTTGTTAGTATATTTAAAACAAAAACTATTTCATAATTTCTATCTTGTTCAATATCCACAATTTTGGATGTTTTGTTCAATATGCGTATGTACTTCATTCATTTCTATTCTGTTCAATATCCAATTACTTTAAGTTTTTGTTCAATATCCAGCCGTATACTTTCATTCTCTTTTGTTCAATATCAAACGAGATCTCCGTTGTTGCATTTGATTTCCCTATATTCTCATTCAGGATTTTATATGATATTGATTTATCTACCCCAGATAGGGCTACAATCGATTCCTTAACACGTATGTGTGGAAAAATGTTGCTCCATATTTTTGGTATTGATTTTAACAACATTTAAAAAAAAATGCCTGGTGATATTGAGTCTTAAGCTCCTGAAAGGTCAGGTCAAGTTGCAGAATTGGTGCAGTATCCCAAAACACTTTTAAGGTATTATTTTAAGCAAACATTATTATTTTTTATTCGTTTAAAAAAAATATGTTTGTTTTTTAGTATGATAAATGCAGCAAATCCAGATTCTATTATTTTTATTATTGGAAAATGAGATACGAGAATATGAGCAAGTCCGAATTTTCACTGAAGTAAACTTTACGTGGATCGGGTAAGAAAAAAATTACAACTTCATCGTTATGGAAAAGAAACGTAAAAGAAATTGCGTCAGAGTGGACAGGAATATCATAATGCAAAAGGTCACAAGTGTAGAAAACGTAAAATTCAAGTTTCCGCAGTTGCAACATTGCTTTCAGTCATGATTGTTAGGTATACAAAATTTGTGTATGAAGATGCGAACGAAAATTTAGCTTTTTGGCCACTGAATGACACCGAAAAAGGGCAGGTTCATTCTAAATTTGGAAAAAGGCTGCTACCAAAACGAAAAAGAACAGACAAAACTGGATCGAGAAGGAACTTTACGTTAAAATATTTCTTCTTAAAAGAAAACTATTAATTTGATGTATATAAAAAATTCTTTTTGTCGACTCTTGATATTTCTCAGCAACACTGACAAAATATAATGAAACAGGTACTCATTCCACTCCTCAACATGGATAAGTTATTTAAAGAGTTACACCAAAAGAAAATTTAAAAATAGTAAAAGAACATATACACCCCTGTTCTGATTTCCGTTCGGATTCAAATCCGTATACGAAATAGATTTCCGTACGGATTCAAAAACCATGTTCTCAATTAAGTTTGAATTCACTTCCGCAATAGTCGATATTCAATCCTGTTTTTCTTTGGAAATCCATAAAAATAATAATTCAAAACGTCAAACAATTAAAAAATATCTGTATAATTCAATTAAATTTAAACACAACAGCAAACACATAAGTGGTGTCGTGGTCCGTGGCTTTTAAGTGAAAATCTAGTGGCGTATCTGCTCAAAAATATAAGCTTATACATGTTTAAAATTATTTTAAAATTCAAGAAAAGGTTAAACTTTAAATGAATTTGAAGTGTCAAGCTGATTTTTAATTCACGCGAAAATCAAAACACAATCATATCGCAAGTATTGAAAACGAAAAAAATTAATCGGAATTCAGAACAGGGGTGATAAAAAGTTTCCCCGTGATGGATTCCCACTTCTGCCAAACAAACACAAAAATCAATATCTTAAAGCTGGCGTTTCAATGACAAAAATGCACAAAGTGTACAATAGTCGGAAAAAGTATTTGAAAAAAAAAATCGCATTTTTCTTTATATCTATCTTTCATTTTATAAACAGAAAGAATCTGAAAAAATATATTATAATGGTATCAAGATAAGCTTCCAAAAAGCATACAAGAGTTAGATTCATAATTATAGCTTTGAAAATAAAAATTTTATTTCAAAAACGTATCGGGGAAAAATATTTTGACAAAATTAAAAAGGCCCGCAGTCACCGATTATCTTTTTAGTACAGGTAGTGAGAATTGTTTTTTAGTGCGATTTTGGATGTAGAATTCAAATCCGTGATCCGCTGCAAATATTTTGTTTGTTTTTAATTTCTCTTTTTTCAAGCCTAAAAAAAGGCATTTGCGATAAATGTGCTAAGTTTAAAGCTACGAAAAATCCGAATGCAACTGAAACACGATATTACAATGCACATCACAGCTATCATAATTTAACGAAGGTTGAGTATGATATTGATCTAAAGAATAATTGTGAAGATACGGAAGTTATTGTTAATGACCTTCAAAACGTTTTTTCTCTTTAATGCAAACGTATGAAGCTATCTTCTAATATACGCGTAAGTATTCAAGTCAAAAATAATCCCCAATATCACAAGATCATTAGGTCCATTGACATTATGCCCAGATCCAAGTACAGGTAGACCTTATGACCGCTTGAAAAAGAAATACTGTTCATTTTGACAATATATCCATTCAAAAAAGACATAACGTTCATTTGGACATATTTTCTATGCGGTGGCACGGTGTGGCGTTGGTTGGTGGTGTAACGCAGTGCGGTGCGGCATCGATATTCGATCGAATCGAATCCGTACGGATTGAAAACGGAAAACAAAAATATACCCCAATTGAAAACGTCGAAAAACGGCGCATTGTGCATTCGTTTGTTTTGCCTAACAGCTAAGAATCATAGATGTTCAAAAAAAGCGAATGGATCCACCAACCTGCCATTTTTTGACGTTTTCAATTCCGGTATCTTTTTGTTAAATGTTTTCAATCCGTACGGATTCAATTCGACCGAATATCAGAACAACCACCATAAATGTTTCTTTAAAAATTCTTTATTAAATCAGCTCGAATCAATAAAACTATTTTTTGTTCAATATAACATAATCAGCTTTATGTTTCCGCTCTTTTTATTTTTTTTTTCTATGTTGTTCAATATTGACTATTTTTGTTCAATATCCAAAAATTTTACCAACTTCTTGTCACTCCATATAACATTGTTCAATATCCAAAATTACTTCCTTGTTGATTTTAATTTATAACTAATTCAAAATAAAAGAAAACCAATTGCTGTGACTTGTTTTATAAACAAAATTGTCAAGGCTTTCAGAAGAAAAAACAATACTAATCAAAAATTTTTGATATAAACACAAATTTTCAATTTGAACTTTAAAAATCGATTTCCCAACATTTTGAAAAATGGACATTGAACAAGATAGCATCCAGCCGACGACATATCAAGCGCAACCCATGCAACTGAAACTGTTATACGTTACATTAAGTTATGTGTTGAGTAAATACGACGTGTGCCATTTCGACATTTATTCAATACAGACGGTATATACTCAATACCTACACATATATCTATAGACTAGCTACAGTGCTGAGTCCACGCAACTTGTACTGACTCTATGTGTATATTGAGCACTTCAGCCATCCAAGCAATGAGTTTCAACTTATTCAGTTTTGGCACCAGTTTTTTGTGCCCCCAAGTGGCCTGGTGGATGCGTGCTATCTTCGTGTGTGAAAGGTTCCCAGTTCAAATCCGAGTAAGTATCACAAAGTATTTTTAAAATAAAATAAATATCTAGAAAATAAACTTTCAGAATAAGGTGAAACGTTACAGAGGATTCTCTTAAATGTATGGACTCATAACATAAATGTGTAGTGACATATGGACTCATTTCACAAATATGTGGAGTACATAGACATATGGACTCATTACATAAATATGAATTGAGTACATAGACTCGATACAAACATATGTAGTGAGGACATACACACATGGAGTACATAAACATATGGACTCATTACATAAATATGTACTCATTACATACAAATTGATCTGTCCTCACTACAAAGAATCTGTACTTATCACAGATAACCGGTTTGTTTTTAGTAAATGCATACATAAAATATTTATATTTATTTATTGAGTGCATAGACACTGTACTAATCGCAGAAAACTAACAGTTTTTTCAAAAAATGCCTAAATAGATTTATTTACATTTATTTAATAAGTGCATATGAGCTATACTCAGTACATCATCATGCGACAACCTACACATAATTATTTACTGAGTCCATGGAAAGTTTATATTTACGCAATGATACCAAAAATAGTGCATAGAATCTATTCTCACTACATAATCGTAAGCTGGCGTGGTACATATTCGTGTAATGAGTCAACAGAACTATTTAGTAGCTGCTTCACTGCTAATAGGTTTATGTTGTCAGTATATATTTCATTAGGTAATGAGTACAGAAAAATATGTGTGCAGAAAAATATAGGATGAGTAAATAAAATGATGTGCTGAGTGCATACATTTTTCCCTCAGTGCGTGATAATTCAGAAGTTCATAAAAGAAAAACAAGAAAATCTCTTCACTTCTAAATACATATTGACGTTTTTATATTTTTTTTTTGTCATAATTATATAGGTTATTGAAAATTGAAGACAAATTTTGAATCAATTTTAATTTTATATTTTTTTTTTTTCTTTTTTGAAAAAGGCAAAAATACTCAAAAATGCACTTTATTTGCTCAAACTGTGAAGCAAAAGCTGACACTTAAAAAAAACTTTTGGTATTTTTTAATTTAGCTGACATGTACCAACCATAAACAATGAACAAATATAGATAGACAAACATTTTTTTGTAATTTTGTTACACAGTGTAATCAGCCTTATCGCAAATAAATTTTCCCCCGGATTTTTTCCCCCGTGTGATACTCTCCAATCGTAAACAATAGTTGTGTTTTTTTGCAAGACAGCAAAGCAAAACAATTTACATGTTAAATACAACAACAACTATTTCCATATACAGAGATTTAGCTAAGTCCAGATAATTAACTGGAGTTAACTTTTGTCCCGATAAAAACGGTAATGCCAAACTACGATTGTCGGTGTGTTATCGATAATTTATATAAAAATGTCAAATGTTTGTTGGTAGATAATTCGAACCAAAATGGTAGACCAATGCAAAAGGTAAACAAATGTTGAAATGTCCCGGTGTCGTTTTTTTTCACCAAACTCCATATGGACGCAAAAAAACGCAGCTAATATTCGAAAAAAGGAAAAAATTCCTACGAAAAAAGTAGGTATTGCCAGTTTTTTTCCGAAGGAAAATTAGTGATTTTTCCCTGGAAAAAACTCACTTAAGTTTAGCTGGAATATTTTGAAAATATAACACGTAAGTTTTACTTTTGCCTTTTTATTCCAGTTTTGTCTGTTTATTATAACATTTTTTATCTTCCGTGATATCTTAAGTGATACATCTGGGGCAGATTTCTCTCTCAAAAATTAGTTAAACTTCTGCCGAGACTTCCCTGAAGCTAGATTGAGCCACCTTTTTGGTAGCCAACTTTTGCAAAATAAAACGCAAGCATGCATTTGCACTAGTCAACAAAATTAAAGGAACAAATTTTTTTTCAATTTTTGTTAGCGTTTTTTGAAGAGCTGTATCTTTGTGACGAGCAGTCGTATTGAGTTGAAATAAAAAGCATTTTACAGCTTTATGTTCTTTGTTTCGAGATTTGTTTGCAGACAAATTTTTTTCAAGTACCGTTATTGCGTTATTGCAAAAAATGAGACGAGACAACAAAATTTTTTTTTTTTTTTTTTTTTGAAGGTCCTCATTTCTATGGATAAATTTTTTTGAGTCAATTAAATGTCATGATCAGATACCTTGTTTATTCAGCTTCAATTTAGTTTTTTGTTGTTGTCGTACGATTTTTTTGACATGGTTTATCTGACTTTGAATGAAATAAGATACTTTTTGCCTTGATTACCAATATCTCAGCAAATAATGATGTTATAAAAAATTCAAAGACAGTTTTGGAAATTTGAGAAAGCGTTTTACAAGATTTTTTTAAGGTTTTGTAGAAATTATTTTTTTTTACCGTTCATCGTTAGTTTAAAAAAAGTACTAAAAACCGACGTTTCGTGGTCTTTTCGTAAATCTTTTTTTTATTTGCAAATATTGATTGCATGGCTTGCGTTGGTATGCAAATTTATAGACTTTTAAATCATCAATATTCTTGTAAATTTTCAAATTGATTCATCGAACCGTTTTTCCTCATCAAAACTTCAAAGTCTTACAAATCAGGTAAAGGAACAAATTGTGTTGTTCCTAAACAATGCGTAGTCGTCATCAAAATGACAAGAAAACTGTAATTGCAGTTTTGCATTAGTTAGATACTTTTTTGAATTGAAATGAAATAAAAAGTACATTAAACAAAAAAAAAAAATTATTTCAAAAAATTTTCAAACAAAAAAACTTGATTTTTTAAAAAAATTTTTTTTTGGAAAAATGTACTTTTTATTTCATTTCAAGTCAAAAAAGTATCTAACTAATGCAAAACTGTGAAAAAAATCCACTGCAATTACAGTTTTCTTGTCATTTTGATGACGACTACGCATTGTTTAGGAACAACACAATTTGTTCCTTTACCTGGTTTGTTAGACTTTGAAGTTTTGGTGAGGAAAAACGGTTCGATGAATCAATTTGAAAATTTACAAGAATATTGATGATTTAAAAGTCTATAAATTTGCATACCAACGCAAGCCATGCAATCAATATTTGCAAATAAAAAAAAAAGATTTACGAAAAGACCACAAAACGTCGGTTTTTAGTACTTTTTTTAAACTAACGATGAACGGTAAAAAAAAATAATTCCTACAAAACCTTAAAAAAATCTTGTAAAACGCTTTCTCAAATTTCCAAAACTGTCTTTGAATTCTTTATAACATCATTATTTGCTGAGATATTGGTAATCAAGGCTTAAAGTATCTTATTTCATTCAAAGTCAGATAAACCATGTCAAAAAAAATTGTACGACAACAACAAAAAAACTAAATTGAAGCTGAATAAACAAGGTATCATGACATTTAATTGACTCAAAAAAATTTATCCATAGAAATGAGGACCTTCAAAAAAAATTAAAAAAAAAAAATTTTGTTGTCTCGTCTCATTTTTTGCAATATCGCAATAACGGTACTTCAAAAAAATTTGTCTGCAAACAAATCTCGAAACAAAAAACATAAAGCTGTAAAATGCTTTTTATTTCAACTCAATACGACTGCTCGTCACAAAGCTCTTCAAAAAACGCTAACAAAAATTGAAAAAAAATTTGTTCCTTTAATTTTGTTGACTTGTGTAGTTTGACGCAGTGGCGTAGATAGCTTTTCGCTATGCGGGGGGATAGATCTAGTTCGCTCATTTTTACTTGCGATATAGATTATACTATAGGGCAAGTTTTGGATTCGTGCAGAAAAAAAATTTCGAGATAACAATCAAACATGACATTACGATGATAGAGAACACGAAAAAAGTGGGTGGCACAATTCTGTCTGTCTGTCTGTCCGTACCTCAACCTGCAGCCTAAACCACTGAAGCGATTTTCTTCAAATTTTGAACTTAAGGTTTTTTGTAACTCTCCAGAGGGGAAATTGAATATTTTTTTTAGCTCAAAAAATAACGGTACTTGCCATACAACCGTTAAGGAAAATCTTATTTATCTCAAAATCAGCTCCAACGATTTTGATCAGTGTATTATTGTAGATATGATGTACCTTCTAGTAAGAAAAATAATCACCAAAAACATTTATTAACGGTACCTGCCATATAACGTTTTTTTTTTTATTTTTAGTTTTCTCATTAACCGCTCATCCGATTTCAATGACATTTTTTGCACAAAAGCTTTGTTAGAATATAGATAATACTGCATACCAACATTTTTGAAAAATAAATTTTGGATTTAAAAAAAAAATTCAATTTTTTTTTTTGAAAATTCAATATTTTAAAAAATTTTATATATAAAAAATTAATTTTTAAGAAAACGTCTCCAACAATTTTTTTTTGTACATATGTATGTATATGTATTTATATTTTTTCAAGTAATCAAATGGCATACTTTTTTTTTTGAGCCCTTAGTTATTGATCAGACTGTTTATACAATTAAAAGAACGATTTAAATGCTTTTTATACTTTTTTATTAATTACTTGAATATTTTTTAAAGTTCTTAAGTCCCACACAACTTGAACATGAGAGCAAGTACGTGCGATCCATTCGTGCATTTTGTTTTTAAAGTTTTAATAATTAAAAAAAAAAACAAATAACAAGACTTCATTGAATTCATTATGTATGCCACAAGAAAATTATATTTTTTAAAGATAATATACTATACGCATTAATTTGAATATAAAAAAAAAAAAAAAACACTAATAACCTCGTCTGCTGTTATAGGTATTTCGCGATGAATAGCTAGAGCAGCAAAACCATTCAAATGATCCTGCAAATAAGTAAACATCCAAAGCTTATCACACTGTTATTAAAATAGACACATTTTTAATAATCTCACTTCGTTGGTCATGCTTCTTTGTATTGTTTTTATTCTCTTTAAACTGGAGAAAGTTCTTTCGGGAGCTGACGTTGAAACCGGCAGTGTAGCTAATATCTTTAATAAAATATATATATAAGGAAAGCTTTCTTCGGGGCAGCTATCGAGCACTGGTCCGGCAGCCAAATATGTTTGGTAAAACTCAACAGTTTCATTAAATTTTCTTGCTGCTTTGTCTATTTCAGACGAAGAATCCTTGAAAAGAACCGAAAACCCTTCTTGTATGTTTTCATGGTTTGTAAATTTTTCTCAAGGGTTCATTACATAGAAATCGAGAAAAGGATTGAAAACACGAAAATATTCTGGGCTTTTGTGCTATGTGATGGAAAGCTGGATGGAAGCTCTTTTTCTTGCACCCTATAATCAATTGGTGAGACACGTAAAAAGAAATTTCAGAGTGCGTTTCTTTAACTTATTTGGTTCATGACTGGTTATGTTGAACAATTATCGATCCCAATGGGGGGGATATATCCCCCTGATCCCCCCCTATCTACGCCACTGGTTTGACGATAGAAGGCATGCCATCAAATGCTTTTTTGGGTGGTGGTACTGAATTAATTTAAATATCCAGTAAATATGTGAAATATGGCGGTCATTCCGTAATTTTAAACGATTATCGTTAACGTGATTGTCAATGGATTGCTTCACGTAACGTCTATGGTTTTTTTTCAGAATGCAGTCCTCTACAAACCTACAGGCATGAAAAAAGTATTATAAGTGAGCTTGAAAATCAATGCAAACGATACCTTTTTCTATCCCTTAAGTTTTTTTCGAATTCTGTTTAGGTTTCTCTGATCTCTTTCTTCGGTGGTTAATCTGAAGGCCATGGTATAGATTTTAAGAAATACCGACCTGAATGCTTCAAAAATGTAGGTATGTTGTATGTACATAATTGTATTTCATTAATTTATTCACAAACTTTGAGAGTTCAATAATTTAAATTAAATAATTCTCTCAAAATATTTCGAAACAAGTTCGTTGTTATTTCCGGGGGAAATTGTATTCGGGGGAGATTAACGATGAGAGTATTCCACTCCTGGGAAAAAATAAAATCCGAGGGAGAGTTATCTCCCTCGGAATTGGCGATAAGGCTGAATATATTCGACTCTGATAAGGAAGTTAAAGTTAAAGAAAGAAACCGAATGAACAACAGCAAGCTTGTGTGTGTTTATAAAAATCACTGTTGTAATTGATAAACAACGAAACCTGCATTGCGAAAGAGTTAACCATGTGGTTTCAGTGGCGCGGTGTGTAGTGCATCGGCCTCTGAATCGCAAGGTTCATGGTTCGTTCCCATATGACGGCAAAGAGTTTTCCAATTAATATGAGCATTACCAGACTAAGCACCACTAAAGGAGTCTGATGATCGAGGTGGCTGTCGTGAAATAGCTATAACTCCAGGTAACACACACAAGTTGTTGTTGTTCATTCAAAAATTATTCAATTTAAAGTTAACCTCTTTCTGAAAAACAAGAGCAATATAGTGTTTGGCAGGCAACTTCTGATGAAACTAAACGTCAAATAAATCTTTTTAATAGTTGCAGTCAAGTTAAGTTTTGACTTATCTGGGTGCTATTTTATGGTTAGGTATAGCTAAATCTCACTATATACAAGAAGTTTGTCCTCATTAAAAAAATTTACGAAGGAACATAGGGGCTAACATAATTATAATATTGACAAAAAAAAAGTTAAATGGAATATTGAATATTCAGAATTAAAATCCAACCATTAACTAGGACATTGTGAATGCATTGAATCCTATAAAATTGTTGTATTATTGTTATTATGCAATCTCAATGGTGGTATTTAGAAAGATTGATTGAGGAAGGTATTTACTCCATTAACTTTAAAAGTTTACGTATGTACTACTGCTACTCGTTGTTTTACTAATGGAGCACAACGTTAAAGTAAAATGAAACGCATACAGTTAATCTTAACTTCGGGAATGTGCGTGCTTGCAGTGACTGGCTAGAATGTATAGCGCAGTCAGGAAGTCCAACTTTTGGCCAATTTATCGAAACGTGTATCATATTACTAGCTTGCTTTTTGTCTGTCAGTTTAATACAATCCCTGTATTGGAGTCCTTCAGCACCAAACTGTCTAACCACCAGAAATACAAATAGGACAATCATAAAAACTTGGGAAACATCACGATATTCTGGACCAGATGTTTAAGAAAACATTCTCAAAATTGTCGAACATACAATTGTGTACTTTGTTGGAGAGAGCGCAACAAATTCCATAAAAATTACACCAATACCATTGTATATAGAATCTATAGTACTATCATGGGTGACGAACGACTGGCACGAACCAAGTGACGGCTTATGAAATTACTGGTGCCTAACTAAGTGTGTACAGCTGAATTATAAACTTAAGAATATGGCAAATGAAGAACAAAGTGTAATAATAAAATAATGAGAGAGCTGTATACCTTTTTTATAAGAGTTGGAGGGAGGCAAGAAATCAAGCAATTTTGTTTTTTTCAAAGGTATTGGTTTTGTCAATGAATAATAGGTTGAGAGTTGGGTGCGTATGCGTATTTGGCTCTGATGTGAGCTGAAATGAAAGCATGATTGTTTTTCTTTCTATCGTTGGGAAAGAAAAAATATGTATTTGGAAACAAACAACAAAATATATGCTTGCAAGTTATATTGTAAAGTAGGCTACACACTGTCATTTTTTCACATCATTTCAGCTGAAATGATGCAGAAAACGATAGTGTGTAGATGTAAATGATGAAGGAAATGATGAAGATCAAAATTTTTCGTGGGTATGACTGGAAATGACAGTTTTGGAATGTCATTTAAGAAATGACAGTGTGTAGCCTACTTAAGATTGTATTTGTAACCATGGTTACTTTAAATCTTTTTATTTGTTTATTTTACTTTTGTGTTTTCTTTCGTGTTTTGTTTTTATCAGATTTCAGTCGTAAAAATGCTTTGGTGGAGGAAGGTTGCCGCTGTTAGGTATAATTTTTGTTGTCATTTAGTGTGTATATTTTTGGGTTGTTTTGTTTAGTTTCGTTTTTTGTTATTTTTGTTGGTTGTTGTTGGAATATGGTAAGCACGTAGGTGGTTGTCATTGACAGCTGCTGTTGCTCATGCTCGGCTGCTGCTGCTGCCGTTCAGCATACGATCCGAATATTTTTGTGCTCTGGTCAAGGGCCCCCACACATTCATTTTATTTTAATGTCCAGGACTACGATCTGGTTCAATTTTTAGAATAAGAAAAAGATATAGAAAGTATGTAAGTATCCTACCAACCTACCACTAATGAATTTCAATTTTTGGCACTCAATAATCGAATATCCAACAAAAAACTGTTTTTCTGCCTCTCATGAAATTATTATGTTATCGGTTATCTACTCAAGCCGCAAGAGCATTTGAAAAAGTGTGCTGGACAGATTTTCTAGGGAAGCACCAAGAAGGCTACAACCTCTTGCAAGAAAAAGAATAAATCCAATATTTCATACAAGGTCTTATTTTTTAAGTCTATTTTATAAGTTTTTGTCGGGTTACGTACGAATGACCGACAAAAAAAAATGTCGACTTTTATCGACTTTTCTGTAAGTTGAAACACCGACTTTGTTTTCACCGACTTATTAAAATATGAACAGTTTGAAATCTCGATTTGACAAAAAGTCGATTGCCCGGATAGAAGTCGAGAAAAATATCGTCTTGTCCGTATTTTTCAAGCGCGCGCTTGTAAACATCATTCCCTACACTATGATCTGATCAAAATGTCGACTTTCAAAATGTCAACTTTTAAAATGGCGACTGTTGAAGTCTCGATTCAATTAATCTGTCGACATTTTGAAAAATCGACATTTTAAAAAGTCGGTCAAATTTGTGTCTATATTTTGATCTGTCGGTCTTTTAACCATTTTAACCAGTCGAAATTATTTTTGTCGAGATCTTAAAAGTCGATATTACGGAGTCGATATTTAAAAAGTCGACATATCGTACCCAATCCATTTTGCCTTATTAAATAACCCTTAACTGCAGACATGAAAATTATATTCACTTCTATAGTCGTGGGTCCACTGGACCCAGCTATGTTAATAAAAATTAAAGTATGATTATTTAGATTTTTTTTCTGCTGAACTTAAAGAATTATTACGATTATTGTTTTTAAGAAAAAACAACAATAGCCCTGTTTTTTAGTGCATTTTTATCTTCGCTTACAAATAAGTAGCATGTTAAATACAACCACAATTTGGTATAACTCCGTATTGTTGTTGTATTTAACATGCAACTTTTTTTTTAAGCGAAGATAAAAATGCACTAAAAAACAGGGCTAATAAGAGCTTGCATTATTTTTAATTTGCAATGAAAACAATAAGTCGCAATTCGCCTGTCCTAAAAACATATCATCTAAAAAATATATGTAAAATAGTAAACAAATTAAAATCTTAAGAAACATTTTTCCTAGACTTGGAGGATGTTTTATCCTCTTTAGAATTCCTGAAACAAAAACTAAAAATGTTTTATTGTAAAAAATTCTGACATTAGTCAAATTACGTGAAAGTAATAGCATATAAAACACACTGGCGCAGAGCAAATCATACTTTTTGCACTTGCCATTTAATTAAAATTTGAATGTACGCTATTTTTCATCGTCGACTTTTTAGCACTTAGCTATTCTGCCGTGTTAAGAAGAAAAAACGTAACTGATATTTTGGATGTTTTGAGTTAGGGTCAGTTTTGACATCTTTGATATGTTTTCCATTTTATTCTTTAAAAATAAAGCCCCTAACTTGCTTTTGTAATAGTTTAAAACGCTTAAGAAAAATGACGCTTGCTCAAAGAACCCAGCTATTTTTAAGAAAAATTGACGTTTTAGCAATTATTTAAAGCAAACAAAAAGTGACAATCATACAAGCATTTGTACATCTGATAAATAATCTAAGCAAAAAAATGATTTACTTATAAGTACGATAGAAAAACATTCATCAACCAAACAAAAAATATAGAGATAAAAACAGAAAAACGCGTTTATCTCGAAATGTCAAAAATGCAGATACGTTTTTTCTTCTTAACACGGCAGTATTGGACCATCATATCGTCTTGATTCCCTGAATGACTAATTTAATTTTTCATTTCACAAATTTGAATTACAACTCAAAAACTAAATTAGTAACAGGAACAAATATATCACGAACCCATATGCGTATGCTGAAAGTGAAACTGACCTATGGGAGCAGCGAGCGGGACACGTCCGTCACTCTGCACTCACTTCGGCTTATTATATGATGGTACAAAGAAGTTGAGGTAACCGCGGCGTTTTTTACACTCGTTTAAAGGTTGAGTTTGAGTATAGGTCTAAGGTTTAAAAAAAAATATTTAGATAAATAAATATAGACTAAGAGCCCACAGCAGATTTTGGGTGTGAACGATAGCAAAAAAAGAAGTATAGGCGTCGAAAGCTCCATTAAAGACTATTAAAAAAATCAAAGTCTTGCAGTCCACAACTGGGGCCTTTGCGAGAAACAGTGCATCGAAAAAAAATAATGAATGCAACTTCGAGGATAATCGTGTTGCCAAAATTGGTTTTCACTCATCCCTTGAGAAGCTCCTCGGATCACATATCATGGAATCTGAGACCATTTGAGTGTATAGTTCGCTGTACCGGACCGTTTAAAAAATTCAAAATTCTAAGTGAAAAACGGTTTTTATGTACATGTACATGGATGACATTCGTTTTTCTTAAATCAATTTCATGCTTTCGAACATTGTTCTTTTATGTATTTCATTTAGTTTTTATGCACACAATTTCAAAAATTCTAAGCCTCTTGAAATGTTGATAGCTAGGAAGATATGTAGGTAGGTGCATTAGGGTGGTCGTAAGAAAAAGATCAGGTTGTGTGGGATTCTAAATGAAAAAAAAATATTCCCTAATTTTTTCAGATTTTTATTTTCATCCCTTTAGTCGCTGTATAGGGGTTAATTTAATGGCATATTTTTTGTGCATACAGCATACAAGGTGATTCGCGTAAAATCTGCCAAGGTTAAAAGTAAACAAGAAAAAAAAGTATATTTCCCCCGCTTGGACAGGCGGCAATTTTATAAACAAATACTTAAAATGGAAAAACATACATAATATTAAAAAACAACTTTTTTTCACAATTTTAAGTTTGAAAACAATTTTTGTCGAAGCTGTTTACGAAAAGAACTTTATTTGAAAATAAACCATGAGAATGGACTTCTGGTTTTCCAAAAAGCTACAAAACAATACTGTAAGTGGTTGTTTGTTAATATAGGTATACTTTTTCCATTCTAAGTACCTAGGTACCTAACTATTTTTTTTTTTTATAGTTATAACTGCACCTTCTGTCCAACCGGGGAGAAATAAAACTGTCCCGTAGGATTTTTTTTCTTGTCTACTTTTAACCAATAGTGTGTGTCATAAGTGATTAAACACAAATTATTTCTGGAGTTACATGAAATTTAAACAAACAAATACCTACATAAATAAAAATTGCATCCCAATAGTTAAAATAAAAGTTTTTTTCACTAGCAATAGATCAAAACAAAACTATTCAAAATAAAACTACCTTATGCCTTTTTTCCTAACAAAAACTTAATATACCTACTCTTTATTTTACGCGATGATGGTTTGAATTCCATTAATGGTTATCGTAGGACTGTTATCATAATGTTATAATAAAATTTGGAAAAAACTGATAAAATACCTACTACCTACTTAAGGTAAATACAAAAAATTAAAATATCCCAACATGTCCTTAAATAATTCCTTCATAGATGTGGTGAAAAGTTGCAACATTGCTACAAAGATTAAAAATTTCAAGTAAAATACCATTGATTTGAAAGACAAAATTAAAATAATAAACGAAAACATAATCTACATGCCTACCTACATTATGTATGTACCTACGTATAAATCTATAAACAAACATAAATTTATACCTCAAGCTCACATACAAACACAATCGAGTCATAGAAAGCAATTTGTTTTATTTTTATTTCCTTTCATTTATTCTTG
Source organism: Dasysyrphus tricinctus (assembly GCA_963921185.1). Taxonomy (NCBI): domain Eukaryota; kingdom Metazoa; phylum Arthropoda; class Insecta; order Diptera; family Syrphidae; genus Dasysyrphus; species Dasysyrphus tricinctus. Next base: position 20,609,205 of record OY992532.1, on the reverse strand, counting down.
TCGTTAGTATGGCACCAGCAACTGATTTATTTGTCTCCCTTGCTCCCCTTATTGTTGCGAGAATCAATGTAATATAACCCTCTCATACGACTTTTTCATTTTGCTTTTACATTTTTCTTCTATTTAAACTTTCAAATATCAAATACATTTCCATATTAGCGCCGCCTGGTGAAGGCTTATGCAAATAAAAAAAATTGGCTGATGATAGTACTATAGATTTTATATACAAAGCCAATACCTTATATGTTGACTTATGTTGATGAAATTGTCAAACCTGATAATTGGCGAATTGAAAATTAACACCATCTATTTCCTACCCACTGTGAAACAGGACGATGAAGTTTTTTGAAACTTATTTTTTAGAAAGGGCTACCTTTAAATGGGAAATCATTTTTCAAAAAAATGGTTTTTACCTCCGAAAAACCATACTCATGAGTACATGAACGGTACTCATGATTAAAATAATTTTTTTTATATAGAAGCTTCTCTTCTACATAATATAAATTATTTTTGCAGCCAATATTTTCAAACAATTTATTTTTAAAATATAGTTTTTTTAATCAAATATTTCGAAAACAACATGATACATATATTCTTTTGAAACTCGATACATAAGAGTTTTTTAATACTTTCTAAAATATTTTAAGAGAAAAACTTACTATAATGCGAAACTAACGTTACCTTCCATACAAAAGCTAAAAAGCCGTTAAGGAAAATATTTTTTTTTCTCAAAAATGGCTCCAACAACTTTGATTAAACTCTTTTATACGCCAAAAATAGTGCGATCTGCTACAAACAAATATAAAATTTGACACTTAGCAATTATTAGTAGTACCTCTCATAGAATGTTTTTTTTTTTAATTTTCTCATTTTCAGCTGAACGGATTAGTGCTATGCCACGGGCTTTGCACGGTGCACCATGGCACAGATATTTTTGAAAGATTGCATATTGCATACAAAAATGGCATACTACATGGGCCTTTCAAAAAAAAGAAGAATTTCAATTAGTGGCAAGGCGTCCTATTGTTCAATTCGTTCATGCACGACTAGCTTTCAGATAAAACTATTATGATAAAAGTTTATTAAATTAACCTAACCACCCACAAAATTCTTTTGCTTTTCTACTAGTTTGAGCCAATTTCGCACTCAAAATTCCAATTTTCCAACTCGTGCAACCCTTTTGTGCACGCAGTTTAAATACAAACAAACAAAAAAACCTGCTACTGCGACACCAAAACTCCTACTCATTTTTAACCTTCAACTCGTTCACATGAATTGTGAACCAAATGTTACCACTAAAAGCATACAGACAACAAAAAAAGTATAACCAAAATACTACCGACCTATTCGTTCAAATTACCTGTGAACGAATTCAAGCAAGTTTGGTGAGATTTGCTCAAGTCAATATACTCAAATTTTGTTTGTTTGGTGTTTGGTCGGTATGGTTTCTGATGGTAGTGGTGGGTTCGAATTTCAAACGAAATTAAGCAAAGGTTTTTTGTGCTTTGTGTTCGATATAGCATGGATGGGTGGGCAAAGTATGAGTGGTTGTATGTATGATGCCTTTTGCTATTCGTGCAAGCAGGGGCGGACTGGGGATCAAAGGGCCTACCGGGACTTTAAGAAAAAGGGCCACAGAATACAATAACTCTCAAAATGGTTAAAAATAAAAGTTGATATTTCAGGCATTTTTCGAAAGTAATTTTTTTTTATATTAATTAATTTTTTAATCAACATATTGATTGATATATATTGGATTTAAGTTTAAGGTATAGTTTTGAATTCTAAGGTTAGAGTTTAATTTTGTTGAAACAGCTATTTTTAGTTTATGGCTGCGTCACCTGGCAGTAATTAGTTTGAGTTTCAAGCAAGCATACAAAATTGCAAAGATGTTCTTGTGGGTCTCATGCAGTAATATTACATTAATTTTACGACCTTAAGTGGGTGTGACTTTCAGTTTAGTCAAAACAAAATTACGCTAGTCAAAAAACATTAAGGGAATTAAGGGAGATATGAAACAAAAAGTATTCTTAATGTTCATATTTCTTATTCTTTTTTTTCAATAATTTGTTAGAAATTATTTTTTTAAGCTACGGTTATTATGCAATCACAAGAAATGAAGCGTATTAAATATTTTCAAAAAATAAATTGGGGTTGGGTATGAAATCCCGAATGCCAAAATCCCGAAATGGCAAAAAATCCCGAATGCCAAAATCCTGAAAGACAAAATCCCGAATGGGCAAAATCCCGAATGGACAGAATCCCGAATGGCTAAAATCCCGAATCCTAGAATCCCGAATGCCATAATCCCGAATGCCAAAATCCCAGTTGGCTTTGTACTTTTTTGGTATTAAAAATCGCGCGCACGATTCTAGCCTTCAAAATACACATTTTGTAATGTTAAGAATATTATTTATTTTCAATTAATAGTTGGTCAGTTTTTTAACAATTTCCTTTTGAAAAAGTTTATCTACTATCAAATTGATATTTGGCAATCATAATAAGAGTGTGTAGCAAAGCAACCCAAGCAGATGCTGAGAACAATTTATGACACAATCCCAAAATCAACTTGTCCAAGTAAGCGATGCTTGTTCTAGAACAAATAGATACTACGCGGAAACGGAACAAGAACATTGTCTTCTCATTATTTGTAAAGAGTAGACATAGATTCGTTTGGAGAAAACTTAAACTAAATAACTAAAAGTTACGATTGGAAACTATTGTTTTTTTTTAATCATTAAAGAAGAATTCAATTAATGTATTATATCTCAAGATTTATAAGTGACTTTTTATTTTAAAATTTCTTTTATAGGCAATGTCATGATGCCAAGGCGAGCAGAATTCAAAAGCCATACAAAACAGTTTGATTTCTTAAAAATTGCTGAATAGTAGATATTAAAAAAGTATTGAAATTCAGGATTCAGTCCCAAATGTTTTCGGAATTTTTTGTCATTCGGGATTTTGGCTTTTGGGATTTTGTCCATTGGGGATTTTGGGTATTCGGGATTATAGCATTCGGGATTTTCATTTTTTGCTTTTTGGAATTCGGGATTTTGTACCCTTCCCAATAAATTGAAGTCAAATTTTCTTAATTTTTTTTCTCGAGTCAAGCAAATAAATTGTTTGGCTTTAATTTCACAATTTTTCACTGCAGCATGATTTTTCTGATTGAAATTTTTGATATTGAATGAAAAAATAAAGGCTGGTGCTTTTAATCACCAATATCTCAGCAGTTTCAAAAATTTAAATTAAATAAGGTAGGTACTTTAAGATCTATTGCTCATACTTGGTTAAGACGTTGTGCTTTTTTGCAAAGGATAAAATTTATAGAAAAACCACAACTTGGACAAAATTTTGTCACTAGGTATCACAAAATGCCAGCACTACCCAAACTTCTAACTGCCCGTGTTCTCTTACACAAAAAAAATAACTTTCTAAAGCTCACTCACCATAAACAAACATCAACTTTGTTTATGGTGAGTGACTGATTACTTCTAACAATTTATTTGACAGATATAATGGAAAATCGGAAGATAGATAAATAGATAATAATAGATAGATAATATAATTTTATTTTTCATATATTTTTTAACAAAAACATGATTAAGCTGGTATTCGAAATTAAATATGACAATAACTTGTTTTTAAGTCGTCTGTCAGGGAAAATCGGAAGATGATTATTTCAAAAACCATGATCAAATTTCAGTTTGATCATGGTTTTCGGAAGATGCTTATTTCAAAAACCATGATCAAACTGAAATTTGAGTGAATAAAAGCTCAATGATGATCACAGATTCATAACTGTGGATTAAACAGAATCAGTGATAATCTAGTTGCAGATCTAACCCACTGTGAACAAACTGGCCCTATGCTAGACCAAGAAATTTTGGAAATCACGTTTTATCAAATATCTCGTGAATCGTGAACCGACAAAAGTAGTATTATTTTTTGCTTAGTTTTTGAGAAATAAAAAAAAATTAAAGGTACCTTCTCCCAAAAAATAATTAATAATATATCGTACTTCTTTGCCTTTGCCTATTATAAACTTAACAAAACAAACAAGAAATTGGAAAAATTATTTTCTGTTATCTTTTTATATTTTCTCAAAAACTAAGAAAAAGAATATAAAAATGAAAAGTGGTGCTTAACTACACAAAATTTTGAAATAACAATCAACTTGAAAAAAAGGTTCACAAGTTTTTCAAAAATATTGACTTTCAGATTTAATTTCTCAAAAACTCTCCACTAAAAAAAATTGATTCAAAAAACAAATAAAAGAAAAGAATATTAGTTTTCAAAAAAAAGGAGAAAATTGCAGAAAAAAAGACTCTTGACCTGTTAATTCATCATTTTATAAAACATCTACTTAATTAACAATCATGGACCAGAAACTTTAATATTTTAAATATTTTTTTTACTAACTTCTCTTTTCTGACAGTAAAGGTGATCTTGCGTCATAATATTTCTCCATTGATTTTTGATGTGTTTAAAATTTGAAAATGATCTCATGCAAGTAACTTGTGTACATGAAAATGTCAGCATCAAATTATATGCTAAGAAAAGCTTTTTGTACGTTTTTGCGCAATCTCCACATTGTTCTTGTTTTTTCTTGTTTCTTTCTGTTCTTGACGTTTGTCCTCTGCCTCATCATTAGCCGCATATTATTATTCACGTGATCTGACACGGGATCCTGTCTTTTATCTGGATCTATTTCAGTGATCCACAAATTGCTATGTGAATAATCTCAGTAGCGCAAAGAAAAGAGGCAACAGATACATGAAACATAAACAAACCTAAGGCAAAAAGAGACGGCTATTTAACACTCCTGTCACTATGATCCTGTTTGTTTTATTTATCATGATCTGATCCGGATCAGATAAAATATGGCAATTTATTCTCATCTTTTGAATTCAGGTTATGCACCTAACTTTCAGACGTTTTAAAATACTCATCATTGTCATTTTTATTTATTTTTATTTTGCATATTTAGTTTTTTGGAACTGTAAAATTTTTCTATCAACTTTTGAATAACTAAAGATACGTAGAGGCTACCAACCGAGTTTTGGAGGAATCCAAAGATTCATAGAGTTCACCAACCAAGTTCTTGGGGCCTCCAGAGATCCGAAGAGACAACCAACCAAGTTCTTGGGGCCTCCAGAGATCCGTAGAGGCCACCAACCGAGTTTTAGGGGTTTCCAAAGATTTATAGAGGCCACCAACCGATTTCTGGGGGCCTCTAGAGATCTGTAGAGGCCACCAACTGAGGTCTGGAGGCTTCCAGAGATCCGTAGAGGTCACCAAACGAGATCTGGGGGCCTCCAAAGATCCGTAGAGGCCACTAACCGAGGTCTGGTGACCTCCAGAGATCCCTAGAGGCCACCAACCAAGGTCTGGAGGCCTCCAGAGATCTGTAGAGGCCACCAACCAAAGTTTGGAGGCCTCCAGAGATTCGAAAAGGCCACGAAACGAGATCTGGGGGCCTCCAAAGATCCGTAGAGGCCACCAACCGAGGTCTGGGGACCTTCAGAGATCTGTAGAGGTCACCAACCGAGGTCTAGAGGTCTCCAGAGATCCCTAGAGGCCAACAAACGAGATCTGGAGGCCTCACAAGATCCGTAGAGGCCACAAACCAAGGTCTGGAGGCCTCCAGAGATCTGTAGAGGCCACCAACCGAGGTCTGGAGGCCTCCTGAGATTCGAAGAGGCCACCAACCGAGGTCTGGGGGCCTCCAGAGATCTGTAGAGGCCACCAACCGAGGTCTAGAGGCCTCCAGAGATCCGTAGAGGCCAACAAACGAGATCTGGGGGCCTCCAAAGATCCGTAGAGGCCAAAAACCAAGGTCTGGAGGCCTCCAGAGATCTGTAGAGGCCACCAACCGAGGTCTGGAGGCCTCCAGATATCTGTAGAGGCCACCAACCGAAGTCTGGAGGCCTCCATAGATCCGAAGAGGCCACCAACCGAGGTCTGGAGACCTCCAAACATCGGTAGAGGCCACCAACTGAGTTCTGGGGGCCTCCAAAGATCCTAAGAGGCCACCATCCGAGTTTTTGAGGCTTTCAAAGATCCGTAGAGGCCACCAAGCGAGTTTTTGGGGGCCTCAAAATAGCCATTTTGATCCACAAAAAGTCCATATTTAGTGTGAGTCCAATTTTGTTATGACAATTTTTTCTTAAAAAAAAAACTTTTTGCTTGCCCGGGGGCCCACCGGGCAAAATCCCGGCTGCCCGGTGGCCCAGTCCGCCCCTGCGTGCAAGAAGAATATGAACGAAATGGGAAATTTGTTCGAGGGATTGAGTTTTTGTATGTGAAACTTCTCTGGGTTCTTTAAGAAGAGTTAAATTTCAAAGCAAAATTGAGTGCATGAAAAAATTAAGGTAGGTAACATGAAGTCGAAAATTACCATAGCTAAGTGGGTGGGTGGTAGAACAAAAGTAAAAATTATATTATAGGCTCATATATTATAATATTTATGAATATGACCCTGCAGTAAAGTAGGGTTTTTTAGCTAATTATTCCAAAATAGAAATTTAAGAAAAAAAAGTGTCTAAAATCAGGAGACTGTTTTAGAAATTTGAATATGTAGGTATTAGGTTTTTGAAAAAAAGAAGATAGGTGCATAAAAAGAGAAAGTAGGTCCTTATTGAATTTTTTTTAATTTTGCAGCTATAGGCGTTGTTTGAAGTAGAACAATTTCTTATGATTTTGTTTGTCAATTTCCTTATGATGTTGAATCTTTTCATATATTTTTGTAGGAAATTTTTTAAAATCGTTTTTAACTACATTTTTGTTTTATTAAACCATTGTTTTTATTCTTACATCACATCTATAAAAATTAAATGCAATTTTTTTCAGAAACTTATGAATTATCTATTTGAAAATCCTTTGCTTAACTTAAAAGTTTTAAAATCTACCTTTTCTAGGACAATTATTGAAAAAAATTGAGGAAAACAGTTCATCTCACAAAAGTGTAGTGCAAATATTTTTAAACAAATCGAGAAAATTTGAATAAAAATACTAGTAGGTACATAACACCAAAACTTGTGCAAACTTAAATCATAAGAAAATAAAAATAAATGAAGTGAACGACTATATTTTTCATTCACGCGTCGCCACTTTTCAATAGCAACTTGTTTTCCAATTCAACATAGCCCTACCCTTACTGGAAAGCCCTTTATATAGAAAAACCAAAATTGTATGTTCCCTTCTGTCATCTCATGTTGAAATCCAATACACCCAACGTAAATCAATTTAACACTTAAAACACAATTGCGCTGAAGAGCAACTTGTTTTAAAGTACGTAAATGGGCTCTACTCGTGTGATTTCCAATCAGGCATAGGCAGTTTCATTTGCCCACAGATATAGGAACACCAATTCCAAAACCCAACCAGAATGATTAAATAGACTACTAATAGGAACAAAAGATATATGTAGCTACTACAGCTAAGCTACATATCTGTATCTAACTTGTTACCATGATGCTGTGGCCAGCTTGAAAATGTTAGCTATTTGCATGTTTTTGTGAAGCAATAATATTGTAATAATATTAATTTCGCACTTACACCCAGTTAACTACAACAACAGTTCCCTACATTTCAATGTGAACTTAAAACTTTCCACAATGACATTTAATTACATCAGTTGCTGTATTTGAACAATTATAATAATTAGAAGCTGATGCTATAAACAGCTATGTAGGTTAAGTCCGGTGTACCAGGAGTATTTTAGGGAGCATAATTTGCAGCCGTAAATGGAATTAGTATTTCGGTCAGTCCCATCCATATTCCCCCTAGAGTACCATCGACACCGAAATTAAAATGGAATAGTTATGTAGTTTCAATATAGGAGCACACTGCGGATGGAAAATGCCTTTTTTGTTTGCTGTTTACTTTTCGTTTATTTGAATAAGGTAGGAAGGTACTTTCGCTATACCTAGCTAAATATGCATCTGGCTCTCGCTTGGTTCCTCTATATTTGCACTTTGAACATTCAAATGATAAACAATTACTTTAATCATTATTTTAAACAGTATGTAGGCAGTTGTTTTTCTATGCTCATTATGGAAGGTAGGTATTTGTATTTCAAAAGATGCCCTAGATCTAGAGATGAAGCTATTGGGATGTCTGTCTACGAATTTCACATTTCCTTCCTTCTCTTGATTAATAAAGCCGAATCGTGCTTTTTGGATAAAAAATAATTTGTGTGATATGTTGAGCAATTAAAAAGGTAGACAAAAGGTAACAACGGAACATAGCCGTCTCTCCTTTGGCCTTAATTGGGGGCAAAATGGATAATGATGCCTTAAGAAGCAATGCGATGTTTTTTTTTTAATTTTTTTAATTGAAAATAAATAGGTATTTAAATAAATATGTATTGAAATACATTTTTTCATGACACAGTGTAAATTCTGTCAACCATTACACTTATGACCAAAAAAAACCAGAAATATTATTCAAAAGTAGGGTACCTAAATTTAATACTTTAAGGCTGAACTCTTTCTATCTTTTGTAATTTCATTTCTTTCGTAACCTTTAAATAAAACGCACCATTCACTTTGCTAGTCAGGAATCAACTCACTACCTTTCGTTTATTGATCGTATATATTCCTACCTATCCAGCAGCCAGCTTCCCCTCTTACATATTCCAGGTTACTTATTGTTCGTTTTCTCTTTTTTACTGCCACAACTCGGCTATCCTGACATTGTAATCGTCCCGATTTACGCCTAGTTAATAATTTATTATTCATCCAAGGCTTTATTTCATACTTAATCTCTGGCACTTCGGGACGAGAACAGTACAAATAATGTTCTTGAATAATTCTAAAGAATTTTTCTTTTGTTTTACATGATAATTCATTGTTTTTCAAAATGATATCTTCTTCATTAAGTGTTGGACCAAGTTTTCCAAAATAATTATTGTGTACATTTAGTAAATCGTCAACTATTATATTTAATAATCTTTTACATTCATTTTCATACATATCATTTGTCTTTTCATTAGTTTTGTCTACTATCTTTTGTAATTTTAATTTAGCTTTCTTTAAGAAATCCTGCCCTAAAATAGCAGGATAATGCATTGTTTCATCTGACACTACTAACATTTCCATAGGTATACTTTCATTTTCAAATATAACATTCAAATTTATTTGTCCAATTATGGACAAAGGACTTTTATCAATTCCACAATACGAACCAAAGTTTGATATATTTTCTAAATTAAATTCATTTTTTTCCATAAACATACTTAAATAACTTAATTTAATCAGGCTGACTGGACTGCCGGTATCTAATAGTGAATGCAATCTTCTTCGGAATCTGAGTCAATATATCCGATTGCTGGCACCTTCTTTCTCTTGGAACATTGAGCCGCCAAATGCCCCATCTCGGCACAAACGTAGCACACACCTGGCTTCCTTTTCTCCTTTCTGCATTCAGTCGCCATATGTCCCATTGAGTTGCAGTTGAAACAGCGAACTTGCTTCTCGACGACACCTGATGCCTGTCGTGATGTTGTTGCTGTCGGCATCATTTTCGGCTTGGCTGGACATTTAATTGATTTGAAGGCTTCCAGCAACTGCGTCTTTTTGGTGAAGCATTGTAATCTGGCACTTGATGCCAGCCTCTCGTCCGGTATTCCTTCGATTATATGTTCTATCATTTCGTCCTCCTCTATTTGAAGTCGGCTGCCAAGGATTATTTTTTCTTGAAAGTAACCCTGAAAGGTTTCGCCCTGCAGCCACTTCCTCAGCTCAAACACTCGTTTCAGTTGTAATTTAGATGAGTGATCATCGAAAATCTGTCTCATCTCTGACGTCAATTCGTTAAAGGCCACAGTTGTCACATCTCTTCTTGAGTGAAACTATTTGAGTGCCTTGTCTTTTAGTTTAAGAGACACTAGCACTCTCATATTATTATCATTTAGTTCATAAGCAGCGCGAACATTTTCCAACTGCTTCTCGAAATGTTCAAATGAATCGCCAGTGCCTTTAAAGTCGACAACGAGCTCTTTAATTTGACCTACATTTTTCGTTTCTTTGTGCTCATTCATTTTTTTCAGCCACTCATTTTCTTTCTTTAGCAATTCATTTTCCTGTTCTTTTAACTTCATTTCTTTCTTCATTTGTTCGATCTCTTTTGCTAATCGTTTGCTGTCGTATACGTTCTTTTGTCTTTCATTTGTATTCTTACTGTTGGCTGGCTCTCTTTCATTTGTGTTCTCCTGTTCATTATTATCGTCGTCTTCATCATCATTATCGTTGTTGTCTGCTACTCCATCGTTGTCTTCCCCGTCATCATCGTTTGTGTTGGTAAGCGACTCAGAGTCACCGCGCATATGCGCTGGAACTGCCATGAGTCTCAATATTAGCTCCGCCTTGTTTCCATTGGTTTTCAACCCCAATGCATTCAACCACGATTTTAACTGTGGAACGAACGGTGTATTTCTTGAAGCTATTCACATCTGCCATCGTATGTGTTGTCTGTGTTGTTTTTTTTTGTTTTCGTTAGCTATTTCTTTGTCTCTTTTAGGGCGAGGCTCGAGTCTCGAATTTATTCAAATAAACTGCGTACGCTGACGCCGCCAACGGTCGTTTGGTTTGGTTTTTTTTTTCGCTGTATGTATTTTTGTTTGTGGATTTACCAACTCACTCGCGAGGGCCAGACAGAATATTAAATAAATAATTTTGTGTGTATCTAATAGGTACGATGCCGCACAACTTAGGACGCGTAGCTACAGATATAAATACACTCGCGAGGGGTTCTTATATTTTTTTTTTTCGTTCAATTAGACTCTTTCTTTTTTCTTCTTTTTTTTTTTTTTTAACTTTCGCTTTGTCTATTCTTTTGCTTTCTAATTATTTAATATTTCTTTATCTGTGGGTAAAATCGCACTTCTGAATTTTAAGCTACAGTCTCTTTCTATCTTTTGTAATTTCATTTCTTTCGTAACCTTTAAATAAAACGCACCATTCACTTTGCTAGTCAGGAATCAACTCACTACCTTTCGTTTATTGATCGTATATATTCCTACCTATCCAGCAGCCAGCTTCCCCTCTTACATATTCCAGGTTACTTATTGTTTGTTTTCTCTTTTTTACTGCCACAATACCCACATTGTGACTTTTATTGCTTACGATAAAATTAATGAAATTGTATTATAATGATACAGTAATAGCAAATGATAATCGTAACAATTATTTACTTTTTTATTGGATGTGATATCCATTCAAAATTAAATAGGTAAGCTCATTCAGAGGTAGAATAGAATTACCTATACGTTTTCAAATTAATTTAAAAAGGTAGTAATGATATCTAAGGCATTAACATCACGCCATTACACAGTGGTTCCAGTTGTGTATGAAGAGGCAGTCATAGGTTGATAAAAACTGTATCACTCTTTCAAGTTTGATGACATATTTGCTCTAAATAAATAGTCAGTAGTAATAGTACCTCGAAATAATGGTTAGTGCGAAGGACTGTATTGCCGAAAGTCTGGGTTTGATTCCCAGCCGTTGCCACGCCTTAAAACAGAAATGTTTTTTCCCAGGTAGATACTCCGCCAACTGCCACTTGCGTATACTTGTCTTGAATAGTGCTTCTCATCTAGCTGTTCAGAGTTGGCAAAAAATTGAAGGTCCTCTCCATACCAGCGTTAACTAACGGAAACACAATCCTACCTTATCAAGGATCCTTAGTCATTTTTTCAGTTTATTAACTACAAAAGAAAATCCGATGGCTACCCAACCACTCTCTCTTTCAATAACGAAACGCCAACCACATTGCCTCATTCTTTAAACAATCTTTTGCCGATGATTCCTTTGTTCCTAATTCTTTCTATTTCAATTATCTACAAAATTTTTCTCTTGGAACGATTTTCCCTTGTAACATCGATCCCTATCTCATAGAATAAAAATTGAATCATCTTAATGATGAATTTTATCCTGGTGCAAATGATCTCCCTGCCATACTTTTGAAAATGCTCTTCCACCATTTCTCTCCCTTTCTCAAAAATGTTAAGCCTTTCCTTATCAAGGAGATTTTCCTCAGATATGGAAATCATGTTTAATAACCTTTATAAACAAAAAGGGTCCGAAGAGCAATATCAACAATTTTCGACCCATTGCCAAGCTTTCACACATACCCAAAGTCTTTGAAAGAATTTCGTATGAAGCTTTAAGTTTTCACTGCAAATCTCTCATGTCATTCGCCGCAATACACGGCTTTCTCAAATGTAATCCACAACCGCTAACCTTGTTGAATTTTGGTCCATCACTCTCTCATCCTTAGAGAAAGACTACGAAATCGATGTTATCTCAACCGATTCCAGCAAGGCCTTCGACAAAATTTCCTATAATACAATGGATTTCTTCTTACCTTCTTCTTCTATCTCTCTGTCCGCCGATGATACCAAGTTTTTCAAGTCCATTTCCTCAACACATGACTTTTCCCTAATTCAACAGGATCTTGACAGTTTTGTTTTAGTTTTGTGTCTAAAAAATTGCTTGGAGCTAAACGTCACCAAATTCCAATCAATCACTTTTTCACGCAAACGTATCAAAGCACCACCCCGTTTCTACCTGATCCGTAATCAACCCATACCCATCGTTAATAATATTCATGACCTTGGCATTTTATGTGACCCAGAGCTTAATTTTCTCCCCCACATAGACATCATCCTCATAGACTAAGAGCCCACAGCAGATTTTGGGTGTGAACGATAGCAAAAAAAGAAGTATAGACGTCGAAAACTCCATTAAAGACTATTAAAAAAATCAAAGTCTTGCATTCCACAACTGGGGCCTTTGCGAGAAACAGTACATGGAAAAAAAATATGAATGCAACTTCGAGGATAATCGTTTTAGCCGAAATTGGTTTTCACTCCTCCCTTGAGAAGCTCCTCGGATCACATATCATGGAATCTGAGACCATTTGAGTGTATAGTTCGCTCTACCGGACAAATTTCAAAATTCTAAGTGAAAAACGGTTTTCTTAAACAGTCTGGCAGGGCGAATTAAACACTCAAATGATCTCAAATTCCGTGATATGGGATCCACGGAGCTTATCTAGAGAGGGGTGAAAACCATTTTCGGCTAACACGATTTTCCTCGAAGTGGCATTCATATTTTTTTTTCGATGCACTGTTTCTCGCAAAGGCCCCAGTTGTGGACTGCAAGACTTTGATTTTTTTAATAGTTTTTAATGAAGCTTTCGACGCCTATACTTCTTTTTTTGCTATCGTTCACACCTAAAATCTGCTGTGGGCTCTCGGTCTATCAAGGCAAACTCAGCACTCGGCGTCGTCAAAAGATGTTCCAAAGAATTCTCCAATCCCTATGTATCGTGGTCCTCATGCATAGCATTTGTTCATCCACTCCTAGAATACGCCTCTCAAGTTTGGTCCCCTTAGGGGCCTGTTTAAGCGATCAGGAAAACGCATCAGGACATTTTTTCAAATGGATTTTACTGTCACAAAAAATTCTTTGAGTGTTTTGTCATTGATTCTTCTAGCATTTGTGTTTCAAATCCGTTGAAAACATAATAAATAATTCATTTGAATTTTTTTTTCCTGGTGGGTTCTCCTGATCGCTATAACTTACAAACTTATTCAATTTTGTAGAATCAAGAGCATAGCGGCGGTTCCTAACCTTTGTTCTTTGTGGTCTATCATGAAACAATACTCGGATTCTGCCTCCCTATCTAGACCACCTTAAACTAATCAACTTGCATTCGTTGGAAGAACGAAGAGATATATCAGACATTCTCTTCATTTATCGCCTACTCTCCGGTTCCGGTGACTGCATGTCAACCTACGACTCTTAATACTTACCCTTGTTTTACATGTAATCCTCGTCTCTTTTATACACCCATCCCCCGAACCTCTTATGGCTCCAACTGCTCGAGAGAATACTGCGGGTTGTTAATTTGAACATGTGCCTCTTCGATTCTAACCTCAGTACTCTTTCCTTAGAACTACAGCTTCTAAATCACCCTCTCCCAAACTAACCTTGTCTTAGATTCTTCTGTATTAAGCCGAATAAATGGGGGTTTTGCCTCCACCAAAACTAAAATCAAATTAAAATTAATTTCTGCCTACAAACACCCACCCAGGGTTGGTTGAGAGTTGTAAAGTCACGAGCTGTTGCTTATTGTTTATTTATTTATATTAAAAAAGATTTTAGACCAAAATTTTAGCTTTTGAGCATTTTAACCTCTTCTATTTACATCGATTTGCCTACTTAATATTTTTCAATAAAAGTACGCATACGCCACAGTTCACCAAACAGAATACATTTTTGGCACGTTCTTTGTGGGATATTTACAAAACAAGTATCCCATTTCAAAAGGCCATTCAATTGCCAGAAAAGGTCAGATAGTTGTAGTAACAGATTAATATGACCTAGACACAAATGAAGTACCAAAAACCGTTCGTGCACTAAAAAAACCAACATCTTTGAGAAAAAAAAAAATGGCTGACTTACTGAAAATTTTTGATCTTTTATCGCGATCAAGTGGCTTTTCAGATGGTATATATTTTTGCGAATGCGTGACCTTTAAAAATCCTTGACCATTTATTAAAAAATTTCTATTGCCGACCAATCTCTTAAACTAATTAACCTTTTTTGACCAGAATTTTAAAAACTACCAAACGGTTTCACTGTGATTTTTTTTCATGAATGCAAAATAAGTATAATTAAATGTACCATTTAAAGACTTTCTATAATAAGCCATAATAAGTGGGTGGAATATAATAGTAGGTACGCAAACTGTTATTTTTTTTATGAATTGAACATCGAAACCATTTGCATTTGAGAAATGTCATATCATAATCCTTACCATAATAATTTCAGTTTTAAAGAGAGGTAAATAGGCACATATTTGGAAACTACCTGTCATTTTGATGATATTTTATGAGCACTTAACTAGAAGGTTGTCAATTATGTATCGATAAAAATAATCACAAAAAGTGCTTAGATAGCCAAAAACACAATCATACGAAAACGTGATACCTATGTAAAATGCGCAAAGCCGAGGCGTAGATTTGAATGATATTGTATTCCATTACAAACCTTAAAGTTAGTTGGTTAAGTTAAAATCAGAAACTGTGATTTCTTTATTCTTTATTAATTTAAAATGAAACTTTCTGTCGCAACTCGCAAGACTCTATTAGTCAAAACCATGCATTATATTTCTTTTAATCAAATATTATCTCAATAAAGTGAACTTCCAAAGCTTAAAATGTATACAAAATTGTGTTGTCGTCTTTGGCATGTATAGTAAGTACATAGTACCTACCTATGTATCTATGTATGAAAAATGATACCATCTAACATTTTAATATTTCATTGTTCTTGCCCTTTTTCCAAAGGAGAGTATAGTTATACATTATACAATATACATACATGCATATTATGTTTCATAAGTCGCTTGTTCTTGTTGTCGTTTTTGATAGACATCTTATCGTATACCACATTTTTAGAATAACCTTCTATAAGTAGAGCCTAATCTCACAACATAATCCTATGCTTTTTTAAAGCTTCATAAATCAATGCTTTTTCGAACGAGGCTACAAAAGAGCTAAACGAGGAACATTAAAAGGCATTTTTTTTTATAGCTTAAAATCAAGTTCCGGGTTTCTTGCAGTGCAATTACACTCAAAGAAAATTTACAATTTGTATAATACCAAGTAAATAATTTAAATACCTAATTTAACTAAAAATGTCACATTTTGAAATTTCAAGTAGAATTTTCATTGATACACTCAGAGAAAACGTCAGGTAAATAATTAACCTTGGCCCTGTTGATTTCACGAGGTGCAAAATCCCATACAAAGTTACTGACATTTCAGAAATTTACCTGAGTTTAGTAACCTTTTATTCAGTGTAAGATCAACCTGGTGGACTTTCTTGCCATCATCATCGGGTCCTGTAACCCCAGTTGGGGCATAGGGCGTCAACAAAACGTCTCCATCCTTGACGGTCTGTTACAAAGTACTTTAGCTGTGGCCACGTCTTTCTCTGGGATTCTGCTTCCGCTAAGACAGTTGATTTCCATGTTGTTCTTGGTCTTCCAACCCACCGTGCACCCTGAGGATTCCATTCAAAGGACTGCTTTGCAATTTCATCGTTTGGTTTCCTCAGTGTGTGACCAATCCAACGCCATTTACGCTTTCTTATGTCGACGTCCAGCTGCTCTTGACTTGTCCTGCGCCACAATTCCTCATTTGATATTATTTGTGGCCAGTGAATCTTTAGGATGTGGCGAAGACAGCGATTCACAAAAGCCTGCAATTTCTTCGAAATGATAGACGTGACTTTCCAGGTTTCACAAGCATATAACAGCACGGATTTGACATTGGATTCGAAAAATCTCAACTTAGTGCGTAAGGAGATTTGACTTGATTTCCAGATTGGGGACAGAGTACCGGAGGCAGCACGAGCTTTATTTCTATGGCCGTCGTGAAGAACCAGGTAAGTCGAGATACCTGAAGTGAATTTGTATTTTTCAAAAATTCTTAAATAAAAAGTTAACACTATTTAACAAAATTTTGACTTCATCTAATACTTTCCTTATATATTTGAAAATACATGATGGACACTTGTTTTGACAATAGTCAGATTTTGTGAATCTTATTAAACATTGACCCCGACCTTCAAAATTTTGTTCTGTTTGAGTTACCTGGTTCTTCACGACCGCCACGGATTTATTCTACTTTTAACGTCCAGATCCGTACCACCGTTTGCAGAAAAAATACTGCCAAGGTAGTTAAGCTGTTCCACTACTTCAACTGGCGTCTCCTGTAGAAAAATACGCTGCTGTGTGGAGCGGCCTCTGAGCATTATTTTTGTCTTTTTGCTGTTTATTCTTAGACCATTAGACTCTCCCTTCTTGCCACATTCAGGTTGATTTAAGAAGATGACCTGTTATTTTAACACTAAATTCTTGTAAATACAAAATTTTAACAAGAATATTGTGTTAATTTTAACCGACGTCGTGTTTTTCTAATACTGTATGTTAAGAATGTCTGTTTTACCAAATATCAGGTTGAAGTAAATTTTAATGTGGTAATTTTTAACTGTTGTATTTTACCTGACCTCATGTTAAAAAAGCACTCTGCCAGTTCATTTAAACGTGACGTTAGTGTTGAAACGCACACACACAGGCCATTCAAATAAAATTATGTGAATCTAACCTGGCCTCCTGTTAAAGTAGCACTCTACCATTTCATTTAAACGTAACACTAGCGTTAACACACACACACACACAAGCCATCCAATGAGTTTCAACTTAGGTATTGATATTTTGCACCAGTTTTTTGTGTAGTGAATTGGCTCAATGGATGAGTGCTATCTCCGTGCGTGAAAGGTTCCCAGTTCAAAACTGAAGTAGCACAAATTATTTTTAAATTAAAATAAATAAATAATAAATTTCTATATGTACTTTCAGAATAATGCTTAACGAGTTGAGAGATAGGCATTGCTTAGGGCTTAGACGTATAGATTCATGAGTTATGCCGGAATTACACGATTGGAAAACTGCCAGTATAATGACAAAAGCAACAACAAAAGAATGGACATATTCATTCTTTTTGTCATTATAATGGCAGCGTTTCAGTCGTGTTAGTCCGGCATTTAATACAGGGTTGATATCATGGATATCTGTTAAACTAACTATAGGTTTTCAGGTTAAACTAACCAGATTTTCATGTTAAATTTACAGGGCATTGAATATTGTGTCATGTTAAAATAACAGTATTTGCAGGTAAAATTTACAGGATTACAGTGTTAAATTTACAAATCAAGTATCTGGTTAAACAGTTAACCTGATCTACCGAGTTGAAAAATAACAACCTGAAAGTCAGGTATGAGTGACCAGAAATTGGTTGATAATACCTGCTTTTTTCTCTGAGTGTACATTTTATTATTCTTTAGTAAATATCCTTAACGATCTGTATAATTAAGGGCTCTGTAAAAAGTACCAAAAAGTGAAAATGTCATCTTATAATCTCAAGCTCATCAACAGTCCGATCTCAAAAGTTTAGGGCCTTAAGAAAAGAATAAATAATTCTAGGCTACATTTCTGTATACATTTTTTTGAAAATAGTCCAATTATTTCTTAATAGAGAGCCGATTGAGTCCCACATCGAATTGATTTTCACTTTTCAAAATGCAAATGTGAATGGAAAGTTTCAAAATGTTAAAAAACTATGTTCCAAAACTTATTTTCACAACCCATTTCAACAAATTTGTAAAATGTTTTTATAGTCAAATACAACGGGAGAAACGTCAGTGGCACTTTTCTAAATTATCCACCTTAAAATTGATTTTAATTTAAAAAAATTACAAAATTTATTAAAGCAAAATCTTTAAGAACACGTCGATTTAATTAGTTTCAAAAAATCCTAAATTTAGTTCTAATGTTTCGATCTACAAGATCCAGCTTTTGAATTAAAGTTAAAATAGTAAACTATTTACATTTTTGTATAAAAATTATTGAGGATTACCGAAA